>PTEX01000021.1:7012146-7076537 GCA_003342815.1 Eudromia elegans
CGCCGGGGCCGGGGGTGTCCGCGCCCCCCGTTGTGGGGACCCTTCCCCAGGGGCGCCCCGCCGTGTGCGCGGCCTCCTGCACGGCGCGAGAGGAGGAGGAGGAGGAGGAGGAGGCGGCGGGAGGAAGGCCCGGCGGGACGGGGCGCGGCGGCTCCGCGCGGCCGCGAAGCTCCTCGCGCCGCTCCCTGCGGAGGGAGGCGGCGAGGCCGGAACCCGCGGAGCCGCTAAAACGCGCATAAAAATAACGCGCGGGGGGGCTCTAAATAGAGCCGCGCGGTGGACGCCCTTCCTGCGGGCCGGGCACGGCGCGGCGGGGCTGCCCACGCGCGCCCGAGGGCAGCGCCGGGAGCGGGGGCAGCGCCGGGGCAGCCGGCCGGGCCCCGCGGCGCTCAGCGCGGCCCCCGCGGGGGGCTCCCCGCGGCCGGCGGGGGCCGGAGCTGCCCGGCACCCCCGAGGCGCGGAAAGCGACGGAGCCGCCTGGAAACCCCGGGCGGGCGCGTTTCCAACATCAAAACTCCGCCGAAAATTTTAAATCGCGATTCTTGCAAGCCAGCGCCTAATTAGCAATGAAAGGGCTTCCAGCGAGGAACTTAAAATAGTCGATGTTCTCTGCCCAACTGATTATTTTTTGACTAATTTTCTTTCCTCAAACCCCAGAGTACCTGAGCTATGTGCATAAGAGATGTGCATAGTAATAAAGCTGGCAAAAAAAAAAAAAAAAAGAGAGAGAGAGAGGGAGGCAGAGAAAAGGCTGCAATTTGCAAGTCTAATTTCACCAGCAGCCCGATTTTGACGGGGGAGAGGCAGGGAAGGCAGCGAGGAKGGATGGAGGCRCCCCAGCAAACCCGGGTGCTGCCCSYGTGCAGCCGMCRCGTGCCGGAAAGGGCAGCGGGGCAGCCCCAGAGCTGCGGGTGCACGGGGTGCACGGGCACCGTCACGCGCCGTGGGGTCCCCGCACGTTCCGGGTACCTTTATACGGTTACACGCACAGCTCTGGCTGCTCTGCTGCAGCCCCAAAGCTCGCCGCGCACCCGTCCCTGCTCTCTGGCCTGCCGATCCCAGCCCCAATCCCACCTTTGTCCCTATGGCCTCATCCCTAGCAAGGTTCCACCCCACGGCGCCGTCGCTGCATCTTCATCACCCAGCRAATCAACTCCCTGCAGAGCCAGTAGGTGCCTGGAAATATTACAGAGGTATCTCCTTACTGGGGACCATTTTTTTCCAGGAGTGCTTCTGTGGGAATTTTCAGTGGAGCTTCCCTCAACAGGCGATGTGAGAGAGGCGATTTCTCCGGAGCTTTCCTGTGATATTCCATTTTCTCCCATCCGCTCRAGGAGTGGAGGCCGCTTTGCAGCAGAGCGGAGGCCGCAGGGACGGGGTGAGCGGCGCCCGCCCACAGGCCCACGCGGCCCTGACGCTCCTGTTTGCACTTGGAGGCACGTGAGGCCGGCACAGCCCCAGGATGGAGCCTGTGCAAACCCCGCCGTGCGGCGCGGGAACAACCGGGACGTGAACAACGCAACCGGGACGTGAACAACGTAACTGGGACGTGAACAATGCAACCGGGATGTGAACAACGCAACTGGGATATGAACAATGCAACCAGGACGTGAACAATGCAACCGGGACGTGAACAACGCAACCGGGACGTGAACAATGCAACCGGGACGTGAACAATGCAACCGGGACGTGAACAACCCTGGCAGGTTTTGCAGCACATCCAAACAAGGAGGATGAAGGGGGCTCGTTTGCACCCTCCTCGCTGCAGCAAGGCTTATTTTTGGAGCCCACCTTGTGCCGTTGAGAACAGAGCAGATCCCCTCCGCCCCCCTCAAAAAAGCCCTTCCCAAAGCAGCAGCTTCATCTCAGCATCACCTTCCTCCTCATTCTGCTCTTCCCCCGGTGCGGTTGCCAGCAAGGGAATATGGCAACTGCGGGGAAAGGAAAAAAAAAAAAAAAAAAAAGAAAAAAAGCAAGCAATCCCACCCCAGCACTCAGCTCATCTGTGAGTGATGCTTTGAAAGGCTGAAAACTCGCAGCTGTCCCGTGGCAACGCGTCAAGCGCGCCCCGCTCCAGGCGCTGCCTTCGCAGCGGTGCCCACGTGGCAGCGGTGCCTCCCCAGCGCCATCTGCTCGGAGCCGGCCCCGCGGCAGGTGGCTGGTGGGATGGCAAGAGCAACCCGCAGCTTCGGAGGAGCGAATCCCGCCTGGAATGCGCTCCCGTGAGATTCCCGGCCTTCCTCCCACTGCCTGGAGCAGCCCCTCTCAGTTTTCCCCAGAAGGGATGTGCTGCTTGCTCCCTCCCGCGCGGGTTTGGTTGGGAGGGCTGTGTCGATCCAGGCTTTTCCATGTGGAAGGGGAAGCAGAGGCTTTTCTTTCTTCCTTTCTTCCTTTCTTTCCTTCCTTTCTTCTCCCGTCTTTCCTGTTTCCTTTGGGATTTTCTCCACTGAACCCTGTCAGCTCCAACAGCCTGGAGCAGGCTCAGGGTCTGGGCAGCACCTCCCTTTTCCCCTCTTAGCACATCCTTTCCTCTCCCTTAGTTTCCTCTTCCTGGGCAGTTTATCACTTTTTTTCTTTTATTTTMTTTTCTTTTTATTTAGGTGATCACGGTTTTTTAAAGACTCTCTGCTCTCCAGGAAGGAGATTTCAGACTTTCCCCCCCCAACGCTTCCCTGAAAGAGTAATTCAAATAACTTTAATTGTATGTTATTGTCTCTTGGAATTGTCCCTCCGGATAATTTATCCGCCTTCAGCCCCGCTCTGAGGAGCACAATCTTATCTTTCAGCTCCTGCAACACCAACAATTTCCTATCCTCCAACACCTTCTGCTCCGTGCCATAGTTGATTAAAGCAAAAATACCTTTTTTTTTTTCACTCTCCCTTCAATTTTACTGCATTCTAACCCAGAAATGCCCAAAGAGCCAGAGCTGCCTTTCCCGCTCTCGCTGCAGCTCCTCCGAGGTACTCAAAGCTCAGACCTTTCCCCCCGACACCACATTGCACCCGAAGCCCTTGGGAGCGCTCAGCCTTCCATGTCTCAACACAGAATCCCAGCGTGGATGGGCTTGGAAGGGTCCTCTGGAGATCATCCAGTCCAACCCCCTGCTCCAGCAGGGACACCCAGGGGCACGTGGTTGCATCCAGGCAGGTTGGAATGTCTCCAGAGCAGGAGACTCCACAGCCTCTCTGGGCAGCCTGTTCCAGGGCTCTGGCACCCTCACACCAAAGAAGTTCTTCCTCACGTGGAGATGGAACTGCCTGGGGTTCAACTTGTGCCCGTTACCCCTTGTCCTGTCACTGGCCACCACCAAGAAGAGTTTGGCCCCCTCCTCCCTGCATCCTCCCCTCAGGTATTTGCCCGTGTTGATCAGACCCCCTCTTGGTCTGCTCTTCTCCAAGCCAACCAGCCCCACTCGCTCAGTCTTTCCTCCTAGGAGAGCTGTTGAGTTTCCTAATGGTCCTTGCCACTCCGCGCTGACCTCATCCAGCCAAGTGTCACCAGGGTCTACTATGGACCGCGCTGCCCCCAGACCCCAACCCAGCTGCTGGGGCAGAGCCGAGCTCAGCAGCAGGGCAGGCCGGGCAGGCTCTTGGCCGCCCCTTTTCACCCCTCTGCTCTTGCTAACCSTTGCACGTGCGTTGGAAGAACCGTGTCCCTCCCTCGGGAGAGCCTCGGGCTCGTCCTCCCTCTCCCCTCGGGCGCTGCATTTTCCGGSGATGCTGAAGCCTGTGGCAGGGTCTGCGGCGCCCGGCTGCCTCCCGACGCTGCTCTCGGGAAGGCTCCCGACGCAAGGAAGCCAGGGGGGCCAGGGATTGGAGGCTACAAGGACCAGGTGTCTAATCCGACCTCGCAGTGCGCTGGATTAGGAGAGCGGGGCGAGCCGAGGGCGGCCTCAGCTCCCCACGGCACCCCTGGCCTCCGCTCAGCTCCCAAAGGCTGAACCACAGGGAGCGCCGAGAGCGAGCAGGGCCTCCCAGCGTCCCTGCGCCTGCTGCCGGCGCTTCCCGGCCATCCCGGCTGCTGCTGGTGCTTCCCGGTGATCCCAGCTGCCACCTGTGCTTCCCGGCGATCCCGGCTGCTGCCGGCGCTTCCTGGCAATCCTGGCCGCTACCGGCGCTTCCTGGCGATCCCAGACATTGTCTGCGTTTCCCAGTGATCCCAGCTGCCACCTGCACTTCCCGGTGATCCCGCCTGCTGCTGTCGCTTCCCGGCAATCCTGGCTCCTGCGGGCACTTCCTGGCAATCCTGGCCATTGCCAGTGCTTCCTGGCGATCCTGGCTGCTGCCGGTGCTTCCCGGTGAACCTGGCTGCTGCCGGCGCTTCCTGGTGATCCCGACCGCTGCCTGTGCTTCCCGGTGATCCCAGCCGCCGCCTGTGCTTCCCGGTGATGCCGGCTGCCACTTGTGCTTCCCAGTGATCCTGGCCACCGCCTGCGCTTCCTGGTGATCCCGGCTGCTGGGCAGACGTGCTCCGCGTGGCTCTTGGACATGCTGCTGCCTTGCAGGGCTGCCCRGAGGCCGAAAGCCAAGGGCTGGCTCCTTCCCCGCGGCTTCAGGACACGCTTGGCCTCGAGCAGGACCCTCCACAGCCCCGGTGAGACCCCCGGCTCCCTTGGCCTCCTTGCAGCCTCCACCTGCAGGTGCCAGTGGCCTTGAGCAGAGCCACCTGAGACCCCCAACACCCSCTGCCCGTGGCCAGGAGCTCATTTAAACTCAGCCCTGAGCCCTCCTGCCTCTCCAGAGCTCTGCCACGGGGTGGTTGGGCTCCAGCCTGGCCCTGGAACCTGTAGATCCAGCTCCTCATGGCTTATTTGTTGCTGTGGATCTGGCTGATGSTGGGGGCTCTGGATCATCCCCCTTGSCTCCCTGTCCCTTAGGGAGCAGCCAGGCCTAGCTGCACCCTGGAGCAGCACCCCTATCCCTGCTCTGCACGGACATCTCCGCAGGCAGGGATCTGTGTCCTTGCTTATCCCAAGGACCGGAGCCGAGGACGCTTTGCAGGCTGAACCCCCCCCGGGTGGCTCCAACAAGGATGCAGCTCCCTGGCAGCCTCRCGYTKCTCTTCACCCCATGGAGATGCCCCRRSGCTCGGACACATCCCAGCACCGTGGAGCAGCCGCCCTGGCTCCGGCCCAGCTCTGATGGGGCCAGCCCAGCTCCCACCGCCCTGCTCTGACCCCAAGGGCCACCTTGTCCTGCCGGTGGATCCAGCGTCGTGCGAAGCGCTCCGGACGTGCAGCCTTCCCCTCCCGGCCAGAGGCGCTTCCCGCGGGATGACGGGCTCGGGAGCCGCTCTTGCTCCTGTCGGGAGAGAAAAGCATGACTGCGTGCACGAAACACATGAGGAATTTTCAACTAATAAAGAATTAATAGAAGCAAGTAAAAGATGTGGGTTTTTTCCTCCTTTCCAAGGTAAAAGGAAGTGGTTTTTTTGTTTTTGTTTTCCCCAGTATAACGAAAGCCAATCAAAATATGCCAGCATGTCTCATTTGGGCTCTTTTGTGCTTACATTGCACATCTCGTTGACCAAAGCCGCACGTTCCATCACCATGTTTGTTTCGCTGGGACATTTCTCTTTGGAGGAAAAAAAAATAAAAAGAAATTAGTTAAAACATTTTGACCAGCTCTGACAGGAACATCTGAACATGTAGGAGGATGGGGGGGTTGCTAGAAATAACCAGACTGCCATTACCCAGCGCRGCTGAGACATGCAGAGCTAGCAGTCCCTGAAAGAGGAGAGCACATCCATAATCCCTGTGCTTTCCCAGGGTCCTTCCTCTCCGCGAGGCACCGTTGCTCTGACTTTACAAGCTCCCAGGTTTTCTCTCATTCCCTGGAGCACCTCTTTTCCCCTTCAACCTTTCCTCCTCTTTCCATTTCTTTCCTTCCGGATTTTCTCTTCCACTTTCTTCTTTCCTGTTGCTCCTTTCTCCTGGAGCCTGCTGAAGTGCAGGCCTGTGTGCTCGTCACCATCAGAGCAATAATCAATGGGATGAGGAATCACCCGGAGCAGCYGCGGTTCCTGCCAGGGGTCCCACAGCTCTTCGTGCTCCCTCCTCTGCCTCCAGTTGCTCCGGGATGGATTCAAGAGAAGGCGGCTGCGAGTGGGCGCTCCAGAGGCAGAGCCTCCTCCGAGTGCCGAGGCGTCTCCGCAAACGCACGGGAATGGCAGCTTGAGCACAGGGAGCTGCACGGATCCGGGCTCGGAGCTGGTGGGCGCCAAGGGGCGATGCCTCTGCTGCTCCATCCCAAGGCTCTTCCCTGGGCTTTCTCCTCTTGGCTTGTTTTTTAAGCGTGAAACAGTCCGTGCCACCTCTGCCGAGGCTGCAATGGACAAGCAGAACGAGCATACGGAGACGCTCCGGGTAGGGAGGAGATAGGCCTTGACTGGGGAGGGGGCAAAAAGGGATTCTGAGTTGCAGTGCCCGGAGGCTGTGACTTGTCCGGCTTCCCTGTGCGCTCACGAGGGCAGGAATTGCCAGCACCGGGACTTGAAACCACCCTGGCAAAAGCACCGCCCGTAACGCTGTGTTTCCAAGGGCCAGTGTGATGGGAGTGTAATAAAATCTCTCCTTTCTTCACTATCAATCTTGAGTAGAAAAAAACCAAAACCAGGAGCCTGTAACTTTACCAACGAGAGGGAAAGGGGCCTGGGTCTCTGCAGGCTCCACRTTCCGCACTCCGGAGCGCGGCAGGGAGGTCGGGCTGCACGGATCGGGCGCAGCCGCCCGCGCCCCGGGGACCGGAGCACGCTGCTATTACCCAGCATAAACCTTCCAGCGGATCCAGGCTGGGCAAATCCCGCTTTCCTACAGAGCTGTGGTCAGAGGAGGCCGTGACGTGGCCAAAGGGCAGGTTTTTCACCCCGGCGGTGCCTGGGACCGTCTCGAGGCGGCGGCGGCGGCGGCGCAGCCAGCGGCCGGGCGGGTGGGTTATGCAACGCCGGGATCTCGCAGYGCGCCGGGTAGAGGGAAAAACGGGAAGGAAAAGAAGGAAAGGAACCCACGCTGCTAAGTTGGGCACCCCGGGCGGGATGACTCATGGCTGCCATGGTTACCAAGGCGGCTCCGTGCGCGCACGGGCCCCACGGACGGAGCCGCCGGCTCCGACGCGGGCGCCTCGGAGGGTGGCTACGGCCCGAGCCCAAGGCGGGGGTCACAAAAGGAATGGAATTTACGGCCAAACAGCCCATGGAAAACGGGAGCGGGGGCTCGCGGGCTGCTCGCTCCGGTGCACTAATGCTGTGGGCAGCCGCATCCCGCGGGAATTGCCCATTCCCACATGTGCTGTGGCCTCGAGGTGCCGCTGCAGCGAGGCCGGTGGCCTCTCCGCGCAGCACTGGGAAGGCGACTCCATGGAGCAGGGATGGAGGTTCTGGTTCAATGGGAATTCCTGGTGGAAAGGTTTCCCTGCGAGGGGCAACATGGGCTGTTGCCTTGGTTGGAGGGCAGGATAAGGAGCACGAGGCGCTCCCGCAGGGTCCGTTCTCGTGGGAGGTTCTGCGCTGGGGGGAAAACCCTGCAGCAAACGCATTCCCGGCCCCGCCTTTCCAGCAAACGGGAATTCTGCCCCGGGTGGGGAGGGGGGAGCAGCCTGCGGCGAGGGGCGGGGCTCCCGAGACAGCCCCGCCCCCCTCCCCGAGCCCTCCCNTAACGGCTCCCCAGGGCACCAACGGCTCCCCTCAGCGCCCCGCGCGCGCTAACGGCTCCCCAGGGCACTAACGGCTCCCTGAGGGCACTAACGGCTCCCTGAGGGCACTAACGGCTCTCCTCAGCGCCCCGCGTGCCCTAACGGCTCCCTGAGGGCACTAACGGCTCCCTGAGGACATTAACGGCTCCCCACACGCCGTAGCGGTTCCCGGGCTGCGCTAGCGGCTCCCGCCAGCTCCCTCGGGCCAGGCGCGCGCCCCGCGCCGCTGCCCGCCGCGCTCTCGCTGCTGCTGCTCACGGGCAGCCTCCTGCCGGGACCCGCCGCGGCGCAGAGCGGTGAGGGCGGCGCGGCGGGGCCGGCGGGCGTTGCTAGGGGGGGCGCTGGTTGCTAGGGGGGCGGCTACGGCGGGGGAGGAGGGTCATGCGGGCGCGGGGAGCGGAGCGGAGCGCCCCGGGGAGCGGCCCGGCGCCCGCCGCCTCCCAGCCGCTTGCGCTGCCGCGGAGCGGGAGCTCCCTAGCAACTGCGGAGACCCGCCGGCAGGGCCGCGCACGGCGGGAGGCGGGGTGGGGGGGACACCCTCTCCGAGGCTTATCGGGTGGCTGCCGCCTTGGCCGCGCGCTCCGCAGCCGCCCAGGGGCGGTCGGTGCTTCGGGCAAGTGCGACAGAGAGGGAGCCGGCAGCAGCGCTGGCCGGGGGAGCCGTGACAGGAATTATTGCCTCGCTGTATRCAGATTCTTGCAGTGTGAGCCGGGACTGAGCCCCGGGGCTGCTGCTGTTAGCCAGACGTGCAGCCTCGGTAGCCGCGCTACGGGAATGAAGAGCGGGGGCTTCCTGCGAGCCGCAGGCCTTCGTGGCTAGCCCAAAGGCAAATCCCGCTGGAGCGCAGTGGGAATGAGGCAGGCGAGTCGTGCGCGCCGCTCGGAGGGCGTTGCGCAGGGAACGGAGGCTCTGCTGCGGGAGCGCAGAGCTAAATGCATCGTGCGCCTGGCGCTGTCCCCGTGTGGGGTTAGCGAGCGAGGGGTCAGCGTAAGTAGCCGCCTGATAGGYGGTGCAAACGTGTTGTCTGACTGGGGTTACCTTTCCGAAGGTCAAAAATTGGCATAAACTGGGGGAGAAGATGGAATTAGCAATTCCACGAGGCTAGCGGAGCAGTGCACGCAGCAGCGGGCCGAGCAGTTAGCATGAGGTTAGCCTGGAGAACCCAGCTATATTCTGAACGCTCATCGGCTTTTCATTTTGTTATCGAGGGCCATCCTAGTGGTTCCAAGGTAAGGGAGCCTGAGCTGCTGTGCGGAGAGAGAAGGAAATGTGCGTGCGGGTGGGGAAGGTTGATAAAGGGAGTGCTGGAATTGTGTAAAGTAGAATGAAAGGTGGAGCCCCCTTAGCAGTAAGGAACCTTCTGCAGAGGGAAGTGCTGCTCCACCTTGGATGTGAAAAGAAACGGGAAGATTGCAGGCCCTGCCCGTAGAGGAGCTGTTTCCTTTCAGGCCACGGAGGCGCTTAGGGAAGCAGATCGGTTCCTTTTGGCTTTCCAATGAAGAGTGTGTGCAGCCATTTACTGAGCTACGTCTGCTTCTCATAAGTCATTGGGAAAACACAGTTCTTTGAACACATATGTATAAATACGTCCAGTTTGGTTAAAAATCCCTCTGAGGCTGTTGACAGGCGTGCTCATTGAAGGATCCCAGGGTGGATACCCACAAATGCCCCTGTCTATTATAGATACAGAGCCTTCGCTGTAGTGAAAGGCGATACTGCCAAGTGTAGAGCAACACTACACCTGCTTAGGGTGAGAACGGAGCAGAAAGGTACCTGTTGAAACTGCAGGGCAGCTCCCAGCCTTTGAGGAAGCCACTTGCTTTGCTGTAAAATGTCGTGGAGTTCTGTGTGGCTGCTGGAGGCCAGCCTCTTTTCTGCCCTCGACAAGAGATCACCACTGACTTGYCAGTTATTATTATTAATGTTCAGAATATTAGAATCACTTATAGATTTAAACCTAATAAAACTATATATACATAGAATTTTTTGTGTTTGTTTGCTTGGATTCTTTATAGAGCTCTTACGTAAACACCTAAAGATTACAGGAAAATTTACATGTCTGAAATTTAAACTTTTCCCAAGGAATCTTCTGAGGAACTTGTCAGGTTCTGCAGAACGCTCGTCCGAGGCAGCCTGGCTTGCCGCTTGCCTGCACAGCAGAGCTCAGGTGAGGTGATAGAAGAGGGATGGAAGAAAGGTGAGGAAGCATGAGGAAGAACATCTGGAAAAAGCGAGTCTGTAGAGAAGATCTGTGTAAACCTGTAGTTTCCAATGATTTTTGTGAGAAAATGAGTGTAGTGCTTCAGCGCAGATGCTCGTCTCCTGTTGGAGTGATGCTTGACCTGCGTGTTTGCTGTTAAAGTGACATGTCTTTTCGGTCTGCTCTTTTTAAGCCACAGCAATATATTTGCTTCTCCAGCTGCCTCTTTAAAAATAAAGACTGCAGGGTACTAATACTTTCACCTTAGAGTGTTTGGATTTAAAGGAGCCTGGCTGTATTTTTACTGTTATCTAGAATAGATGCTTGGGCTGCCCCTGTGTAAATCCCCAGCGTTTCTCCAGCGCACCGACATGCAAGCTGACTCGCTGTCGGYTTTTAAAGTCTGTGCTCCCCTTTTCGGCGCCTCTGGTCCAGCAATGGGCATTTGAAAACAAGCTCAATCACATTGTATTTACACCAGTGGATTCTTGCATGTTACTTATTTTAAAATCAAGAATGCTGGTTTAATAAAGCTACATAGGATATTCAAAGCTAGATATAAGGGGCAAATAAAATTAAGTTAGATGGTACTTCTTTTACATCTGTTCTTTTCATACTACAATTGGATGAATGAGAGAGATCTAAAAGGCTAAAAACATAATTTGGCTTTCCTGATGGCAGAAACCAGTATAGAAATGATGGAAAATGAGGAGTAGTTGTCTCCTCTTAAGGATGCAAGCAGAAAACCTTCTTTTATGCCTGTAATGCTTTTTCTTGCTGCTGTTCATATCCATTTTGCACTGATTGTATTCTGACAAATTATTTTAATGGTCCCTAGATGAAACTTGCAAACAGTTTCATGCAGCATTTATGGAGACCAAGTGTGGGCTGAGCATGGAGGAAAATGTTCAAAGTCCTATTCGCTTTCCCACCATTTCTTTTCTTCTTCCTCCTCCAACTCCCCCATAGGAAACTTAAATACAAGCAATATGACTAATAAGTGTTTATATGCTTGAAAATTGCACTAAACTCTAACAGATCTCTGCTACGAGCTAAGAGGGAATAAGCACTAGTACTAACATCTGAAAAAGTATTTTTTGATTTCAAGGGGCTGGAGGGGCAAAATGTTCAGGTACAGGGTCTCAGTGGAGCAGCTTTAAATGATGACATTTGCTCAGAGCTTTATGTGCCCTTGCAATACGATACTTTATGAAGGCTGCTTGCTGCTAATGCTCCTGAATGGGACCCCCTTCAGAATGAGCTGCTTCTCCCCCTGTAAGTACTGCATTAGAGGAGGCAGTTGTAAAGCTGGCATTGTAAGGGACAGCGCTAGCCTGTGATTCATCCTTGCTGTGAAGCCAGAGCCTCTGCCTTTGTGCTTTTACCTTGTAGTCCTGGGGGCGCTGCAGCCCCCCTTCACACATCTGTTAAGATTAAAGATAGATAATCTGTTTTTGCTTACCTGTTAGTGGGAAAGGTCTTCCATAAATGTAGCCTAAACCTGCTCCGCTATCGTTTTAGGCTTTTTGTTTCTTATTCTAAATTGTGGATGTTCGGAGCAGGGTCTGTACCTGTCATCAKCAGCGACTTCCAGCACTCCTTCATGGTAACTATCATGGTTGCTCTTCCTAAGTTGTATCTTCCTGAGCGTTCCTATTCCTTTTCTGTGGATTTTCTCCAGTCACGTTTTTTGGAGTGTGACATCTAAAACTGGACATGATTCCAGTTGGGACCAGACCAAAGTCCAGCAGAGTGGAAGGATCACTTAATGTGKCCTGCATATGGCATTCCTGTCTGCACTGTAATTCGAATGCTTTTGTACAGCATAGCCTTGTCTACTTGCATCCAGTGCAATCCCTTATCYTTGTCAGATATTTTTATGCAGGGCTGCTACATCGCATTCAGGTGCTACCTAAAGCAAGTGTTCAGATATGTTCCTACTAAAAAGGCATCTTAATCTAGTTCCAATGTTCTGTCCCAGTTGTCAAAATTATTCTAAAATCTTATTCCGTCTTGAGCATCCGTCACTATTTTAGCTTACTTCCAGCCTATCGCTGGTCTTACATTAGACTCTCTTCCATTTACTTGTTTACTTACTAGAGTGTAGCTCCGTGAACACTGTGCATCTATTTTAATAGACGAAGAGGTTTTATTTTTGGTTATGATTCTCTTCTATGGTGCAGTATTAAAAGCCCTRCTAAAATTAGGAGACACATCTATTCCTTTTCTGGAGTGACCTTGGTGTTTTTTGTTTTTTAATTGGCTTTTGAAGCAGGAGATGACATTGCCATGGTCAAACTGCGTCAAACATGGTACTGCAGCTCTGGTCCCTCCCTCCCCAGCCCCTTCCACTTTTTTGAGTGCTTACGAATAGACTCGTTCTGTTGTGTTTCCAGAGAGCAATATTGGGTTGGCAGCTCCACAACTTCATGGTCTTTCCATTTTAGAYGTAGGCGCTGTCTGTGCTTTTCTGTTTCCTCCTCCACAAGTACAGTAGGATGAGTTTAATTAAACTCAACTACGTGACAACTTTCTGAAGCCATCTCTGAAGTGTTCTTAGAGCTGTTCCCCAAGCCAGACTCTTCAATGCTGCAATACCTCTACTGGGAATGGTGTTTGTGATGGTAGGAGCTGCTTCAGGACTCTGCTCTCCACCYGAACCCTCTAAGCATGTCAGAGTTGTTCAAGGTATGTGCAGGATCTCTTCTGTGATTCGACTGCTGCTTCCTCTTGGAGCAATAAATTGCRTGTGGGAGATTAGGATTGGATTCTGTGCATGGTAGATGAGTTGGGGCCAGGAGATGCTTGAGGATGGCCTTTGTGTAAAGCTTCCTTTAGAAAGGAGCTGTTTATTCCAAAAAGGTTGAATTGACTTGTGCCTTGAGGGGGTTAGTGTGCAAATGTGAAATTGGAGTTGCATAAAGCAGGGAGGAGAGGGGTTAAAATGGCTATTAAAGCATAACTCGGRAATTATCAGAAGTCCTTACTACTAATAAGATCCAGTTACATAAACATGTTTCAGGTAGCTGCCACATTTTATGTGTCTTCCAAAAAATCTTATTTGATGTACAAAACAGAATTTAGGAGTTAAATCCTTTTTTTGGTCTTATGCAGTATTGTATTTTTTTTCCTGGTATAAAAAGATCCAGTCTAAAGATATTCAGTCCAGGTTGAATTTATATATTTGTGTCAGAACTTGAAAGTGCTGCCTTTTTTTTTTCCTCCTAGTAAGATAACTGCTGTAGACTTCTAAAAAGCCATTCCTTGTTGAAAAGCTTGAAGCTTTTCTGGGTCATCCGTGTGGCTGAAGTCACAACTTCTGTGCTGACGCAAGCCCATTCAAGGAGAARAGACAGTACCTTTTGAAGCTGTGAAGGGTTCTTCATCAGATGGCGTCAGAAGCTGCAAACCTCTGCTATAATTCAGAGTTAGAAGTATTTTGAGAGTAAGATACAAGATGGGAGTCAGGTACTGATCTAGTGATTGAGTCTCCAGACTCAGTGCTTTTATTAACTGTATTAATAAACGTACACATGTATGTATACACACATAGAAGAGGCAGATGAGGTTTGAGGGTATGTAGAGATCAGGTGGCTCTCCCTGGAGCGCATGCGCTTGTCTGGAAACCTGAGCTGCTCTAAGAAGCACTTTGAAGATTCCAGACTAGTAAAGAGAAGGCTTGAAGAGATGTGAAATATCATCGTATTGATGAGCTAAGGGATGCCAAACTGGTTTAAATGCAGTTCCAAAAGGGAGTTGAGCTCATTTGCTGTAGTCTCACTAAACTCATGCAAGTGTCCCCTGGTTGAAAAGCCCATGTCCTTCTGTAGCRTCAAATGCAATATATACTGAGTGACCTACGTTTGCAAAATATTAGATGATATTTCAGTAAAATCTGAAATTGCTATGACAGTAGTCCAGAGCTTGAAAGAGCTGTGAAGTTTGCTTTAGTAAGGGTTTTATCAGTTAAGGTCACTTGTCTTGGAAATTTAAGAATTGGATGGATTTCTCTTGCATATTATTCCTAATACAGTGAAGGATAATTAAGAAAATTTTGRTTGAGAAGGTGAGGAGAAAGGTGTCCTTGGAGGGGGATGTAATTGTAACTTTTGAGCTGCTGTGGTYGATGATAACACTTAGTTTTCCATGGTGCTGTAAGGGGTGCAACTGGCCTTGATGTGTCATGTGCCATGTTTGAAACTATTTCAAAGTCCTAAAGTCACTGGAGAAGCATCTTTAGTGCCAAGAAGCAGTTGGTGCTTTGTCTTTGGCATCTCCTCTGCATGGGCTGCTCTTCTGTATTTCTGTACCTTGGGGAGCTGGGGCTTGCTCAGGCTKTCAGACTTTTTCTGCTTTCATGCAGTAAGAAAATCTAGCAAGTGGCAGAGCCGTTCCTGGCTGCTAAGTTATTTAATATGAAGAATCACATGAGAAACAGGTGCTTGTAATTAATCTGATAGTAAAATCTGAGCATATTTCACATATACTGGAGGGATTGGTGTAGTTGTTTCCAGAGGGTAGAGGCGAGGACGGTCTTTGCCAGCTGGCTGAATGAACAGGAGTTTCAGTCATACTTGCAGAACTTTTGTGCAGTTGCTCCATAACTGCTGATAATTAGCAGTACTAGCAGGGAAATGTCTTCCCATCTTGGGCAATGGGGCAAGATCACATCGCTGCTACTTGCGTGCTCCGTGCAGCGTGTTTGGTGCCCATTGATCCCTGTAATCTAGAAACAAGGCTGCCAGCAGTGCCAGTTTATCTTGTTTCCCTCCTGGTACTGCCCCCTGCTGCTGCGACAGCSCCCATCACAATTCTGGGGGTGACTGTTTAGTCTAGCCAAGGTGTTTGCAGGATTGCCTGGAAGCTTCCTGTACTGTTTCACAAAGTTGTCTTCTTGGCCTTCTAAGTACATATGGGTCTTATGCTGCTTCAGATTGACTTTGGATTTCCTCCTCTTTCTCTTTCTCCCCTACAATTATCAACTCTGACTTTTGCTTGCTCAGAAATTTTGGCTTTGTCCTATTTATTCTGACTATTTCTTTATGCAGAAGGCTTGAGAAGATGACACTTGGGTACCTGACTGTAACAGTCCTGCTCTGYGAAAGCTTTTCTGCTTGTTGTCAACATGACAGCGGTATAAATGTTTTCATCTCCTTCTCCTAGCAGTGAGATCACTGTCTAATTTGTTTAGATTGGTTACAGTGCACTCTTTATGTATACACATATATTTCWGTTTCTCATTTTAGAGTGTCCAGGGGGTTTCTAACCACAGCTAGTTCTCCAGACTTCGAGTTTTGCAGATACACATTTTGACGATGACTGTTGTGAAGCCAAAGCACAGGCTTTTAGATGTTAGTAAATGAAGCCTTTGGAGGTAGTGGGGGCAAAAAGGATAGAATGTTAGACAGTCTCTTCAAATAATGCTTCAAGTAACGGAAKAGTTCGTAGCTCCCCTTAGTTTTAAGGTACTGAGCTTATCTCATGGAAGCATTACAGTATTGATGACTTGCATTCAAATGTGATTTATTGAAATTCAGTTTTTAACTGGCAAGTTTTGAGCAATTTGCTGTGAGCTCTGTAGTGGTCTATAGTGATTTTTATGGTCTCATCTAAAGCTAAAAGCTGAGTATCTGCAAAGCTGCTACTTCTTGAGCCAGCGGGACTCATTTAAGGACCTCGTTCCTGAGCTGTGCAGCGTAAGAATGAAAGTCATCTTAGGTCTCTAGGAGGGAGCTGGTTGGGAGAAGAGCAGAAGGGACAGGGCAGGGAGAAATGGCTGTGAAGCTGCTATAAATAACAGCCCCAGCAGGATGGATGAACACAGTGCTGCTTATGGTATTACCTTCACTGGATACAGTAGGATATGGGCTTTTTTCGTCTTTWTTTTTTATCTTAATTAAACATGGTAGGAGTTCAGTGGCTATGAGTTTCATCCGTTTTGCTTAACAGAAAAGAAAAAATTAATATAAGCCACTGCCATATGTGTGTGTATATATATTTTTTTTTTCCCTCTCGTTATCTTTATTTGTGACCCTTACTGCAGAGATGGCTCTCCTGCTCTTTTTATGGCACCTTCCAAGTGTTAACATGGTGCTGGCTGCTCAGGCAGCAACACGGTGTGAAGGAGCTGCCACGTTCTGTACTGCTGCTGAGCTGCTGGCAGCTTCGGTGTGACAGGTGGATTTGCCTTTCCCAAAGGGTTTTCCGACTATTGTGCCCTGGTCGTCTCTCTTGAACTGGGCTCCCTAGGTAGCAGTCCTGTGAAGGCAGGAGAGTGGGAGTGCACTGGGGAGGCATTGCCAAGTGTTTGAGCTGTTTCTGTCCTTAAATTCTTCTGCAGCCCGTCACTGTTAAGGCCAGGGTCAGGAAGTTCTTGTAAGGCTTTGATCTCACCTCTGAGATATTTTCAAATACCTTTTGATGTAAAATACTGTACATTTTGAATGTGGTCTTTTATTTAAGAGCACATGAAAAGCTATTTAGTGGAGTTATGAAGTTTAGTGGAGAGGAGTTAACACCTCTATAACAATGTTTTGCAATACTCTCGTAAAAATTCACCAAAAAAAGTACTTTTCAATGTTAGTTCAGTTCAGAGAGACATTTCCAAAATACTAAAGTAAGAATTTAGCCAAATTATTTAGGACACTGCTCATTCTCCTCAAACACTCCAAGTGTGGTTAATTYTTTTAAATAAATCTCACTTGTGCGRTGGCYTGATGGTTTTGTGTCCCKGCTCCRTCCRGGCTGATTCTGTTCAGTAATGCAGTTTAAGCATAGCAGGCAATTCCAGTGAGCTTCTCTTGGCCCCTAAATGAGGAAGAAGTAAAATGTGTTCAACGGCTGCTTAAGCTTTTTTATTACTGAGACAAAACAAGCAGTTACAGTGATAGCTCTTGAGTGCCCTCAAGATGGCATTTGGCTCAGGAGACCCAACCACAGCTGCCTTGAGTAGCTAGCTCACCTGTGTGTGCKCTCCGTGCAGGTACTGGAGATCTTGCAGACAACATGTGCTTAGTAGTTTTTTTTTTCTTTCATGGTTCATGTGCAAATGCAGTTATTTTTCTTCCATAAATAATACTGGTAAAGTTGCTATTCAGTAAATATTTATCTGTAAGCTGAACAGAAAATTGGAACAGGTTTCTGTTAGTGTTTTCTGGGGTTTTTTTTACCCATTTGTAGAGCATGAGTGCACAGATCCCTTAATTAAGTTAAATTTTGACCTTTGCTGTAAGCAGGACCAGGGGATGGTCTTTGAGCTATCAAATCAGGAATCTCAACTGAGAATTGCAGCCTGCCTTTAGTATTGTAGGGTTATCTGTCTTAGATGGAGAATCCAGAAGCTCAAGAAGGGACCACTGCAACCCTGAGAGAAGTCATTGCTGCTATTATCCTTCACATAATTTGTGAGGTGCAAAGATGTCAGATCTGAATGGTTAAAGTAACAAAATTCGGGCAATTGCTGTTGGGCACTGTATTAATATTGCCTGCTTTGGAATTTTGTCTCATAAATAGCAGAGTTTGGAGCTGCCCTCAGAAGTTTRTTTGATTGCATCAAAGCAGTCAGTGGGCCTTGCGAGGTTAAGGCACCAGTGCAAGGAAGGATCCGACTTATGACGCAGCGCGGCTGCAGCTGCTGGCACAAAGTAGTGTGAAGGGTCAAGCTATTTCTACCGGGATGTCCTACATACGGAGCGTGAGGTGTGAGGGCTGCTCGCCCTGGGCATCCGAGGTAGAACAATTTCCTGTGGGCAAAGGCTGTTAATAGATTAACAGGCATTTTGGAGCAGGGTGAAGCTGGACAGGGCGGTAGGAAGGGCTTGAGGGAGAAAATACCAAAGAAAGCACCTTAAAGCAAGCAGAGCTTGCAGAGCAGCAGAGCAGGGTTTGCAGAGCAGTGTCAATCCGGTGTTCTCCATGGCCTGGGGGGTTCCCCATTGCTGTACCGGGTTCTACCAGAAAGTTTGAGCCTGACCTGCTAGGGAGCGAGGCAGGGATTCTCCAGCTGTGGAAGCATGAACATTTAATGTTAATAAATCTCCTTCACCTCCCAGGACAGGAGCAGTGTTTTGCCTATTGTTATTAGGGAGCTCCTGCTAAAAGTTGAACTCTCAGGTTAGCATTTAAAATGTRTTGTACTAATAACAATTGTTATTCTAATAATAGTTCTTTTGTGCACACATATTTTTGCTGAATGACATGTTCTCAAGCCTGCATGGAATTGCATGACCTGTTACATAACCCAACATTTTCTGCAAAGGGCATTTCTTTAAAAAGGTCTGTGTATTAAAATGTCCTCCTTCCTCATCACAGATGAGACTGTGAGCAGCTCATACTTCTGCAGAATATCTAAAAGGGAAAAAAAAAAGGTTTGCCATTCAGTATGCACTTCCTTCATGCTAAAGAAAAATGTAATCAGTCTCCTTTCAAACATACATTTGTTGGATGAAGAAAGGTCAAAGCAGAATTGGAAAGTACTTTAAATCTTTAGTGCTCTAATGGAATAGTCGGGGGATTTTGAATAACTAATCTGAACACACAATTTTTTTTATCCTCACCAACCTTTTTCTAGTGTTATCAATATTTTAGGATGCAAATCTCTGTTTTTAATTTTCCTGAGATTTTCAGCCTGCAAGTTTCAGTTGCAAGGTTGTGTTAAAACCTTGGATACACCTGAATTGCTGCCACTTTTTTTTTTTTTTAAAGCAGCAGCTGAGCTGTGGGCAGCTCTGGTTTTATGCCTTAGAAGATGAATTTACTCCTGCTTATTTCAGTAGAGKGGGTTCTTAGTTGTTTGTTTTCTGTGAAGCAGAAAGAAGGACAGTTTCTGCACATTGCTAGAGAAAATCCTTGTATGTTTTCTAGCTACGAAGGAAAAAAAACCCTCTAGTCACCTAAAAAAAAGAAAAAAAATTTTTTTTCACTCCTTTGTGTCAGCTTTGTCCTTAATTCCGGTGCAGGGGAGAATAATGCTGGCCTGGGAAACTGGTCTGCAGATCCTCAATGGAAGGAAGTCTCCTGTTAAATGTTTCTCCATGGGATCAAACCAGTCTCCTTACAAGGAGGGGAACAAGAGGGGATTTGATGGCACGTGAAAACAGTTCCACAATTATCTAATTTTTAAAAGCTGGGCATAACATCCTGCCCTGCACTAGCAACAGGAAAACAACAAGCAGTCTGGCTTCCTTGGGGTGATTAGCCTGATACCCAGAGCCTGCTTGTGTTTGTTCTTGGAGTGCCTACAAATAAGAGAGGGCTTTTGCCTTCAGGTTAAAATACTGGTAGCTCAGGGGGTTACCAAGGGGAGTGTTTAGTAAGGCTGATCACAGCTTATGAATGTGTCTTTAGGATCTTACTCATTGATTGCAGAATGGAAAGGGTGCTAAGTCACTTGACTTTTGCACCAATTAGTTTGTAGTCAACCCTGGGCAATATTTTTGACTCATCCATGTGGTGCTGAGGAGCGTGATGATGGCAAACGTCTTTAGCAGCAAAATATGCAAGTTGCGAAGCTGATTTCCATTCCAGTGGCATGTCCTGACTTCAGCCCAGGGCCGTCTGTGGTGAATGACTTGCTTTTTTTCTGGGCTTTGGAATAGGACTTTGTCACTCAGATTTGTTTAAYTGACGTTACATAAGTTGCGGGTCTGCATAAACTGCTGAATGAAGTGAAGCGGGCTCACCATCGCAGCACGCGCAGCTGAATCTAATCCACGGGGCAGAAGCAGCCTGCTCTCGTTGCTTGAGATTTGTCCGGTGGCTTCAGCTCTGGTATTTGCCGTCAACAGGAGCTGCTCCAGAGGCTGCTTGGAGGAGTTCTCGCCTGATCCCTTCCAGCGTTTTCTTTGAGACAGGAACCAGGGCAGTTTCTAAGTACCCAAGCAGCCCTATGAGCTTACTGTTGATCTGGACACTGTTAACTGCGCTGTAGATAAGAGCTGCACCCTGATCGAACTAGCCTAATCACATTCCTTTAGAGCTGCTGTTTATGTGCAGAGATTGATCCTATGGTTGTAACAAAGCAAGGGATTTGCTATGCATATGTGTATTTGTTTTCTCTACTACTTCTGGCAGAGGAGAACACTTGATCATACGTGATATGCTATCTAAAATGTCTGTAGTAGTATATATCCTTCTTGAAGTGTAAAAAGGACACTAATAAACTTGCCTGGCAGTGAAGCTTGGAGTTGGAGATTTTACTTCAGTGCCTCTAATGCAGACTCCCCCAAGGAAGAGCTTCAAAGGGAAAGCAGGGCTTGCACCTCACAGAAAATGAGCCATGTGGGGAGTTTCCAAATGCACTGTAGGGATGGGCCTGTGTAAACACAGCACCCATCCACTCCCAAGTCTGCCCCTTTTGTGTCTCTGAGTCGTTAATTTAGTCAAGGAATGTGCTGCATTAGTCATCACTGCTTCTGAGCCCCTCATAGAAAGCCAGAGAACAGCATGTTGTACATCCTTAGCAAGGTCAGCAATTAAATAGAAATGTCAAGGTTTTCTTCCTGTTTAAAATGCAATGTGTTTCAGTTTTGTTGCCCCCCTTTTGCAGTAAGTGAGATCAAGTTTCCCTGTTGTTTTAAGTGGCRTAAGCTGGTGTACCCATTAGTCTTTCATCTGTGAGCTTTTACGCTTAGAAATGTTTATGTTGTGCTTTGAGCAGGAAAAAAAGCTTTTGCCATCTAATATGATTCAAAATATGACTGTAGCCAGCAAGGTGATGTCAATAGGGAGCCARAATGAGGGAGAAGATGTTATTTTCTTGTCCTGAATATTTTTCACTTGCCAAAGTATAACAGACTTGAATGTATTTCAACTCGTCTATCTTATATTCTATAAAAACGAAGGCTTAGGATTGCTGCAAAACAAGAACTTTTCAACTCATGTAAGCGTTATGTGTATGGAAAAAGGTTTCTGAACCCCAAAAGAAATGAAATTTAATGAAATTGTTTTGGGGTGGAAGTTGGAAAGACATGGACGTTATTGCTACTGCAGGCCAGTGTTGCATCTATGAACAGGACTTTGATTTTTGTTTTGAGCAAATTATAGCTAACAAGATCAGTTCATGCACAGTACAATTGAGGTGTCAGTGTCCATAACATAGAAGTGGTGCTTGGGAGCATTTGTGGAGTGAAATAAAGTATTTTTAATCTTAAATAAAAGTTCTCCTGTTACACCATATGTAGGAGAACATGAATGAACACCTTGTGTTGTGTGTCCTCAGCCTGATCTAAGCAGGTTTTTGTTTGGGGGCAGAGGCTGGACCAGACAACCTTCTGAAATCCTTTCCAGCCTGAATTCCCCCATTCTAGCCTCAGAGCACATCAGTGAGTCCTTTACTTCTGTGTAGATGCAGGGAGAAAGGAAGCATTTGTTGGCTGCTTTGGACATATTGTCAGGATRATCTTGCATCAGAGAAGGCTCTGAAGCATTTACTTTAGCCTCTCTGAATTTTATTTCAGTAAATAAATSACATTTATTTACTCCTAAACTTTTTTTTTGTCAAACTGAGCAAGTTTTGCTAATGCTCAGAGAAATACAGAATGTTGGTCTGGATCCAGAAAGTRTTAATCCTTCTGTCTGTGGATTAGGAGATTCTCTCAGAGAAATKAATATAAAGTTGCACCATGGGCCTAGGCCTTTTTCTAGGATACTGTCTCCATATAGTGTTTTCCTTCATGATGAGCATATYCTACCTTTGTCTGTTTAAAGCTGCYGGAATTAAGTTCTTGTATCGCTGAAGTTTCAAGTAGTCTTGAAGACCAGCATATCCTCATTGATCCAAAAGGTGCTGTTGGATAAGAGCAGGAATTGTCAAAGTAGAGCAAGGAGGTAAAGGCTCATTCTCAGCTCCTTGCACTTATGCCACGCACCTAGAAGACTACAGACCCTTGCTACTAGGTTAATGGATTCCCATTCATTCAAACGTGCTAGATGATAGGTGAAGGCAGGCAGTACAAATTAGTATTTTTCCAGAGAATTTAAACATCTCTCTCCCTCTAAYCAATATGTCACTTTTGTACACATTGGACTAATTTGAAATGCTTTCTTGTAGTAAAAGTCAGTACTGGAAAGAAGCAGCGTGTTAATTAGGCTGTTTCTTTTTTTTCCTCCTTCTAAGTGAAATAACTTTGTCAAAGTGATGACGCCTTTCTATTTATTTATTTATTTATTTCCTCTCCTGGAAAAGTTATCACTTAATTAACATCTTTCACTGGAGAAGAAAAAAGTCTAATTAAGCCGAGTGCCAGGTTAAGTAGCGGACATTGAGGCTTTCACAGCCCGAGCRGAGGGCAGGGTGGGAGGACAGACATCKCCCTAGCATTCTTTCGAAATTCTCRAGTTGCAGATTGTTGCCATGCAATAGAAGTAAAAATAGGTTAAAGTGCAAGAGTGCAAGAAAACCTAGGTGAAAAAGACCTGAGACCCACTGGACTTTCATGTTTTAGTGAAGATACCAGTAAGTGGATCCCCCTTCCTGGAAGTGAAATGCCTCAGGTCATTCACCTAGTGCTTCAAGCACACTTTTAAACCCTAAATACTGCTGTTGGGATCAGACCTCCTTTAGGATGAGGTGGTGCTTTCTAACTCTGTACAATGCAGTTTGGAAGTATTTTAAATGGTTGCACCTGGTTATRTTATTTTGAATCCTCATAACTACCTTTATTTTTTTTTCATAATTCCAAACAAAGGATCAAATTATTTGTCTTGTCATTCTGAAACATTTGCTGGTGGTCATAAAGCCACACTCATTTTTTTCTGTGCAGAGCCTGGGGTACTTGAAGATGTTGGTTTTTCTTTTTCTCCTCCCTCAGAGCACTTTGCCAAGAGTTGATTATTCAAAAGAACACCAAGGAAAAGAATATGAAAATGGTTTAATATGGAAATCTACTGAAAGCCTGAAGCCATATGCCTGCTTTTGGCAGCAGAATCTCAGTATAAAAAGTGCTGGTGTTCCCTATGGAAGTGTTATCTGCCTCTCACCCTGGATGCTTTGGAGTCACAATACTCTAGAGAATATCCACAATTTTGCATTGGCAAAGATATTTGGGCATGTGTTCTGTTTAGGGAAGGCTTTCCTAAAGTCAGATATTTACAAAGATTAATAAGTTTTTTAATAGCTGCTTTTAGATGGGGTGGGTAGAAAAGGAGACTGGACAAGATCTGCTCTATTCAGTGCATGAACGTCTGGAACTGCAGGCAGAGCTCTCGAGCAGTGGGTATAAATCAGGCCTGCTRCGGTGCTGCGGGCCTGAGGCTGTGGGGAAGCAGGGAAATGTGTTCTATGCCTAATAGGCCAAATATGAAACATCAGCCCTGTCGCTGTTTACTGTAGGGCTGTGATTGTAAATGTGCCCAGTCTGTAAGGTGGCTGCTCCCTAATCAGTCTGTGGTTTTGCTGTGTGTTGCTACTCAAAATCAGTTGTGTTTTTGCCCTTTTGCCCTTTGCAAACATTTTTTTTCCCCTCATTTTTGAGCTTTGGACTCTTTTTCCACATAGAAGTGACAACCACCCTATGATGGAAAGGGAGGGCTGTTACTGTGCTTGCCAGATGCACACTGCCTTGCCTCTCCCTGCAGAACTGCTTGTTATATTCCTGGTGATTGAGAACACTTTTAGAAATAGGTTGCCTTTCCTTAATTTGGGTCACCCTTGCGCATTTGTGTGCACATGTCCTCCTAGGAATTGCATTAACTGGTGCTTTGCATTCCTGAGCTACATTGCCCTCGTGTTCTTTTTGTCTTCACAGACTCTGTTTTTAAGACTACCTCTTCTTCCTCTTGATGGACTTGTGCTTTTCTCATCTCTAATCTTCATCTCTGATACAAGTAATAAACATAGAGAAGTAAGAGTTTGTTCTGCATCTTGTTAGGGTTTTTTGCAGTCCCTTCATTTAATTATGTCTTTTTGCTGGAATTGTTTTAATGTTTTTTGTCAACTAGCATTTATCTGCATTTTCTTATGATATCTTTTTGAAAGAATAGGCTTTTATTTATTTTAACACCTTTCCTTAGGCCTCAGACTTGAAGATCAATATTCCCTTGCATTGCCTTTCCAACACCATTGGTAGTGATGCTTTTGCAACCTAGTGCATCCTACGCAAAGCAAAAAAGGATAAAAATTGGTAACGTGATCATTTTTGCAGATGAAGGATTTTTTTTTCTTGGCCTTGACTTCCTTCCAACTGCTCTTAGATCAGTAGGTAGCTGCTCCTATGTRTTATGCTAATTGTTGATCTTTCTGTCCAGCTGCTTTTCTGTGTGTCTGAACTAACAGGTAAGGAATTGGGAAGCTCTTTGGKTTTTTTATGATGCTCTTTTTGAGCTATTAAAGAAACATCTTCTATGCACTTTTTAATTTGGACCCCAGCCAAGGCATAACGCAAGCTGCCTTACATGCTTCAGAAGCTAGGCTTGGCTTGGATTACAATTAAATATTTTCCTCTGTACTTCCAATATTATTCTGTCTAAATTCCTAGCTGTTTGCTGTATTTAGTGTTCCAGTTGCACAATTATATCTGTGAGTGTGGAAGGTCTGTTCCCTCTTCTAGCCATAGGTTTCCATAGGTGGAAGGAACCTTCCGTAGGTGGCAGGTTCCTGTGGCCCTGGYGCTGTCAGCAAGGGAACCGCTCAAATTGAAAGCGGGGCTGCTACTRGGTGACACTGCAAAGGGTACTGCTCGTATGTAAAGCTGTGATTAATTTGTATGCCCAAGCTGGAGTGTAGCTTAGCCTGGCATTGTTTGCTTTGGACCCACAGGTAGTTCGTAGTTACTGGCGGAGGAAAAATTATTCTGAGAAGCTGACTTTCCTTGATAGCACCTCTTGAATGAAAGCAGCGCTGCCTAGGAGCAGGGAAGGCTCTTACGTTTATTTTGACTCTTGATCTTTAGCTTTCTCGTCCACTCTTCCCTTCTGAATCCCCGGGGTTGTTTAATGTGGAGCTTTCTGGCTCTTGGAGCGCACTGCACACACTCATTCTGCCGTGTACCGAAGCTCTTGGCTGCCCTTTCTATTAGCTTCTCCCTGCTCCTACTTCAAGTCCACCTATCTATTTCAAAGTACATTTTTTGTCTCCTTATTCTGGCTCTTCACTACAGCACAAACTGTAAGGGACAGATCTAACAAAAGAAAAAGGGCCTTTGCTGTGTCCTGCCATCCATGCACCTGTGGCAGAACTGCAGGGAGAGCCCAACCTGTTTCTCTAGTTCTGGAGCATTAGTCTTTGCTTCCTTACCTTTGTCCTCACAATTGCTGGGGGAAGATCAAGACTTGCATAAGCAAACATGTCTTTAGATGCAATTTAGTGTAATTGTCACTTGTACTTTGCTGTGTCCTGCAGGCAGATAATAGTAAATCATTTWAAAAAAATTGCTTGAAAATGTAGGTGAGCTTGCATAGGCATTCCTTCTGCAGCAGCTTGCATTGCTTTCCTTGCCCTCTGTATGTTGTGAAGTTCTATAAAGACCTGTGGAATTTAGGGATATATTATAATATAAGTTGAAAGTTTTCAATTATGGTAATAAGAAAAAAATAAAGCTGCAGTTGATACTTCTTATCAAACCTCAGTAAGAATCTTTTTGTTATAGGCAGCTGAAGATATTTATTCCCATTGCATTGAATAAAAAGGATATAAATAAGGGTTGAGCTTTTCTGCTGCTTCCAGTGGCTGGAGTGCAGTTTACCATTTGAAAAATTATAGGCAGCCATAAGACACGCATGAGGGAGAGAGAAACATGCAGTTTTTCAATTCTTAAGCTGCTGATATGATAATCCCTTTAAAAAAAACCCTTGACCTGTTGTCTTAATCTGTCTGTATTTCGATCTGCAGTTAGTTGTTCACTTTGTTAGGTGCCTTTTGATGTTGCCATCTCCAGAGCCGTGCAGAACACGGTAATAGCAAAGCAGCGAGTCCTGTGCTGTGGAGACGACCAAGTAAGGAAACTGCAGGGCTTCAAAGGCTCTTATATAAGCAATGCAATCTGTATAGTGTCATKCTCTGTTTGGTTTTGAACAATTATGGAAAACGCTGACAGAATTGCCAAGAAGCAGGAGTACTCGGCTCTGTGGATTTTTTTTTGAGTTCTGCTGCATTACAGAGAGCATTGCATGTAAGCAAATAAATAAATACATTTTATTTTGGTATGTCTGCTCAGTACTGGCAGATTTCAGCTCTGTTTGCAGCTTGCAGCAAGATACCTTAATCAGAAATGGCCCTCTGGCAGATGTGCAGTAGCTGGAAGCATTGCCTCAGCTTACAGATGCTGTTTGGTGTATATTGCCTTGCTGCTCCTGAACTGCTGAAAATGCAAAACACTGACCTGAGATTCTGGTGGAGAGTTTTAAATAGCACTGCCATTCCTTTGTAATGCTGAGGATTTATTAAACTGTATTTACCGCTTTCTGCTGCTTGCATTCATGTTTTTCCTTCTAGAATTATATCTTATGCTGGAGTATCTTTTTGAAGAGCAATTGGATCTTTTGGATGGATGAGGCAGAGGTGGCTCCCAGCAAATCTGGTTTTTCCTTGTTATTGTTAATAATGGTCTGCACTGAAAACAAAATTATTCTGCTCTTGAGAGAAAGTATTGCCCTTAAGTGTATGGTAATCTGGGTGATTTTTTTTTTTTCCCCCAAGAGGATTTGAAAGTGATGGAAACGTAGGATTTAAAATTTAAGCTCAGAGAGTGTTTGCTAAACAGACCTTTGCATGCAGTTGTCCAGTTTAATCGTCATGAGTTTTTTTGACTTTATCAAGCTTTGTCCACACGCAGCTTCAACCATTTTAACAGTGTAGCTGATTAAAAAAGATACAAAGTGAATTTGATAATCAAAACTGKCAAGAACAGAAAGATTTTGAATAGCTTGTGCTGTTCAAAGTACAGATTCTGCTTTGAACAAGAGAATTTACACTACCCCTTAATATGTCTGTCGTGTAGCCCGAAGAGCAGTTCCACCAGTGCTCGTTACAAACGCGTGTCATCCTGAGCAGTATCATGTTGGCTCTAGTGGCTGCTTTCCACTGCTGTTTTGCCCTCTAACTCCCTGTTCATTCCTGCCTCCAGAGCTGGGTGAGATGCAGATGTGGTTTCTGAGCAGATGGATCCGTTGCAGGTGCCTGTCTTGTGGCTTATGGCAGGGCCGTTGCCATCCTTGTGCACCTGTGTTTGAGGGGGTAAAATCATGGTCTCGTTCTGAGCAGTCTGCCCTGAGATGCTGCCAGGGTGTTTCCATGTCATGAAAATGGTATGGAGGAAAGCAAGACTATTGCATCCAGGAGAGGGATCCAATAAATAATGTTTGGAATTAAACTAGGTAGTGCCATATGCTCCTGYTTTAGCCTTTTGCTTCTTGTAAATCCACATTCACATAGATCCAGGTCCTACTGCTTGATTGATGCCCCCATGGAAATACAAGGTCCTCATGCGGTGTCCCCTGAACTGGGGACAGTCCAACAGAGCAGCAAGATCATAACCCGGTCTCTGCCGGTACCCAAAGCAGCCCTGTGAAAACAGTGTGATCCTTGTTAACCTCAGAAGCAGCAAGAGTGCTTTTGGTCAAGTTTGCAACTGCTGGTGATGAATGCCCTTGCAGAGGGAGAGCTCTTCCTCCCTATGCCTGCAGCCCTGGGCTATTTGTGCTGGTATTTGCACTGAGCCCGAACTCCCCTGCTGTTAATGCTGGAGTACTGGGGCTGGAGGCTCCATGTCAAGCGAGCTTGGAATGAAAAGGCTTTCCTGTGGTGATCTGGTTCTCTGGGTGTTTGTTCCCACAGCTCTTACCTGCAGCAGTGGCGCGGTTGTTCTGCAGGCTGCACTGTGCCAGCAAGAAGCTGTTTCTGCCCATGCCTTAGGCTCCTGGTCTTGGGTTGCTTGGATGGTTCTTCATGGGTTTCCATAGGGTAAACTTCCAGAGGGCTCGGCTGCCAATGTGCAACTGGGTTTTGCTGCTTCCCATGTCCTATAATAATTAAAGTGTGGCTAAGTGATGGGGAGAGGAGCGTGCTATTCAGTGAGTGCAGCAGAAGTTTTACCAGAGCTTCAAATCCACCAACCTTTTTTATTAATACATGTACAAATATCTCCTTGAATTGTCTTCCAGGCATGGATCTGAGGAGAGGGATGACACAGTCTGTGTTTTATCAGCTCTGTGGTGCTCTCAGCTGCTGCTGATGGCAACCGCGGCTGCCCTGGGGAGCGCAGCGATATGACAGGTTTTGCTGCATAATCTGTCTGGCCAGCTGCAGCCTAATCTCTTCATGTGTTGGGAGGAGGGGAGAGGGAAAGGGACTAGCTTTAAAGCGACCTTTTTTCCAACAGATACCTTTGAAAATAGGATTGAAGGGCAGTTTTATGTGTGCTCATAACACTGTCCTCAACCTGGTAAGTACTGAAGAAATTCATGCCATGAAAAAGGTCATTCTGGCCTGATACTGAATTTCAGCACTGCATTTTTTTTTTTTAGCAGCAAATGCTGCTTATTGTCTTGAACCTCACTTGGTACTGTTTCCCAAGTGAAGGAAGTGATGTTTCTGCCTTTGCACATCTCCCCTGAAGCCCCTTTTACCTTAGAAGGCTGCGAGACTCTTGCAGCTGTGGTGATCTGGCGACTGCAGGAAAGTAGGTCACTTGTGTCTTGGGGAACTCCCTTGCTCCTGAGTCCAAAATAGAAGGAAGAAAAGGTCAAAGCAGAGTTCACTACTGAGGGCCACGCAGGGCAGGGGCTTGAGGATTTTCTTTTTCTTTTTTTTCTATAGCTAGACAGTATAAAAGTAGTGAATCCTCCCCAGAAAGAGGCCTGCCCTTGGTCACTGACGGCTTGCCAGTGCCACGGTTTGCACAAGAGGAAGGCTGAGACCCCTGTCAGCTGCCTGTTTCGGAGCTTGTCTCCCACCCTGAGGGCCACCCCCTGTGTGCGGAGCAGCACCGGGTGCTCCCCTCTAGCCACATAACCCCCCCCGCAGCCGCACATGCTCTCGCTGTGCTTTGTTTTTGCTTTTTTCTTCAATGAAAATTGTGTTAATAGCTGTTATTGTGGATGCTAATGTCTTATCTGACTGTTTTCTGCACYTTCATTGCTTTGTTCTTTATAAGCTCTTTTGTTTTCTGCTGGTCTGTCACTGCGTTTCTGCTGCCCCTCCCTCTAGCTGGGTTTGTCAAGTCGCCCATGTCAGAAACTAAGCTCACGGGGGACGCCTTTGAACTGTACTGTGATGTGGTTGGGAACCCCACTCCAGAGATCCAGTGGTGGTATGCGGAAGTCAACCGGGCTGAGTCTTTCAAACAGCTGTGGGATGGCGCTCGGAAGCGCCGGGTCACCATTAACACCGCCTACGGGGCRAATGGGGTGAGTGTGCTGAGGATAACCCGCCTTACGCTGGAAGACTCTGGGACTTACGAGTGCAGGGCCAGCAACGACCCCAGGAGGAATGACTTGAGGCAAAACCCCTCCATAACGTGGATTCGAGCCCAGGCTACTATAAGCGTCCTTCAGAGTGAGTGGAGCACCGTGCAGTAGTGGTACAGTAGTGACTAGAGGCAGTCTGGTGACCCTGCCCCRTCCCGTGTCCCTCGCTAGACCCTCTTCCACTGTGTTCTGTTGTTTTGCACCCAAACCTCTCCTGCCACTTGTAGCCAAAGTGTTTGCCACCTGTGTCTCTTCTCCCTAGGATCAAAGGACTTGGGAACACCTGTCGATGTTTTATGGCTTCTATGTGCAAAACAAACCCTGTGTTGCTTTTCTGTTTCTTCCCCTTTAGTTTTGTAGTAGGTTTCCAGCCATCCTAGTGCTGCCTTCTCCATGAGTGCCTTTCTATTTGATTTATSTGTTCCTCCAGATCTAACTGTTTTGGTTTTTATTTCCTCTGTTCTCTTGGGACTTCTCTGAATGCCTTCTGCACGTGGCTTTGGTTGCATATGCACTTCTGCACAACTCTTTCCCTTCCAGTTACATGTGACCTTCACTGTGTAGGTTTTTCCATAAAGTCATGGTGTTTCTCTCCCTCTCTGAACAGCAGCATGTTTCCTAGTGAGTTCTCTGATGCGGCAGCACCAAACTGATGCAGCTCTTCCTGAGCCGCGCTCTGAAAAGGGAGGGGAAAAAATTCCTTTCCCAGTGCCAAGCTGAACTTCAGCTGAATGACTTGCATCTGCGAGTGTGGCTTTTGGCAACTGCAAAGCTCTCAAAAGCAGAGAATACGGTTGACGTAGAGCTACTTTTATTCTTTGCTTTTACAAGTTACTTTTGTGTCCTGCTGGCTTTTTAAGTAGGACGCATTTGGACACCTATTTTATCAAGGTTACATTTGGACACCTATTTTATCAAGGTTACATTTGGACACCTATTTTATCAAGGTTAATCTAGAAGAGCCCTGTTTCATTTGTGTTCACACTTGCTAGCAGTAAACGTATAATGCAGCGTGACTTAAATTTGAAATTAGAAAGCCCATTCCCCTGCACCTTTTTTGTGGTTTCCCAAGGTGAATAGCAGAGGGGAGACATTTTCTTGCCTTGCCCTCAATTTCACTAGGCCCTTAGGTACCCCTTTGACACTTCTGTACTAAGATGAAAAGCAGACTTTGTAGTTATGTCCCTATTACATTTAGGGGTTGCCTGGAGAGGTGTCTSCAGCACGGCCACCTCTGGCTGCTTTTCTGCTGGGCACTGGCTCCCTGGACTGCCCAGGGCCAATGCAGGGCTGTGTCCCCAGCCCCAAAGCTGCGAGAGCACAGSGGCCTGTGACAGTCAGTGCTGACGGATCAGAGAACCTTCCTCTGGAAAGAACATTGATACGTGTGGAAAAACAAGCAGAGAACGAACCCTGGTGTGCAGCTGCTTAAAAGTGAAGCAGTGTTGGGTTGTTTGCCTCCAGCCTGCTCAGCTTTCAGCCTGAATGCTTCATCCCTCCCCTGTCCTTTGAGGTCCCAAAGGACTCACATCTTGGGTCTTGGTGTAATGCCTCCAATAACAAGAGCTGGGTAAGTTTAGGAAACAATATTACCTTCAGACACAGCTTAATTCTTCTGCAGGAAATAACACTCCTGGAAATATCTCCATTCCTCTGCTGAGAGCTTTAGCTTCACATTCACATATGGAAACATCTGTGGTGTTTCTGTTCTCCTCGTTGTCCCATCCATTGAGTAACCTATTGAGGAGGAAAGTCCTTTTCCTACGTGAAGTCAGTAACACTGTCCATGTTGCAACTCGTGGTGGGAGTGCGTTACTGTGAAGATGTCTCCATATGGAAAGCTGGGTGTTCCCTCCTCCCTGGCCATTGGAACTAACCTGTGCTGGGGGCTGAAGTTTAACCTTCCATCTTCATCCCCAGTTGAAGGCTTCTTGTCATACCTGCATCCAGTGCTACTAATACTGCAGTGTGTGTGGTGACTCCTTGCAAAGTGCCTTGTACCCAGGAGGATTCTTCTGCTGGTGCTTTTTATTCGTGTTGACGTGAGGGACGTTGTCCACCTAAYGCTTTTCTGCTTCTGCTCTGTAGTCCTGCATGTGTTGAGATCTGTGACCGGCTGTGGTTTGRGAAACGGAGCACGCGACTGTGAAGCGTGTGCCTAGCAGTGCAGGAGATAAACCGGTTTCCAAGCAGTCCTGCAGCGTGGGGATATTTTATCTGAAGCCACTCAGTGGGCCTCCATGGCTGCTTTGGTTGTGCAACCCCCAGGTTGCTTTAGAAATGGGAATTCTCTGACTAACCAGTGTTGGAGTTCTCCATTTCAGTGAGCCTGTCCTGCCGGCTTCTCCKTAAAAGGAAAATACCTCGTCTGCTTTGCAGACCAAAAACTTGCAGGCACCGCATTCTGTGTCAAAGGAAAACCCTTGGAGGGAGAAGCCAGTGTGGTGATGAGTGAATTTGAGCAGAAGTTAATTTCCGTAYAAAAATGTTCTGATGCTGAGTTCCTATTTCAAACATGTTCCCAAAACTATTTTGAGTAGAAACTCTAGTTTCTATTGAAATAGAAACTCCAGTAACTGCCAGTTTGTTTTCTCTTGTTAAACGAATGGAGATTTTAAATAGCTGTGAAATAAAAATTCTGTAGCTGGCCTGCTGAAGAAGGGAGAGAAGAAYGTACAGGACTGGAACGGTTTGGTCACCTTGTCAGTAGATAAACAGGCTTTCACGTTGCCTCTCTGGACAGCAGGCTAAATACTGCACGGGAGACGCCAATGTTAAGCGATGCAAAGTGCACCGTTTTTGATGGTACTGGCATTTTCCACTTCTCCTCCTACAATCTTTAATTTTTCAAGTGCTTTTTATCCAGCAGCCTGCATGGATATGACTAAATTCATACTCCCAATACCTTATGTGAAGCGATTTTGAGACTGCTTGAAACCACCTGCAAAGCCATAGGCCTTTTTTTCCCCAGGTTTGGGAGGAAATTTGTCTTGGGCTGTTAAAAAAATTCAGCACTAGCCACCTGCCCAATTTTGAGAAAACTTGTTGAATTTAAGGACAGTGCCCGAAGTCTCAAGCTGTAATTTTTAAGCRAGACTCGCGATTTCTTTTTGCATTAATATTTACATTTAACATTACTCTATAAGTTATATAGTTCCTGACTTTAATTTTAACATGGCATGTAGTTTTTTAAATTGCTCTGCATTAAGGCCTGTGTTCAGCCATTCCTCATCAGACTTGTGCCTTATTCAYATTTGGTATTTGATGTCATTTCAGACATTAGAGAAGTTGCCCTGTTCAAAATGTCTTGTACRCAGAGGAGGACTCCTGTCTTAAGCCTCATCAACAAGCAGCTTTGCTCGCTGGCTCTGTAGAGTTTCATTCTAGCAGAGCTATGCTCACATCTTGCATGGAAATGGGTCCTGCTGCAGATGGGAGGTTTTYCTTAGGTGGACATTAGCCTTTTCTTTTGCAGAGGGGAAGTCCAGAGATAATATTCACATGACTATTTAACTTTGAAGCCTTTTCTGTGTAGAAAATGGGTTAGTTTTTAAAGGTCAAAATAAGTAGATGAACCAACTAATAGCCAGAAACGAACTCCTTCAAGAAATGCTAGCTGGCTTATGTACTGTCACAGGACATGCAACTAACGCTGTTAAGTTGAATAGAGTGTGAAAAGCAAGTAACAATATTATGCAGAAATCTATASAGATGTTCAATATCTTTTTCAAAAAAGAATGCTCTAAATAATGATTTTTTTTTTTTCTCCCCCATAGGGAAGCTGATCGCTAAAGTGTTGCCTTTGCTAGTGGTCAGCTGTTTTCTTGTGACTTTTCTTGGTGTTTTCCCAACTTAGTGCAGTGCCATTCCTTGTGTAGCTCCTTCCCTTCCCCATTGCCCTCTGCCTTGTAGACTAGTGCGGCACAGTCGCGGTGAAGGTTCGCTGCTATTTAACGTGTCCATTGTTTCAGAGCCCAGGATCAATGCCAGCGAGGATGTCGTCATCCATGTGTCTGGGTCTGTCGTGACACTGCAATGTAACCTCAGCACGAGTCCCAGCCCCCTTTCTGCCAGCTACTGGGTGAAGAATGGAGAGGAGATCCCCGGCACCAGAAAATCCACAAACACTACAGAGTACAAGTAAGTCTGCTGGAACCCCCGTGATCCTCCCTGTCGAGCGACAGTCTTGGTGGCTTTACGGCTCTGAAGTAGCAGTGGSATGTTGGGGCTTCCCAGCCACCAGACAACCTGTGTGGGGTTACCTGCATTCAGGCTTGCAAAGGGCACGTGTGGCCACCRTGTCAGAAGGAAGATTCTGCAAAGGTGGTTCCCCATAGCTCGCTGGATTAGTTTTATGTAAATGGGATGTCAGCATAAATGTTAACATCAATTTCTCTCTGTCAGGTAGTGCAGAACTTCAGTCCAGCTCCTTTAGTGCTTCYCTGGATTACACGTGACACATGCACGCGAGCACAGTCTAGATATCTTTTCTCTTGAGTATATTGTGCAGTCTATGTCCTGCCTGTGTCTACATCATGTCTACACTTGTAGCTGTGAATTCTTATCACTCAGGAAAGATGCTGCATGTAAATCACTGCTGAAATCAGCTTTTAGTTGTCTTCTAGCCATGGAAGATGAAAGACTGCATGCCTGAGTTGTCACTGATGTGTCATCAGAATACCGAGAAATGTTACCAAATCTTGATTGAAGATGTACAGCTCTATCACTTGTGCTTCTTATTTGTCAGGACATCCACGTTCTGGGCATTAATCTGTTTCACACATGCATGTTTTGTCTCAAGAGAGCAGAGTGCATTCAGCCCCTCTTCCATTTCCTTGTAGGATAAATTCTTTGAGGACTTCTGCACTCCTGCCATGAGACTTTCTTGCTGTGCCATTGATTCGAGCGTAGGGGACTTTGCTCACTGATGAGATCTATGCTGTTCATGTAGATTTCTTGCCTTATTTCTTTCTCCTTTTGTTCTCTTGATGCCAACGGAGACAGCTGATGCAGATTTTTTGGCAGTGTTARACCAGAACGGAGAATATTTAAATAATATCTTAACCACTGGTGGCAACTTTGTCTTTGGAGACCACTTTCAGCACCTTCACCCTCCTGTTAACCCTTTTGCTGGAAGGAGATGACTGGACCAAGCTTTTAACACAGCATCTGCCTTCCTGCGCTTAGTACGTCTGCACTAGAGGATGGGAGCAAACCTGCCCCTGGCCTTAGGTTTCTTGTCTCCAGCGGGATGCGGTGGGCTCTTAATCACTGCAGTTGCTTTCTGGCCATGGTTTTAATTGCTGTAGCAGAGTATTCTCTCGTGAGGTTATAGAAGTCCTTTTTTTGATCCTGACAGAAAGAAGGTGTTCAAGCTTTTCTTTTGTTTTGCACTTCAAATAATTTTGGATTATCTGTTCAGGGTTACAGTTAGAAAAAGTCTTATTTAGTTCTGTAATTGCATCCTGTTATTTCTTTGGTGCAGTGTTTTACAGTGGGAGTGTTTTAAAGGTTCTGCTTTCTTATTCCTAATGTTTATTAAGGCCCCAAACCTTATTTAATAAGCAGTCTTGTACCAAAGCACTTGCTTGAGTGATGTGGAAGACGTGTCGCAGCGAGACTGTTGAGAATCCCATGTTTCTGTTCAAAAAAACAAGCATCAAGGCTGACTTGTCTATAACCTGTTCCATGCTTSGGTGGACTTTTCCTTCCAAGTGCCCCTGTACAGGAGAAATTAAACTTTAGTTGTAATTTCTTGCAGAAGGAGTAGGTGAGGTGGGTGGTCTGTAAAACTGGCACCTTGTTCCTGGTAAGGGTTTTAGTAAAGCCTCCTGCAACTCAGGGACTGTTTGAGGATTCAGTGACTTGGTGTTTAAAAGGTAGCTCTCAGTTCCTACTCATTTACAGGCTGTTTTGCTGCATCTTGTGGTTCCAGCCTTTGTGTCCTTTCTTCTCTGCATGTGATTCCACTGTATTTGACCTGTTCCTTATTCCTTAACTTCAGATGAAGTGTTTTTTTTTTTTTCTTTTTTCCTTTTTCTGATCCAAGAGTATCAAATCTGTCAGTGAGGATTCATGGAAGCAATTTCAGAATGAATGTAATTAAAACAAGTTACTAAACTTTAGCTTGAGAAGCCTTTTTGATGTTTTCCATGATTTGCTAAATCTTGTGTTCTGTTTCCCTAGAGAAAAGGCTCAGGTTCTTGGCGTTTCAGATTTAAGTTCATTTGCTGTAAAATATAGCTGGTACCTCAAGTTCAGCTTTGTGGACCATCCAGAACTCACAGGTTAGAAAGTCCTGCCGCATGTTGCATTAATGTGGAAGTCGTGTGGCATTGGAGATGGAAGACATCTTCCCTTCTACTTTGTTCACATCTGATAAAATTGTTCTTGCTGGAATGCAGCTGTATTTGGAAAACCCAAGGCATAGCTTTTCAGCAAAGCTTTTTAATCCAGAATAATCAAGAGTTATTAGAACTCTGTTCTTTTCCCAGTAGTGACAGCAAGTGCTTTTGGGTGTCCCGTATTTGAGGATTGTAGAAGTGGCAGGTGGCAAACCTGTYGCTGGGTCTTCACTTGTACTTTGGAAAAGAAGAATCATCGCTTGCTTCTGCCTTCCTACGCCGAGTTGGGTGCCACGTTGCTGAGCTGAATGGAAGAAAATATTGCTTGCATCTGCTGAGAAATCTGCAGCTGTGAGGAACTGGGCCCTTCCTAAAACCACAGGCCTGAGGGAAATCATTGGCCAAGCAACTTTGGTTCCAGTGYTTGTCTGTCTTTAAGACTTTGCAGCCTACTGCACTTAAGTGGTTTAATAATTTATGGTAGGAATACTTTAGTAATAGACTGCCATGGTTTTGTCCTTTAAAAATAAACCTCCATAGAACCGACAGAATGCAATGTTTTATATATTCCCTCGTGTACCTTAGACATTGCCTTTAGTGGATAAAAACTAATGGTCAAAGTATGGCTTGACACTTAACTGCTTGGGTCCCTGACGCAGTGACAAAAGCTGGGCGTTGTCAGAGTTTTGCAGAAAGTCGGAGTGAGGGAGGTGCTGAGTGGGGCTGCCCCATTACACAGTCGGTCTGGACCTGTGTTCAGAGCTCTCTGCTTCCGAAGGATGCTTGGCCTGCATCCAGCTGAAATGACAAGTATTGCTGCGGTGTTTAATGCTAATTGGAAGCAACCGTTGTTTGTCTTGTTAAGTCTTTTAATTTTAACTCTAAAAAGCAAGTATGTGATTGGCTATATGAAAAGTGTTAGCCCTGTTTATAGCCACATTTAGGCTTTTATGGGTGGCTCCGGAGAGTAAGTGCTGTAAACACAGTGAGACTCGAGTCTCAAAGTATCGTATTAAACTGCAGCTTTTTTTTTTTCCCCATGTGTCAAATGGTCTCCCTGTGCAATTTAACTCTTTTACTACAATGTTCTGCAAGGTTTATGTTCATCTGCATGCTATTCCCTTAATATGTCCTTAAAAACCAAAAGAACACCAAGCTGCTTCCAGTAAAAGCAGGTTGGGAAGGTGTAACAATTTCTTTTATGTTATAGAAATGTGATACAGAAATAAAGTTTCCATAACATATCATGGTATGTTTCCCTGGTCTAAGAAAGAAGCCTTTCATCGATAAATATCTGAGGGGTATCTACATACTGCTTCAACTTAGTTATGTCCAAAAGCTTGCTGAAGGACAGCAAAAGCTGGTGGGCCTGAAGTTAGCACTATATTTAATGTAAATTTCTTAGTTTTGTGTTTACTGCAGCTCCAGTTTTCTTCTGGCTGACCTGCATCTGTTTTTTCTGCTGTTTATTGTTGTTGCATTAGGGTCTTTTGTAATTTGAAGTGGCAGCAGACTCCAGTGCAGTGTTTTCCTCTTGTGGCTTGACCAGCTTTTGCAGTTTTTCTATGTCCTGTCTGAACTGGAGAAGACCATTACCAGACCACTGGCATATCTGTTCTTAGATAGAACAGTCTATGAGATGAGGATGACAGTGTGAGCTCTGGTTATATTTGTAGTCTGCCACATTTCAATTTGATCTGCTGTAAATCTTTTCTGTGCGGATAGTAGGTGTAAATCACCTTCTTCTCTCAATAGAAGGTCCTACCTGCCTAATTTTCCATGCAGACTAGTGACTTGAAATGTCTTGCATCAAACTGTAGTGTATGATATGACAGATTTCTGTCTTTCCTTGCTTTTAAGCTTACTGAAGCTTCTCCAGGTAAAATGGTACTGACTTCAGATTAGAGTTTATCCTTTTTCTATCAAATGACATACTTTATTTCAAGTATGCATTACGCGCATCAGCACAACATACCTTAAATTAACAATGTATAGTTGTGACATTCAGCTAAAAGATGAAAGTCTTTGGGGAAAGAAAAGAATAATTCCTAGCCTGCTCACTTCTGGTTGCTAACACACAGTTCCTAACGTGGCTCATGTGTTCTCTCCCTGTCTGCAGGATTTTGAAGCCCAGAGCAGAGGAGTCAGGGGAATACTTGTGCGTGTTTGTGTTTTCAAACTCTCCTATAGCCAACGCCACTATAGAAGTGAGAGGTACTCTTTTTGTTTTGTTCTTGCTTCCTCTTCCCCAAACAGTTCAAATGGTAYTTTCACTGTCTTTGCCACCTCACTTGGTGTCTGTACAAGCCAGCTAACGTAAGTGGCCTGTCCTAAGAGAATTTCCTCTTGAATTTGTGCCTGTATCCATCTAATCCATGGTTACAGTTTCTGGGAAATCCCTGCACAAAATCCCAGGGAAGATCTCATAGATAYGGGATTTTGTGCACTGCACTGGTGATCCTTGTAGAGGGCATTTAAATACCTTCTACACTGAACGTGCCTGTGCTGAGGCAAAGGTATCTGTGGTTTCTTCCCTGTTTCACAGCATGGCAACAAACGAGGCCTCCTTCTGAATGTGTTCAGTGTACTTTGAATTTCTCCACTATTCCTGAATGAAAAAAGTATGAACCAGCATCTCGAGTGCAACAGCCTGGAGCTGGAGCATGGCCGTGGTTTTGTCTGGAGCCTGCGCTGCGGCTACTGGGAAAGCTTCCAGGCTGGACACRTGCCCCATGCCACGCTGATGGGATTTTCCACTTTCATGCACAGTTTTTGCCCTATGCATTTTAGTGCTGTTCTAACAGATGAGAATTATGGATAGAAACTGCAAAAGGACAGAGTTGCCTCAAAGAGAACCTTGCTTTGCAGCAAATCCGTGCGCCTTACACTGAGTTTTGCCATAGATGTTGGGCAGACAAGAGGAGTGTTTCTTTTATAGACATACAAAAGGCAGGCAGCCTGGAGACAATACTGCTTTCTCCACTGGCAAGCTGTTACTAGAATGTAGCTATTTTTTTGCTGAAGAGTGTGAAAATTGCTGGCCCACACAGGGATATGACAGTTCTCTGCAGTGGCCACTCTTTTCCCTTTGCAGCAATGCAGGATTGATGCATTGTCAGCTTTTTTTTTTTTAATCAAAGATGATTGCAAATATTTTGCAACCAGTTTGTGCATGTCTGGGATTGTASTGACGCTTGGTTTATGAAAGTGTATTGTAAATTTGTTTGAGACCTACATTGGCATTACTTAACTATCTTCATTACCTCTCCAGCTCAGATGTAGAACTTCCTGTGCTRCTGTCTGGCCAAGAGCGAGTGGGAAGGAGGTTTCATGTTCATTCCCGGTGTCCCTATACCAGCKCCTGGTTTATTTTGTGATCGTTGTTTGAATTAGGTACCACAGATCTGTAGTAAAAGCCAAGGTTCACTGTCCTGATTTTTAAGAAGTGTTTTGCATTTGTTTGTTTTCAATTGATATTTCACAGAGTATCCAAATATACATAATATCTCATCAAACCTGGCCCAGAAGGCATCTCTGCAGGGAGGGATGAGCTCTTAACACATGTTCTGGTGTGAATGGCCGCAGGTTCCTGCGGCACCCCTGGCTGGAAGGTGTGCGGGAGCTGCGCTCACAAGGAACTGCTGAAGGTCAAAGCAATTGTTGCCCTGCTTAGGTCAAGTTGAATTCAAGTTCATACTATACTTAGCGAGCTTGTCTTCAGGGTGTTCAAGAAAATACAGAAGCTTCCTGTTAATTTCTGCTTTTTATTTTTCCCATTCTGCTCTTATGTTCTTATTTTGCCAGTCTTCTAATACTTTCTTACGTAAGATTTCACTCCTTTCTACCTTTTCCAGCATGCTTATAAGGGTGACAAAAGCCACTTCCAGGGATGGGAGATTGAGCTTTGCTAGTGGATTGTGTAAGACCTTCTCTGGCTTGGTATAACCTGTCAAAAGCACTTGGAGAAACATCTGGCTTAAGGCTCCTCTGCTGTCCCAGGGTGGCCCTACAGGGCCACCTCGAGAACTTGGCAGAGGGGCAGGAATTCTAGAGAGAAAATTCCATGGATGTGATTGAGCTCYTGGCACAAAGGGCAGGAGCAGCAGAGTAACTGCTCGCACTACAATTTTCCATGCCTCCCTGTATATAAATACCACGGAGTAATGATCAGCTAGAAGTTAACGACTCCAGCACCACRCCTTGGAGGTATAAAGCTTTTTGCTTGCTCAGCAGTCGTAATTTGAGGACTCGTTAACCCTGTTCTCTGGCTCCTCCCTTCAGCGTCACAGGAGTTGCTGCTTGGCCTTGAATTTTCCCTTAACGTGGAGAAGTATCACGGGTTGTCTGGCGTGGGAAGTACCCTGTCAAGTCCTCTGCAAAGCAAACTGGAATATGTGTATTTTTAAACTGAAAACATGTTTTCTTCTCTGACTTCTATTAAATAGAAACTTGTGTGGTCTAAGTTTACCACTACATTTAAAGCATTGAGTTAAGGAGTTGTTGGTAGCTTCCCCGCAATCCTAGGACTGCACATAAATTCTGATCTGGCAGTATTCATTTAAGCTACAGCTCCTGCAAGAGCTGCACAGCCAGAGCTGGTACGCTGTGACATACATTCTCTTGGATATAAATGTCCTTGGATCCTGTTAGTGCTTGTTGCACAGAATGTGTCAGATTTTTCCCCTTTGCCAAGGAGGGAATGCTTTGCAGTTCCTGCAGTCTGGGGTAGGTACTGCCCATATCTTGCTCAAGCAGCCTTGTCCTGTGGTCAAGCTGGTTTCAGTATTACTTCATCTGTGGACATGTTAAATTCTCCTTAATTGAGGAAATACGTAGGATAAGGGATGTTTGTTTGACTGTGCAGATGCTGTCGTTCAGTGCTTCCCAGCATGTGTGGGCTGTCACAGTATTTGTCCACAAGCAACTGTACACAATTTTAATGGCTCAACTGGTGACTGTAATTGTGCTGCACTTGTTAATTGCTGATGCAGATAGAAAAGAGGATTCTGAATCTGAAAGTGCCTGTGGACTAAAATAGCARCTTTTTGACAACTTGTGAACAACTTTAGCAAATACCTCGCAGCAAATGAAAGCCAAGATACACCAGTGCCATTTGCTTTTTATGTAATATTGCCTATATTCTTTCTGCATATCTTGAGTACTGTCTGTATGAAGATAAAAATGCAGAAACATAGATGTTGCTGTTCAATTGCTATGTGTGCTTGCTTATCAAAAAGAGCTGTCCTTGGTTGAGGAATTAGTAARCTGGAATTAGTATAAAAGCTGTTGAATTAAATACTGGGATTTGATGGTGATCCTAGGGGAGTCCCAGAAATGACCTGAGTCCATCTTGGCCGGCATGCTCAGCTCTGGATGAAGTGCCTGGCGCGGTGTTTGCTTCTCTTGGAGCTGTTGGAGGGGTGTTGGATAGCACAGCTTTAACCRAGGACCCATAAGGCCAGCAAATTCCAAGGCCTCTGCCTGGGAATAAGGTTTTCCTCAGGTTTTGCTTTTGCAGGGAGTGGCCAGCCCGTGTTGGATTGTGTGGATGCCCTTGGCAGGGATTGTCAGGGTGGTCAGAGTCACTCGTAATGACAACTTTCTGTCTCAAAATAACCTGCTTTTAATTCCCCCGTTGCCACAAAGTGGACGGACCTGGGATGCTTTTTCTGCATCGTTACCATGCTGGAGATCCCCTGAAAACTTGAAGACCAAAACACAAAACCTCTGCAACTCTTTAAAGGGTTTTCCCTTTGCAATCCTTCTGCTCTTATGTCGAACTGGGGAGGAAGAGGGAACAAGTTTACCCTGGGTCTTCTGATGCTCTTCAACCCACAGCCCAGGGCAGGGCAGCAGCAATGTGCACACAACGGGGAAGAACAAGCTTCTGCTCCCCTCCACCAACACATGCAGACGTACACATGGTGTCCATCTCCTCTGCCCTGTCCTCTTTCCATACCATTGGACAAGCAAGAGCTTCCTACTGCCTTTTCCTCGAAAGCCTTCAAGAGGTGGTTCTTGTTTTTCCTCATTGCCTGCTCCAAAAAGCTCTTTCCTTTCCTCSTGCCCCTTGCCCAGTTAATTGCCTTCCCAACAGCAGAAACTTATACAAGTCTCACTGCTGCTGCGAGCACATAAAACTCAGAAAAGGCCCTGACTTATACTGAGCTAGAGGCTTTTGTGTCATGCACTTGGTACCTGCACCTGGGACATGAACTCTGGTTCCAGCACAAGGGGCAGCCTGGAAAATGAACGGCAAATTCCGCAGCCTTGGGAGATCTTGGTTTCCTGATTCCTGTCTGTCCCAGGAAAGTGATTTAAGAAATCRGGCATTTTCTCATCACCGTTGTGTGTTCCTATTAGACGGTCCTGTACATTAAAAAGGAGAAGAAGAAAAAAAAGAATGAAAACCATGTAAACTCATTTTTCATGTTCTCTGTTTTTGCAGTACACTTAATGTGCTGCTTTGGCTCTATACCCAGACTAGTAAAGATAGAAATTGRTAAGGATTCTAATGTAGAAAAGTAAGACTTCCAGAACCCTTTTACTAGGTCATCTTTAAGACATAGCAGTTTTGACATGCAAGAATATTTTAGGTGCTTTTGTGCCTTTGCCCTTGCTTTAGTTTTGTATTTTCATGGGAAAACGTGAAGGGTTTTTGTTAACTGGGACATGGTTGGGAATTATGTGTTTTAGTTCACCTCTCCTTTTTAGTAACTCCATTAAATATCTTGAAATTAACCTGGAAACAAAGGATTCAGTCTTTTTTTTTTTTCTTTTTTTTTGGTATAAAAAGAGGACATTGCTTGCCCTTCAAGAACAGCAACATTAAAATCCTCTTCAGGGCTATACTGAAAGACTAAAATTCCTAAAGTAGCTGTTCAGTGCGTTTTGTGCCTCCTGTGCACTGGATGCTTGAAGACGCAGAGTTTACTTGGGCACAAACCCCTTTTCTGTTGTGATGTTGTGATGGTTTTTAAAGCTGTCAGAACAACGATGCTTATAAGAAATATACTGTTTTGTTAAGAATRGCTATGCCTATATTTTTTTAAAGCAATTAAATCCTGCCTTTCTTTGCTTTTCTATTTAGTGTGTCAATTAAGTCTTTAGACTTTCCGTATTTAATTGTCCTGTTCGTGATTTAAGAATAAAACTGCTTTATTCTGTCAGGGGCATGGATTTGGCTTCATTACTGTTGGGAGCTGCTGGAGAATGCTTTGTGCATAGCTCCATGGCAAACTTTTATCTGAACTGGGAAGTGAATTCTGCTGAATGCTGCTGCTTAAGAGCAGAAGTGAAACCTAAATCCGTTATGAGCAAAACCTGCTTCATTCTGTGCTTGTTTCTTGCTGGCACGGAAGCAGGCTGGTGTAAGACATCTTGACTAGAAAGGCTGGATGGGAGACATTGCTCTGTTTCTAATTCTGTGATTGAGGTCAGCTGCAGCGATATTTTAATTGTCGTTTGCCCAGCAGAATGCAATTAGCCGCACATTTCTGGTAGAATAAGTACTGGATTAATATCTTGGATGTAGCTTGGAGCCAGCTAGCCTAGGATGCGCTGAATATTAATATTCCGTGTAGTGCTCCCCTCAGACCGTGTACAAAAATAGTGCCTGTCCTGGTAGTGCTGGAAATGGCTGCTGCCAACCATGCCCAGCGCCCAGAGAAGCAGAACGTCCTGTGGTCGCTTGYGCCCTCGCTGGGATAACGCAGCCCCGACGTCCTTCGTGAGGAGTGTGACTGCCCGGGCTGCCGGAGAGCGCCGGGTCACCACCGAGTAAGGAAGAAAATCCCAAGGGCATCACGGGGCCTGTTTAGTTTCTGCTGAAACGAAAACTTTGCAAGGATGAGATGAAATCAGTTCTTRCTGAAGAACCACCTTCTTTAGGAATAAATATAATCCTCTTTTTTTGAGGCTGTAAACGGTGTTTAGTGATTCTTAATGAGACTTAATGCAGCCCTCTCAACCCAAAAGCAGATTTCTGCTTATAGGCTTTCAACATGAAAACTGAATTTCTTAGAAATATTGCCTCTTGTAGACACGGGTAGTGTCTGTGGTCACTTAGCAAGCCTGGAAGGTTCCTTCCTTTCCAGCTTACTTCAGGGTAGATATCTTTTTGCATAAGACCTGAGAATTGCTGTGTCCTTGTGCCTTTGTTTTATTTCTTACAGGAAGAAACGTTTTTTGTGCGTGGCATCTGTAAAGATACGTTTTTAGAAGCATTATTTTTAACATTGTAGCATACTGAGGTTATTTGTCATGGTTATGGCCAGCAGCACCCTGCAAACACTCGGCGTTTGTCTAGAAGCTTCTGCTGATCTTACTATACCTTTTATTGCKTGCAGTGGAAGTTGCTAGCAAAGGTCTTGTTTGTCCATGTGAAAACTTAGGGCTTCATTCAAATAATTCTTTCATCTTCTGCTATGTAAGACAGGGATGTGTACAAGCATGATATTTCTCTTAGGTAGTGAACAGCCTTTTGCTGAAAACGGGCAAAAAAAATCAGGAAAAGAACTTGCCTAACATGTTAAAATATTTTCAAAGGGCATAAACCCCCTGAGGGCCGTGCCAGCAATCCCTGGGCTCCGGGTGGGCAGTGCCGGGCTCCGCATCCGCTGCAGCAGGAGGAGCCTCCGCAGCCTCCCAGTCCCCGCCGAGAGCTGTGGCTACTGCTGAGTCAGAGCAAACGCTGCCTTGGAAAAGGACCCCGGGAGCTGGGGTTTCTGTCAGCAGCAAGTCGGGTTTCTTCAGGTGACAAACGGTTAGAGTCCCTGCAGAGGGGACAGGTGGTCAGCTCTGCTTTTTAAAAAATACCTGGGTAAATTCAAGAGGCTGGGTCCCCGAATGTCTCCCGAGGGTGTCTTTTCAGCTGAACAGATATGTGTGACAGTGCTGTAGCTTAGGGATTTTGGTGAGCACGGGGTTGGTGGTTCAGAGCCCTCTTTTGTGCTTCCTCTAACTGTATGGTCCATCCCTTGTGTTACTGTCCAAAAGATCTTCCAGGAGGATGGCCTGGGATACTCTGCGCTTGAGAAACTCTTGCATTTGAAATACAATTCCCTTCAGCGCTTAGGCTCACTGAACGTTTTCCCAAAGAGTTGTGATGTAATTCTTGGAAGAGCAGCAAGTGGCTCGAGATGTTTTGCTCGTTTTTACTTGCTGCGACTGACTGGAACTGTGGAACTTGTCTGTTTGTTTTTAACTTGCAGTTGTGGATGCCAGGATTGTGGATGTCAGGAGCCCCTGCCCCCTTTCCAGCCCGCACTGCAGGGGCCCTTAGGAATAAAAGGAAGTCCCCTGGAATAGACCCTAGTAGTAAATTCCCACAGCAGAGGGTCTGTTCCTGGAGCACTCACACTGGACTTTGCCCGGATTATCAGATCAGTGCCCAGTGGTCACACAGCAGGCCACGTGTGGCATAATTAGCGAGCTAGAAAGCGAATGGGCTTTAAAGGTGGTCACTGCAGCACCGAAGCCATCTGCTTAAGGAGAGGTTCAGCTCGGGCAGCGCCCTGAGCCCGGGTAATCTCCCATGAGGTATTAGGCTGCCGTGACAAACACAGCAAAAGCAACGACGGGCAGCGTTGGTAGACAAAAGAATTCGGAATACTGAATATCCGGGGCTGTGTTTGGCTCAGGGTTTCCCCCGCCTTCTCTGCAGCCTTTCTTAGAGTGTGTGTTTGTGCATAGGCTGAATGAGAAGATGCTGTTTTGGGGAGGGATTTTTGACTTTTGCTTCATTCTGGTATCTGTCAGCTCCAAGGAGCGGCATCACTGCAAGTGTGAAGTGTAACAAGTCTGCGTGTTGGTGGATCAAACTAAAATCCTTCTGAAAGGATTGAGCTCGATTTGAGCTTTCAGATGTCCACGTTAAGACAGTATCAGTTCACAGTCCTGAAACCACCACAGCAAGTTGTAACCAGAGCCCTGGCCAGGCTGAAAGCACCTGCAGAACCAGTGAGCAGGGAGGGGGACGGGAGCTCCTGGGCTTCCTGCGCTGGCCTTCCCTGGGCTTCGGCTTCACAGGTTTGCACTTTTTGGTGGGTAGCTAAAGTTTGATGTGGAGATTTCTCCTTTAGGCCCTGCCTTTTGCCTGGCAAAACAATCCCTAAAGCCTTTCTTGCAATTGAGATGCTGGTTGGGGGGAGAAGGGAATCACAATTTCCCTTCTGTAAGTTGGGTTCAGCTTGCAAAAGGCGACGACTTCCAGGGAACTTGTCACCTGCATGTTCTGTTCCAATTCTCAGGGCTTAAGACCGGTACTTCTGTAGGGAGCAGCTTGTAAACACAGAGCTTTTTTTTTTTTTTTTTTTTTTTTCTTTGCAGCTGTTCCTGATATCACTGGCCATAAACGAAGCGAAAATAAAAACGAGGGGCAGGAGGCAGTCATGTACTGCAAGTCCGTGGGCTTCCCGCATCCCGAGTGGGTTTGGCGCAAGAAGGTCAATGGGGTTTTTGAGGTAGGTGAATTGTGATGTTGGGCACGAACTAACCTGCTGAGAACCCAGTGCGGGTGGAAATGAGCACCTTCGTTTTGGGGGTATGTGGGTGCCTTGTAACTTCTCAAAATGCTGTTCCTCGAAAGTCTAAGACATCAGCGAGTGAGGGAGAAACTTACCAATAAAAGGGAATGGAGAAAGACTAAATATTTATAACTTCGTTGTGCAAATAAGGGTTGCTTCTTGCGTTGCTACTGGACTAAGCTATGAATTGCCAAGATGTCATATTCAGGGTGCCTGCTATAAGTTACAAAACATGAGCTGTGAAACATGCCTTAAAAATTCATTTAGCTTTAATTTCTTAAGCTGTGTTTTGGTTTTACTGGTTGAGCTTTACTGGTTGGTCTTGGCGTGAGGATGTGCCAGTGATACCTTTTAGTATGTAAGTGGCCATATCTTTTCCATGTGGCAGCGGGTCTGCTGAGCAGCAGATTTTACAGCCATTAAAATAGCAGCAGAGAAGTTGCAATCTGTTAAGTCCTGGCACCTCTTCATTTTCACATCTATGTGTGATCTGCCATAGCTGTAATGACTTGCTCGATACATTGGGGAAAAAATGATCAGTAAGTAATAGGATGGCTTGATCATTCACTGCTGGGTGCTAGCTTAAAGTTTTATGACGATGCTGAGCTGAACTGCTCCATGAATTGGTTTGTTAAGTTTTGCCAGTCAAAGTCCCTTTGTGGTTATGAAGATCTCTGTGCATGTTTTCTTTCAGTTTATCAAATAACTTGAAAAAATAATCGGTAAATTCATCCAAAATTAACTTTCAGGAAGAACAAACTTGTCTGTTCTCTTGTGCTTTACCAAGGTTTTGCCCCTATAAAAAGACTTCAAGCCCAGGCAGCTCTGGAACTGTTTACTCCAGTTGTAGAAGGGATGTGGTGCCCCAAATCCCATGTTGCTTTTCAGCAAAGATAGCAAGCTCTTCATTTTGAAGCAAAATTCACATTAGAGGAATACAGAGCAAATGCTGTCAGCAGGCTCTTCTGTTGTGTGAAGAAACCAGCTTCTTTGCAGAAATCTCTCAGACTGCTTCCAGCTTCTATTACATAAATAAAAAGGAAAATTCTCTTTCCTTTTCCATCTTTCTCTTTTTATCAGGACATCAACAACTCCTCCGGCAGGTTCTTCATTACAAACAAGGACAACTACACTGAGCTCAGCATCACGAACCTACAGATAAACGAGGATCCCGGCGAGTACCAGTGCAATGCGACCAACGCGATCGGCTCYGTCTCTGTCACAACCATCCTCCGTGTGCGCAGCCACTTGGCTCCCCTCTGGCCCTTTTTGGGGATCTTGGCAGAAATCGTTATCCTTGTGGTCATCATAGTTGTTTATGAGAAAAGGAAGCGGCCGGATGAAGTCCCAGACGGTAAGTGTCCTCAAAGCCCCTAATAAGAAAAAGAGGAGAAAGAAAAGGAAAAAATGGGGGGTGAGGGCAGAGAAAAGAGGACTTGCAGCAGCAGAACAGCAGACTGGGGCTTCCTATAAGGAAGGATCAGCAGCGCAGTAGGTTGGTGGGGTCCAAGTGCTCTACAAAGTCCCTGGGTTTCCTCAGGTCCTCATGAGGGGCAGCCATTTCGAAGATCCCTTAGAGTGTTTGTTGCAGAAGGTTGGCCCAGTGCCACCTCCTGCCTCTGCTGCTTGGTTCTCCTTGGAATGCTGCCTGTCCGCCCTGAGGAGCGTAGGGAGCCAGTGTAGAACCTGCCCGGTGCTCCCTCTGCAAGCTGGCATCCGCTTTGCGCAGTGTGCAGGCCTGAAAGGGAGCACTACGCTCCAAGGGGTTGTGCCTGCAGTGTTTAAAAACATAATGCTTAAAAGACATTCAGTGAATATCAACAAAAAAAAAAAAAAAAAAAAGGAGGTGGGGGGTGAGTTGGTCTTTGGTGCATAATTGAGTTTTAATGAATTTAAGAAATGTTCTAGAAGTTTTGTCTAATTGTAATGTATAGGGGTTGTCTTTTCTAAAAATTAAGTTATTTTGCCAGGTTTGATGGTAGTATTAATAACTGTCTGTGGTATACAGCAAAATTATATTTATCTTTGAGTTTCTGCATTCTTCCTCTTTTAAAGATGAGGAAAGGGGCAGTGTGAGGCTAAAATGAGTATTTGAAAGAACCAGCTCAAGGAACAGACTTGAATGTAACACCTAGTTGCTCACTGCAGTGTTTACCACAAAATCCTGCCCCGGGAGCCCGTGTGAGAAACGGAGGGCAGGCCCTTTTGCTTGCTGTCCAAACATAACACATTTGAATGGAGCGGGTGCTGTGCCGCGGGCTGCACCCCGAGGCAGGCGTGGAGCCTCTGAATCCCTGGTGTTTCCCAAGGTTGGTCCAGCCTTCTGGCAYGCTACAAAGCTTCCCAAGAGAAAAAGTGTTGCAGCTTGCGCAGCTCGACAGCAGCTAGTCGATGCTGCACAAGGTGCTAACCACACAGCAAGACATTGGCCTTTTGGGAGGAAGATACAAGGGCCGAGGCAGTATCTGCTTGCGAAGTCTGGGCAAAGAAGGGCTGAAGGGGAAGGGAAACAGGAGTCAGTTTACTAAGCAGAGAACAAATTTTAATTCTCTCCAAATGGCTGAGGTTTGGATCGCTTCCGTAGCAGACTGAAACTTTCTTAAAGAATAATGCATACCTAGAGGAAACTAGCGCTTTTATTTTATTTTTTATCTTAACCTCTTTAGTGGCATTTACTAACTGCTTATAGAGCATGCAATTGAGACCATTTAAATTTTGTTGGAAATGCGCCCTGGAACAGTGTAGTGCATGTACTTCTGCATAACTAACAGCTTTACAGTTAAGGAGGAGTTTATACTGCCAGCAGTTTGGCCTCAAAGTGGCTGTCAGCCTGGGAAACTTCTAAATATATTTGAAAGAATAATTCAAATATTCTCTTGTCCTTCTCCCTTACTGTTGGGCCACGTTTGCCTAACCATGGGCCTCAGGATGGCCAGGAGAAATCTCACCTCATAKTTCACTGCAATGTACAAACTTTTATTTGGTTAAGTGATTTGATAAAGACTAAAACTAGGTATTCGATACGAAAATAATCACTGTAATCAATTTCAAATGGACTTAATACAAAAGAAATAGTTCTTGGAAACACTACCTGTTTATTCCAAAGGCTGAAGTTTTCCTGACTGGTCTGGCCRCTCTTCAGATGCCTGAGGAATCTCAGGATCATCATCTCTGGCAATGTCCAGGTGATGAACTGAGTAGCTGAGGTCACTAATTTGCTTGCTTGGTTTGCTGTTATTTTAAAGGCAGCTAAACTTGAGTTGTGGAGAGTGATGCACATGTGTGGTGGAGGTGTTCTCTCTGCCTGTCTTTCTGGAGGAAGAAATCAAATTCTGATCAACAGAGTCAACGTCTGTGTTATTAGGTTTGCTTGGATGAAGAGAGACAATTGGCATAAAAGCTACTCAAAAGCTGACTTAAGATCTACATTCCTGTGACTACTCTTCTGCTTTTGTAATTGCATTCAAAATTTTCTGGGATATTGTGGTGGGAAACACCCGACAAGCAGTGCCTGCATTTACAAATGCATTTGTGAGAAATCCTTCAGAGCCTGCTGATGACCACACTTGGATGTTTTACTGAAAACTCTGGTTACTCTTAAGTTTATTGTTCCTTTATACACACAGTTACGAAATGCCAAAGTTAATGTTTAATGCCAGTTATTGTTTGGAATTTAAATTTGGTGCCACCAAAATTTTATGTTCCCTTCTGCATGCTGCAGTGGGCAGGTAACATCAAAGGTCTGAGTTTGAGCTAGTAACTTACACAGATGCCTCTTACAATTCTTCATTAATTAATACTACACCATATTGCTTTGTATAAATATCATTAGGAAACGGCTGGGGTCTCCCTAGACTATCATCTAGTTTCCAAGCTGGTTTAGTGCCGATTTTGATGTTTTAAGCTTTAAGGACAGCGGCTGTGCTTGTGTCATTCATATGAGGCTGCTGCAGCAATGACCAGTATTGAGCTTACTGAGCTGTTTGTGCTTCCACCCCTACATGGGCAGAAGTGTAACTTTCCTCAGTGGCCCTTTTGGCTGTGTTGTATATTTTATCCTTGGATCTGTCCATTTTTTTTCCATGGAATCTGTGAAATTCCTTAACATACTCCTCCACCACCCTGCTCCCTGTTTTGGAGCAAGTATAGGCGCTACTTGGCCATGGGATTTCTCAAGTTTTTTGTTTTCTCTGGAGCAGCAGATAGAAACAGGCAAAATCCCGTGGCACTTAAGGACGGGTGGATGGCCGCCTTCCCTCGACCTGCTGCCCAGGGCTCCTGGTCATTCGGCAGGGCGCGCCTCCCTGCTGCAGGCTCCAGGCTCCCCGTCGTTGCCGGTACAGGGTCTGCTGCTCGTAAACAGCCTAAATGTTGGAGTGCAGGTTTTGCCCCTGCTGTCTTGCAGCGTGGCAATGTCCYGAGGTGGCACCTCCTGAGGTGCCTTAGATCTCACCTTTGGGAGAGGGAGATGTCTCCCATGCTCAGTCTCTTCCTCTCCTCCCTCCCCAACATTTTTTGGGGGGATTTCAAATCTGGGTGAATTGGGTAATGCTTGAGTAATGACTTCTGTGCAGACATAGTACAAAGATGATTTTAGATCTTCTTATATGTCCTGAAATAGAAATTACAGTTCTGGAGAAAAATGCTTGTGCTAAACTCKGTAACTTGCTCTGTAAAAGAGCAAGTCAAAGCCTTCCTTGAGCGGCAGGGGCGGCTCGGTCGGCAGCCTGGAGGTGGCACGATGCAGCCAGGGCTGCACATGGAGCTTGCAGCTGAGCCCCGTTTGTCCTGGGCCTTGGGCAGGTGCCCTGGCCCACCCTGAGCTCTTTGCCTTGTGTGGTACCCAGGTGACCTACATTTAGGTCTAGCTCAGTTAAGCCTGCACCAGTCATAGGCCGCTGGAGCAAGATTGCCTCAGACTCGAGGAATAGAGGATTCAAATCAGGTGCTTTTCTTGCCTTTTTCTTCCCCAGCTGGACCAGCTTGCCCTCTCTTAACAATTTATGGTGCCACCTTTCAGAAACTGCCTTTTTTTCATGCTTTCTTGAAAATACTGTGCTCCTCTGCTTAGCCTTTCCATACCTCTAGTGAGTTAACCAGTTCAGTGCAGCACAAGTTTGTGAAGCAGTGTATCCTGAGGGTCCCTATGCTACCCCCTGAGAGAGAACCGAGTTTAGAGGAATAGAAGGTTTCTCAGGCAAAGCAGATGGTAATCCTTCACCAAGCCACATTTGTAATGTCACTGGTGTGCTTGCAGCGCATATATCCAGACAAAAGGTATTTGTAAGAAACTCAYAGAAAGTGTTTACAGCTGTATCAGCCTAAGAAGAAATAGGCATGGCTTGTAGCTAGAGGCTAGTACCTTTGGCTAGGTAAATAAGCACCAGAACAGGCTTTGAAAACTGATCTGAGCAGCAACGCTGTTACTGGCCAGGGGATGTGACTGGAGAGAAACATTATCTCTCTCCTGGAAGAGGCCTGGGATCCTTTCCAAAGAGCTCGGGATCTCTACCTGGCCAGCAAAAACACAAGATCAATGGCATTATTTCTTTCCCTTCTTTCTATACAGCCTTTGTTGCACAAGCTAAAAGTTGCCTGCTTCACTGTAGGAGRTAACTCGGGGCTAGTTCCTCTCCCCATCCTACTGACAGCCTTTCCGAGAGAAGGTGGTTGATGCACTAGGATGGGTGAAGTGCCTGATGCCAAGTTAGGTTTGGAGCAGTTCTCAACTTGCTGTTCAGCCAGGGCGAGGGTGCTGGTGAGCTACCAAAGGCGCCTTTTCCAATGTGCCAGCCTGCATCGCCTGTGTCCGGGAACATTGCCTTGCCGCAAGAGCAAGGACAGTCCTTTAACTTTGGCATTTCCTGACTGCAATTTTACCTTTGCATGAACCTTGCTTTTTGTATTTGGTTTCACTGCTTTTTCTGCCATGGAACAGGGCTGCTCAGTAGCTCCTTTGCTAATATTTCCTCCTTCACATAATTCAGATGTTTGAGCTTTCTTTTTTCCTTTTTCTTTTTTGCTTTTCCCTCTGCTGCTCTATAGCAGAAAGAGGAAGTTCTGAATCGTGTGCGATTTGTATTTCCACCGAAAGCTGTGCCAGGATGGTGTTAGTGGATGCTTAGTACGGGTCCTGGGTCTACTGCCTATGGACCAGGGGCATATTTGTCATCCTGGAGGGAGTTACAGTAGTAACTACAGATGCGAACCATTCAATTATGTGCTGGGAGGAAGGAAAGAGGGGAAGATTGTGCTTGAATTTCTGCATAATTTCAAAATTGGAGTTTGCCTTGCATTACATATGGTAAAGCAGTATGGCTTACATACCATTTCCAGKGAGCTGAGAGGTTTAGTAAGTCATGGTAGTTAAATAAAATGCAGCTTCCAGTGGCTTTTAGTGATGAAAGCTGCATGAAAACAGCATGTTTAGGCCAGAAATGTTGGCACTTCACTGCATGTGTGATGAGAGTTTCACTAGAGGATTGCTGATGCATTTTGCTTAGACTGCAAGTTGCTTGGACTTCACCTTACAATAAAAGGAAGCAAATAGCTGATTATTCCTCTCTGGTATAGCTTAAGCTGCTTATAGACATAGTCATCAGCTGTTACGATCACAATATAGGATATCCAGGATTTTTAAAGAGTGGTTTGYTGGTTTTGTTGCATCAAATAGCCTGAATTTGGCAAATAAATTGTTTTAAAGGGTGTGTTCTGGGGTAAGTAGAAAGTAAAAACTTGTTGATTGCATTCAGCCTTAAGAATGTGAACAGTTTTTACTTTAAAAATCCATACTCTACATAATGTTTAGCTCAAAGTCGTGTGGTAACTGGGTTATAATACTTTTTTTTTAATTTTTCCCTTCTCATTTTTTCATTTTAATAAAAAAGCTTTCCATAGACCTGTTTCTGCTCTGAATGTGCAGAAGCTTCATTCATACCCCCCTACTTTCTAATACTCATTTTTTTCTTGACTTTTCTCTGTTCCTGCTATTACTGTAAGTAATTGAAAAAAAATGTTTTCACTTAAACAGTTTACCTTTTAACAAGCTAATTTTTGTTTTGCTTTCTCCTTATTATTGTAATCTTTCTTTCCCATGCCTAGAATTTATCAAGGGAAGAAAATTGTCAGGCTGACAGAGTATGAGACTACATAGCTGTCAATTCTGCCTAAAAGCAATAGTCACTATCATGGTGGTAGTCAAATGGTCCTATATACTAACTTGTTAGACACTGTTATAGGATCACAACTCCTTAAATCTGGGTAACTGATCTTGGCCAGATACTTTTCATCGCAAATATAGTTATGCCTTCATTCCATGTCAGAACAACTGCTTTATTGGTTTGTTTTATGGCACCTGACAAGCATCTCCATCAATCTTTACGGCCTCCTCTCCAAAATATTCCCATGAAGCAATATAGAACCTGGTGCACGTTGCACATAGGGGTGGCAGATGCTGCCCCTAAATCTTTGCATGCAGCTTAAGCCCTGAATGGGCAGTACAGAATGTAATGTTTGTACCCCTGTGAGCAGCTGCCTTGTAGGAACGAGTCGCAGGCCCATGACTCGTTGGCCCAAGACTGAAACAGCCATAGACTTTGGCTTCCTGTTTTGAGGGCTTGAACAGAATTTTAACGTAGGTGTTTTCCTGCTTTCATGTGTATTTTAATAATTCTTGCATTCACTATCGATATGTAAAGGCAGGTTTCACTCTTGTTATGTGTCAATATAAGAAACACTGTTGAGGCTGTCTCCTAACCTCTCTTTTGTAGATTTCTTTAGACATCTTGATCCCAATTTAGAAAGATTAATTTGATATTAAGAATAAATATTGTAATTTTTCAAAAGAAATAGAATGAACTTAGTAAACAAAATATTTTCTAAATTAAGGTTAAAAGTAATGCAGGGCTGGAGGCATAAAAACCAATCCCCTTCACAGGCTGTTGTCACAGATGAGTTGCACAGCCAGCCAGTTAATATGCGCACGATCTCATCAGATGCCCAAGTTGGAGGAAAGCTAAAATATATATCGATTTTGTCAATATACGCATTTAATGTTGAGTTTTTGGCTAGAAGGATTGATTATACAATGCATTAAATATAGTAGCAAATCTGAAATTTCAGTTTGGAAATCTGCTCTTTGAGGGCAACACTAAGCAGATAATCACTGTACCTACAAGGACGCTTGATATTATTTTTAATCTTGTATTACATGAAGAATGATGGATTGGAGTCYTTCCAAATTAAAAAGCAAATTCCTGAAAGATGAGGGGGGTTAGTGTGGCGAGTTGTAAGTTTAGAGCTCAAGTTACAGTACGTCAGGAGCCTTGCAGACRCTGGATGGAATGAAGCGGCACACTCAGAGGCATGTTCTCTATGGCCATGTTTCATGTTACTGTTGCGCTGGAGACAGTTACTTAAGCTAGGTCTTCTGGCATAAAGGTTTTGAGTTATATTGATATTTGTCGGTTACTATGACTTCTTTTTTTTCCCCCCCTTCAATTGCATCAAACCCTTAATAAATGGTGGTAAGTGAGAGATCTGCATGCTTTGGAGTTTGTTTAATCTCCGCTTCAGTCTATACAATGCACAAGTCATAATGTTAACACTTTTTCTTAAAACTTCTTCATTCACGTTCACAACTAATTTGGGTTTCAGTTTGCTGTTTTTAATCTTTATTTAGTCTAATTTTGTACTTATTTTTCTGTTGTTCTGTTCCCTCCGGTTTCGCTAGGGTTTTGATTCTTTGTCTGTCCTGTACTGGGGAGGCTTTTTTCAGCACTTAAATGCCTGTCCAGGAGAGAAGTGCATAAAGAGTAAAGAAACTTTCCCCCAGCCTCACGGTATCACCTCTTAGATTATAGAAGGGAATGGTGGTGACCCACTGGTCTTAGACCTTATTGCATAATCCTAAGTATTCCAGTAGGCATTTATGTTTGATTTTTGCTAGGAAGTCTCTTGCTGGCAGCCTTTATAAACTTGAAGCACAAAAATTACCTATCTGAAATCAGCATCTAAATATTTTGAGAGGAAAAACGGTTGTTATAGCAAGAGAGAGCTTGTATCTTAATGGTGCAGTTTTATATTTCTGAAGTTCAACAAAACAAACTCTCAAAGATGTTGCTTATGCTTATAGAAAACAGAGATAACCAAGTCTTAAAGCAGAATGGCTTTGGTATCACTACCGAGTGTGGAGGGGGGTGGAATTAAGGATTTGCTGTCTGTCCACTTCTGTTAAAACACTCTTCCCATAGAGTGTACAGAGTACCTAGCATAGTTTGTTTGAAATTTTCTGTGAATCAGGAGAGATYTGTGGAGGGAAGATGTAGATTTCCTCCACTGTGCTTCGTGTTCCAGTACCTGATGTGTCTCTGTATATCTCCACTGTATATACAACAGCACATTGATGTCTGGTTGTCCTTACTAGTCCTAGTTTCCTCTGTATCTTGTCCAATAGTGTACTGTTGCTGGTAATGGACTTCTGTGGACACTGGTGTGTCGCTAGTTTGTTATTTTGGCTGTAAAACTATTGGTTTGTGGTTAGTTCTTTCTTTTTTTGAAGTATTTTTTTGTTCCGGTCACTGTCTGTGCTAGCGGTGGCTTTGCCTATCCGTTGCCTTGAAGGTACAGGTGGAGTAATGTCCCCTTTGACAGACATTACTCCTAGTGTGTGCTCATGCGGATGCCTACACTGTTTTAAGACTGTTATTTCCATAACTGCTTCATGTGCACTAAGCCCCCTTGTGGAATCCTGCTGTGAGTTTCTTAAAGACTTCAGTGAAAAAAAACTACTAGCATGAGGGGGAACAGCAGTTGCTGATTTACTAAAAATAGCAGGTTGTGAATTGGGCCCCCAAAATCGTTTTACTGGAACATTAATTTTCTTGATTAATATTGTACTGCTATTTAAATGAACTTAATTTCTGTCTTCTGTATGGCAACTTGGGGGCAAAAGAACAAGAATGTTCAATTGGTCATAAAAACTAATATTACTYATGGAAACATTACTCATTGGCAGATGTATTTTTTTCCAGTTCCTAAAAAAGAATATTTTTCCCAGGCTTTTTGCCAAGACACAGGCAGAACAATGCTGTCAGTCTTCTGTAGCTGAAGTCTGTTGTGTCTAGGGGTATTACAACACAGTCATTTTTTTCTGGTGTTTTGGGTCCTCTTTTCTGCTAGATGCGTGCGCAATGCCTGCTGATATGCAAGGACTACATTTGGGTACTGTAATAAAATATTGCACCTTCAGCCCCCTCCTAACCTGGTGTAATTGGACATCAAGAAAAATGGAATATGAAATGGTTGTAGGATCCATGGGAAAAGATGAGCATATGGTATATACTCTGTTTTGTATATATCAATAATTACCCATCAACAGTTGAAGAATGGGTTAAAAGTCAGTGCAAGAAAACAAACAGCAGGATTTTACAACTGAAATGTTGGTTTGTCTTCTCATCTACTCTATGAGATTGAACCACTGGAACTTGGGGACAAGATGAGTATGACCATATTGCAACAATCTGTCCGCTACAGTTGCAGTTCTTCATGACAAGCATTCAAAGTGTTAACTAAAACCATTGAAGCAACATACTTGCCATTAAAACCTGAATCCAGACAAATAACTCCATGAATTTTGCACTACCAAAGTGGAATGGCCTTTAATGCTATAGATTGGTTTGCTGTTTCAGTTCAGTTGGYGTACAGAACAAACACTGACTTTTTTTCTTTCTTTTCATTGTCTTTCACTGGATTRCATCTGAACTCTTGCCGCAGATGATGAACCAGCTGGGCCAATGTAAGTGCACTTTACAAAAAAATATTACTGAGGTTATGTGCAGGGATCTGATAGTTTATGGGAGTAGTTTATACACTACTTTAAACCTATGTTACATTATTGACTGTGACAGTTGGAAGCTTTGATTGAGGTCAGCATGCTATCTGACAAACTGGATAAAATGTGCTGCCTCAATTGTACAATGTGAGTAGTAAAGCCAAATGATGGATTTAGGAGGTAAGTGTGCTAGACAAGAAGGTATCAACATAACATGGCTAAAAGTTGTTTGTGCTGCTGTTAACAATGTAGAGCCAGGAGGAGGGAAAGTTAAATGCTATTTAACTGTATGTACTATGAAAACTTTTCCTACGCTTGTGAACGACTTTACGTTTTCTACCTTTTTCTCCAGGAAAACAAATTCTACAAACAATCATAAAGATAAAAACTTACGCCAGAGAAACACAAATTAAAAATGCTTATAATGTAAGTATGGCTTGCATGCGCATCAGAAATGKCCAGGCTGGAGTCCTCCTTTTTGTCTAGTAATTGGTAGGGATTCCTATAAGTAGATATAACTTTTCTGTGCATTTAAAAAGCTGTCAGCTGTTCAGTCTGTTGTACTAGTCTTTCTGACTCTGTCACATTTCAAAGAACACACGGGGTTTTTTTAATATATATATATATATTATTTTATATATATATATATAGTATAAAATATGTAGGTCTTTTAATGATGCTATAAATGCAGAATTCTTGGCACTTGCAATTGTAGCTTAACAAACTATAGTTGAGCAATTTTCTTTGAAAAATACTACTAAAAAAGCTACCTGCTATCTCTTAAATCTGGAAGGTAGCTGAGGGTTCGTTTCTCAGTAAATCAGATATTAAGGGCTTTGTTTACATACAGTTATGGCACATGATGCAAAAAATGCTGTCAGTCATTGACTAATGCCTTTTCTCATTTCTTTTTTAGAGCTTTAAGTTTCTGAGAGACTGATGGCAATATGACCTGCTAAATTTAATGGTTGGGACTCTTGGTTCTAGAACTCCAGTTCTGTCTTTTTTTTTTTTTCTTTTTTTTTTTTTCTCTCCTTTTCAAGTGAGCAACAATATGACTGTCTAAAGCATGCCTTATTTAGCCTCTCCTGTAAGGATGACCTAGCCAGATAAATTTTAATAATGCTTCAGTGTAGAAGGTGTAAACTATTTTGGGCTTGATGTGCTGTGAATGTTGCTTTCTTTCCTTAATATATTTAAACAGTAGAAGTAGTCAGATCATGCATGCACCATTTTTTACTTAAGGTAGCTGTTAAATTGGCCAAGCTCTAAAACGCACTGCTGCCATCTAGTGAGACTTTTTTTGTAAAGTACAGCAAAACTTTAAAATATATACAGTATATATTTATATTTTGGGGGAGGGGGGAAACCAAAATACAGTAAATGTGTTTCATTTTTAAGCTGCTGATATTCATTCCTTACGGTATGTCTGAAAGATGAGAGAATTTTACTGTTCTGGTACTTAAGAGAAGTAATATAAATTGAAATTATTTTAAGGGCTTAACCTATACAGAGAGACTTGGGTGTCCAATAATCAGAATTCAAAAGCTCGAATGGTTCAACAAAGTGGTGTAGTGAAATGCAGTTAAAAACTAAAACCAACCTTCAGTTTATAAATATATATATATGATTGCTTTTTAAGTGTTTTTTTTTTTTTTTTTTGTTAAATCATGTAAATTCTCAAATCCTTTTGCACTGATGTGTTCAACATATTCTTGTACATTCAATTCAGGCAAACTTTTATAATTTTCTTTTTGTTTAAATGATGATGAAATGTTACGGCATGGTGATATTCTATGCAACTAGTTATATTCTTTAGTTTGACACTGTAATTTCTCATGATTTAAAGATTGTAGAAATAGACCTAACAGGGTTCTCATGATGTGCGTAACTGTAGATGCATGAACTTGTGTTCTGTGTATGTGTTGAAGTGCAATGATGTATAAAAAGTGGATTCACCTGTTTTTAAAAATAAAACACTGACAAAACTGTGTGAGTTTTTTTTCAGATAATTAACAATATTTAAGCTTGTGTAGCCTCAGTGCTGTATATTCTAGTAGTAATAAGTTAATATTTCTCAACCTTCTGTTAGTTTTTTCAATTCCTTCTCCACATCTTCCACAAAAGCTGGGAAATTTTGATCCATGAGACATAAGCGAATAAAAGGCCCCAGCTCTTGTGCACTCCACACAGAATGCCGGTACACAAGGGGGAGCTCAGACTTCGAATTCAGCACAGACTGCAGAAGTAAAAACAAAGGTGTTGTATTAACTTTGTACATAAAAGGTAGTGTTACATGTTTTTTGTAACGATTCAGTTGCATCAGATTTTTCCCTTCAGTATTTAATAAAGACGCATCTGCCTTGTTAACATGCTGTTTGAATACTTTCAATTATACACAGTTTCTGTATGTAACTTCTTTTCTGATACTTGCACCACTTCTGATATAGCTTTTATGCAACTTGGAATCCTGGCGCTTGCACTTATTTGAGTTGGAAATGGCATTTTTTGGGGTAGCTGACTTTGCCTCATTGTGAATCTGTTTCATGTAACAGAAAGAGGATCTTTTATAAAGTATATGTAATGCTGTTTGAAAGACAGCTCTGGCAGTTCTTGCTTCCAAGACTTTAATGTAGCAGGAGCTCTCTTAAAGGTAGCATATGGGGCTTTCTAAAACAAACACTTTTATCCCTATCTAACCACTCTTTCAACACTCCCTCAGTCTCCTTGCCTGTTTTTCTTGTGGTGTTGATGGGAGGAGGAAATATGTGTCATGTCACTTTTCAGTATAAAACTAGCAGCAAAGGGGAGATCATCACTTGAACATTCTTTGGGAAGCCTTAATGACCAGATGATGACCTTAATGATCAGATGTAAGAGATGCCAACTCTTATCCATTTGGGTTTGGTGGAGAAATGCACAAGTCTAATGAACTGGTAACAGCAGCAGCACAGAAAGTGCTGAGGAGTTGCCTGTGACAAACCCTCTGAACCAGCTTGACTAAAATTTTATTTTGGCTGGCTGCCCATTTTCCCTGCAGGAAGTGAGCTATATTAAAGAAAAGGCAATTTCACTGTTTAAGGGCCCTACTCCAGGCAGTGTTACTGCTCTTTCTAAACTGCATAATGCATAATATGCATTAATGTCTCTTGAGGCTTTGTGTAACAGATTTTTTTTTTTTTTCATTATTTAGGCTGTGTATTCTCTGCAGCCCTTGCTTCCTACTCGCTCTTTCTTTACCCTTCTTTGCCAAGGTTGTAATAGCAGGAGCATCAGTTACTACCAGTGATTTTTAGATACTCTGCATGGGAGAGGAAAGTAGAAATGAGGAAAAGCTAAGACTGTTCTTGTCTAGTGCAGAGGCAGCTAAGGATCATGGTGAATATATGCTCTGGGGGTRGAGGAAATGTCTAACATTTGCTATTCTGTATCTTGTTTTAAAGAATTTCAAAGGCAAGTTTGTTCTTTTTTTAATGTATTGGTGTGGGAAATGCAGGGTGGACTAAACCTCTCTATGTGAAGAAGTTAAAATTGTTATGACCTATCAAGTCAGGCCCTATTTTCCATGGCTTAAACAGGTAACAGTGTAGGGCAAGTGCCAGATGGCCTGAGCACACTAGCAGTCAGAACATATCCATGTTTGCCTGGGGAAGCAGCGGGGGGAATAGAGCCTAATATTTTTGCTCATCTTATTATTGGCTCACAGGGTAGTATCATTTTAATGTCATATTCTTGAGTAGAGAAAAATGTCTGTTGGATACATTCAAAAAAATCTGGTAAGGAGAATGATTGAAGTAAAGCTTCTGCTAACATTTGATTGGAGACCTCAGAAAACATCTCCTGAGGGGGTGGTAGTAAGAAATTTAAATTCTAAAGCACAGATAAGCCTGGTGAAAGGTTATGTCTCTGAAATAGGGAAATAAACTCACTGTTGAATGAGCTTCATTAGTGCAAGCTTRTGCACAGGAGATGGGAAACACCATCTCTGAGTACAGCTGCATTAAGCTAGCTGAAAAGCAGAGAAACAGAGGATGCTATATAGAAAAATACTACATCAAGGCGTAGCATTTCAAAGGGGAAATGGATGAATCTGTGTGTGACAGAGGTCTTAGTACCAGAAAGCTTTTATCACAAGCAGGTATCAAGCACCTGCCTTATCTATGCCCTTAACAGTAGGAATTTTTAAAGGCCAAAGTTTTCCTTTTATAATGCAGGCTTTAACWTATCATGCCTAGTATTGCCTCTTAAAGCAAAGCCTAGTTATGAAAAAAGACAGATTTGCTGAAGGAAAGCTCTGCCTTGTTTGATCACTCTGTACTGAATATTGAACTGATATAAACTGTCCTGCCCAGGAAGGGCATCCAGTGTGTCCTGGGCAAGGAATGTCACTAATTTCATCTGTTCCAGCACCTGCCCCCTGTAACATCAGCTCTCAGCAAGGTTTGAGATGGTCCTGAGCCTGCCACTCAGGTTGTTGGTAAATCCCATTGGCTGTTACTGCAGACAAGAAATGTACTAAACATTGAAATATAGGTGCAAGAAAATATATTTAAGGTGTTGTCAGACTTCCAACTTGCTATGGACAGGTAACAGCTACAGCTTAAGTGGTTGCTAGGAAATCCATAGCTATACTTTTAACATTATGCGGTAGAGCAATCAACTCAGTTCCTTCCTGCAGTAGTAACTACCTTATTTGAAAGCATCTAATTTGAAATTGCAGATAAAAATTAGAGCCTGTTGCTGTAACTAAAACTAAGTGAATGTCGATTTTTATTTCTCCTGCAAATTATCATCATACTTCAACATAACTGGAAGTACTAAATTATAATTCACAGATCTGGATAAGAACAAAACTGTTGGTAGTTGACCAGCAGTAGATGTATACAGCTCTTGTCATCGAGATCAACTCAGAAAACTCTACTTCCATGAAACAAAGTGTTTGGTAAGTCTGTTTATAATTAAAAAGCTTTGGGGATTTAGAGATATTTGTAATAGGGCACATAGGAATGGGCCCTTAAACCATTGATTAGAAGCATTGACTAGATCATTCCATCGCTAGGAAAAAACAGTGAAGATCCATTTGTAGAAGCAATTAAAGTTGGAAACTATAGAGATGTTGCTATAAACTTCAGACAGTACAGAAGAAAATAAAAAATATTATCAAACTATTTTTTAACACCCTTTTACCCTGGGCTCCTTGGTGAAACTGACAGTTGAATTACAGATGCTTTTACTCTGAGTCAAGGATGACTGATATTTTCAAACTTAAGCTGTAACTGCAGGGAACTGCAGAGGTAACTGCAGAGTGGAACACTGACAAAATAATTTATTTGGATGGATGTGGCATATGAGTATTTGTTTGCTCTTAGCACACTTTTTTTTTTAAGCAAATATTTGTAGTATGAAATCTCTCTCCCCACCTTTCCTCCCCCCTCCTTTCTAGCTTATTTCCTAGGTCTAGATCATTATATAAGATGCTGTGTTTTTGCAGGCACGGCTGTAAGTGAGCAAGCATTTTTGCTGATAGCATCCTGATGCTCACCAAAGACTTCTATCAGATTGTTACAGGATACAAGATTCTCTGCTGTCTTTCCTGCCAAAGAAATGAAGTTACAGGACTCAAATATGAGATTTTTACCTGTGCTAGCTGTGTTATAGATCTTCGTTCTCCAAAGCTTGTGCATGAATCTGTTAAAGGCTCATCTGTCTGGAAAATATMAAATGCAAATAAAGGCAAGAGGAGTGTGGGTATGTGCAAGAAGGAATAGAAGTTCCAATTTTAGAGATAACAGGAAGAGAATGTGCTCAGCTACCTTATGTAGTAAAAAGGCTGAAACTTGAATGCACATCTGCTCAGTCTTTACTTTTTAAATACATGAAATAATGGGTATATATATGTAAATTCTTGTGTCTAAGCCAACCAAAGAAAACCTAAAATATTAATGTGTATGCTCACTAGAAACGTGCCTTTTGCTTTGTTAAGGATCACACCACCAAAAATATGGTTCAGGTTCACATTTCTATATTCAGGGCAAGGTTCTGCAGCAAGCATGATTAACAATAGTATGACTGTTTAATGGCATTCTGCTATTAACTTATTTACCTTCCATTCTTTGTTTTAGCTCATCAGGAAATGAGCAAAGCCCAAAGGAGAAGCAATTTGCTTCAAGCTGAACCCATAAATCTGAGAGATCAGCTGCTGAAGGTTTTCTTTTATGCACCCTCTGGGAAATGGTGTGAGTTAACTTAGCAATGTATTATTCCCTATTTTCTTTACCCATGCTTACCAGTATTCTAAGACTTGCCTAGATTTTATCCTGAAAATATGGTAAATGGAGACTCTGAGATTCCCTTTCTGGAATTGGTTCTCAATATTTTATCACGTGCCCCAGAACTGTCCTGGTTGCAGGGATGTTTTTGAGAGCTAGTGATCCTCTGACTGCCGAAGGAAGTATGTACTCAAAAATAGGTCACCCTCAGAAACATCATCTGCTTTTTCTATTTGCCTAAGGATTTTGTCTTACAGAAGAGAGCATTTTATTGTTACCCTGACATCATTTTAACATGTATCAGGTTAAGCTAAAATTGTTGCCAACCCTTGTATTTATAGATTCTATGACTGCAAGAGAGAGGAGCAGGCAAAAAAAAAAAAAAAAAAAAAAAAGAAGTTCTTAATTACTTGAATGGCTCTGACTGTTTTTCTTCTCCTGGGATATTTAGCTGAAATGTGGCCAGGTGTTTCCCGGCAGCCTTAGATAAGGACACTTAGAAAGCATGGAAACATTTTCTTGGTGACCATTCAGCTCTTATTCTCTGTCCTCTCTTCAYATTTGTTAATCTAAGCAGAAAGCAGCTATTTTATCAATTCATATTTGCCTCTGCTTGGGCATTGGTAAGTGTCCCCTGGATGTAGCCCCTCTTGTTATTTCTTCAGCAGTAATCACTTTCTATGCTTGCCTGAGCCCCTGTGCCAACTGTTTGTTTTCTTCACCTTCAGGCTCCCCAGTTGAGGAGAAGTTTAAACCTCAGAGCAAAGCTTTTTCCATCTTTTTTCCCTTCATTTCATACACATCTTGATATAATCCTCCTTTAATAACACAAGCTGTGTATATTAACCTTTGTTATGATTGACCTTTTTGAAGCTACAAAGAAGGTAAGTGATTGATGTTATAATAGGCTTGAGGAGCTAGAAACATTTTCTGAAGGTTACAATGTTGACCTTTCTGTCAGGGACACTAAGAAAATAGGAAGCTTAAAATCAGCTTTAATAGCTCCTTCTTGGATAACTCCAGCCCAGTTTACTACCTGTTTTCCCCTGCAGGTAAACTGAATGTCAGGTTTGGGCTTCCCAAATATTCCCATCCAAGCTTTCAGTAAGAATAATAGTATATTGTGCACCC
>PTEX01000021.1:7076627-7094062 GCA_003342815.1 Eudromia elegans
ATTTCCTAGAGAAAAAAGACTTTTAAATCACAAAAAGCCTTCTTTTTCTTCTTTTTTTTTTTTTAAAGTCCAGTAGTAGCATTTATTTCATGAGGAATAGAGGCTGATAGTAAACAACGAAAAGAAACCCACACACCTGAAATAATTTCCCTGGAAAAGACTAGATCATTAACAGCTAAGACAACCTAACAACCATCCACAGTCTAGAAGACATTGTTTTAACTTACTTTTAGCAAGACTTTAATGAGAACCTGTTGCTCATTTTTCACAGAAATTTCTAGTAGCTGCAAAAGATTGTTTTGTCCAAGGTGCACTAGTATAATTTACGCATCTAACACAAAGGGTTAATTATTTTTAGATTTTCCAGTCAACGTGCTCTTACTTACTGTATGTAGTATGGATGCATTCTGTTGATAGTTCTTCACTTGATTTTCATTATTAGCCAGCTGATTGAGACTTTGATAGAGCATCTGGCTTTGCTCATCGGTTACTTGAACTGGTACATACTCAGCAAGTTTCTGCACACAATTACAGCAGTGTTCCAGCATCTGCTCTTTTGAATCTCCTCCAAACTGGACACGGAACATACGGCATTCATTCTGCTAAAAGCAAAGAGAAATTAATTTATGATTAATTTTGATTTAATTAAACTTGCATTCATTATCATTAGGAAGAAAGTGAGAGTTCTTGGATCACTGAACCAGCTTAAATGAGAAACTCACTTTCCCTGTTGCATCTCTATCTATTCTAGTAGCCAAACCAAGAAGAACATCTGATTCCAATTTCTAAAATAAGTAAAATGACTTGCTATGACAACCAGATTTATTATATTTTTCCTAAACACAAATGCAGGGAACTTGTTATTGCTGTAAGTGGCATTCTAAAATAAGAAGCCAATTCTGACCAGCTATTGATAATAAAATGAAATGACACCAAAGTTAGTTAACTTTGGAATTTAAGCTAAATATAAGGATTTATGTTATTGTTCCAACCCTTCAAAAAGTTCATAGCCAAAAAATCAGCTGCAAGTCTACTGCCCTGACAGTGATGCTGTCAAGAATCACTAGTCTGTTTCTCTCATTTTCTCTCTCTCTCTCTCTCTCTCTGTATGAGATTCAGACTTTCTGCAGTTGTCTTTAACCCTGAAATATGGCAGATTCTGTATACACCAGCAATATAGGCTCATTGAGAACCTCTTTTCATTATTTAATAAAATACAACATTCCTTCAAGTTGTGAAGTAATATTCAAAACTAAACAAAAACACTGGACAGACTTAACCTCCAATGCAGGTTCTTGTGCTTTATAATAATAATAGAAATTTCTGCAAAGGTTTGGGCTCCAGCAGACTGCACTTAAAATGGAGGGYTGAAAGGCTTGTAGTGCATCATACGCTTGTCTTAATGACAACAAAGAACAAAAAGGTAAAACATAAATGATAGCTAGCAAAATATTTAGTTGCACACGCCTCATTGTCACCATGTACACTTYCTGTAAGAATGTGATTGACTCTGTGCTTTATAGTACCTTTGGTACTAACATCTACCAAAGATGAAACCTAGAGAGTTAAGTGCTGTGGCTGGCTTCCTGAAACATTCTTAAATATTTTTAAGGATTGTCACAGAAACTATATATACATGTAGAACATTTCAGGGATTCCTCTGGCTACTACTTATGTTAGAAAGTAGCAAAATCATATGATAGGATCACTGTAATACCACTAAATCCATTTTAAGTTGAGAGAATATAGGGTAAGCAATCATTTGGATGCATTGACTTCATTTAAGACTGAGTGAAAAGTCCCCCAAAACTTTGTTAAAGCCTCAAATTGATTGTAATGTTGATTTTATGTTTCTTCTGAGGTGCAGCAAAGTTCCTTAACAGTGTAGTGGGGAGCTGGTTTTATTAACCATTTTATTTACTGAATCTGATTCATCTAAACTAATTACTGCAGCAGCTCCATAGTCTTCTCTCCAGTAATGTTCTAGATTGTTAAGCAATCTGACCAAAAAAAAACAAAAAAAAACCCCAAAAACCCAAAAAAAAAACCCCACAAAAATATTGTGGTTTCAGGCTACAAGAACCTGTGAAATTAAAATAGTTTGAGATATTTGTTTTTGCATTTCCTAGTGCCACTATCAGGCTAGGCTTATTCTGAAACCAGATGATGACTTTTTATTTGAAAAATAGATATTATGCCTCACATCTGTTTATATTTTGCAGTTAGCAAAGCATTCCTCTCTGGAACYAGGGTTTTGTTTGTATAGTCTTTTATAAAACATATAAAACTGTATAATTAGCCAGAGTAAACAGGCATAGGCGCAGTTTTCTGCTACCCCTGATGTTGCAATTATCTGTGATTATAATAACCCAATCTGTAYGTCTCACAAGAGTTCCTGGCAGGCGAAATTGCTAAAACAGGTTTGAATACTGGTGATGCTTTTATGCCGTAATAGTCCAGTGAACGATGGCAGGATCTAAAACTGGTCTCTAGTAGCTACGAAACAAAAGACTTAAAATTTTTTCAGAATTCCTGTTTCTAACTTAAAAGTGAATTCTCCTGTCCAGTACAAAGAGTTAAACCGAAGGCAGTAGTTTCTCCTGCAACAACAAAACCTAAAAAGTATCAGGGGAGCAGGGAAAAGTGTTGTTATTTTGAAATGATGTTTCTGAATAACCTCTCAAGTGCTCAGCAGAGCTGAATAACTAGCCTCCCAGAGTTCATTTAAGAACTAAGAAAACTGAGATTTTATACATAAGTTATTAAACAAGCAAATACCATTCATTATTTAAAGGTTAACCAACCATTTTTCATGAGATTTGAGGGTAAGACCAGAAGTCCAGGCCTCTTTCGTTAGCCTGAACACCAGATGCCTTACTCAGACACTACTGKGCCCGCCTCAGGGGCCAGGAAGTGACTGTTTGTTTAGATATTCAGTTGACCAGAGTGAGGTGCCAGGATGGAAATACCAGTTCTCTGAGATGTAATCTTGATGGCAAGTGTGAGAAAGAACAGGAATACATACAAAACTAACCTATCTTTCATGCATTCTCAAGCAAAKAAATGTTTAGTCGCCAGTGTAGGAGATGATGTATATGCAGTTCAAAATGATTGATAAACAGCATCTAAGAATGTAAGGCACATGTAGGAATCTCTTGATTTTTTTAGTAGTTAGGAGTGTGGCTGTTGGCACGCAGGCCCATTTTCAGATTTTATACATTCAGATGAGCAAATTCTAAATAAAAATCAGATCAGATATTTTAGTTGCTTACTCTTAGAAAGTAGTCCCAATGACTCAAATAGTAGGAACTCTCTTTAGAACTGTCATGACTATTAGGAATAATTAGAATTAACTCCACTGACCTTTGACTTTGCCCCAAACAGCAAGCAGTCTGCTCTTCTTACTATTTTCAACCACTTGTGGGAATCAATTAATGAAAAGCCTTCCTGAAATGAAGCAGAGAGCAATCTACTTGAACAGTGAATATGTAACACTCAGAAGGAAATAAATGCTCAAGTTATCTAACAATTTCTTTCCTCATAAAGCTTATTTACATGCAAATGTGTATCTTGCATAGCTGTGGGTCTTATTCTGCTGCATTAAACATACCAAGATTCCCTATGACTTCCTACCATGCAGCCCAAGGAGTCTCCTGGGGCCATTAGCACAGAAGCACATGTCACTATGAATTCTAGACTACAGTGATATAGCTTCCTTTGCTAAGAAGCCAACCAGCAATATTTATCACACACTTCAAAAGAGCTAGTACTTAAGATTTCAGCAATAACTAATAACGATACATTTTTTTTTTCCAGCAAACCTTAAAAATTTACTCTCTGTAAACCTACTGGAAAATTACATGGAAAGCATAAAATTGACAATACTTTTTTTTTTACCACATTCTGAATTAAATCAGAATCTATAGCTCCAGCAAGAGCACTGTATCTGCGTACATCTTCATTTCCATATACATTTCAGTGTGTGTTTTATTATGAAAGTCTTCTTGACATGCATAATAAAACAGTTGCAACAGAGAGTTTTAAATTCTCCTCTKGCATCCCATGAAGTTACTTAGGAGAGCAGCAGAGGGCAGGCAAACCTGGAGAACAGGACAGCAACTAGCTTATCAAAGACCTAGACGGGCATTTTCTTCAGGTAGACGAGCAGCAGCTTTTGCAATTGGTAAAAGACATTTTTATACTTCAATTGTGTTAAGTGGTAGTCTTTTCAAAAAAGACAGACCACTTATTCTGTAAAAATATCCCAGGAATCTGAAAGTAGAGTGCCACATACTCAAAGCTGAAAGGCTAGAGAGGATTTCCTTGTCTGTTTTATTTCTTTTATCTGAACTAATAATGCCTTTCAGTTGCTGTGACTTTTCACAAAAATTCACAAGCCATGGAAATCATGTCAARTCGTGCCAGAATCAATATCTGTCCTACATTGGTCCAGGCTAGGAAGGCGCCTGCMATTCTGCTTTGGTACAAGGAGCCACTGCAATAGGACACTGCCCTTCTATCATGCCAACACTGGCTCTACAGCCTCACACAGCAGTTGCAATGTGGACCTTAACTGAACTGGGCTTTTGAGAGGGATGTCTAAGAAACATTGATGGCTGAAACTGAAGGCAAGCTGTCTCAAGGAGTCATTGCTGAGAACATATTTACTATTAGAGACTCCAGAATAGTTAGAACATCCAAGCATCAGTCCCAAAAGATTTAAGGTCAGAGGAAGAAAACTTCCCTGTGCACTGTTTTTGGAAAAGCCCTGACAACAGGTTAGGCAGGGCAGTCACTTGACAGCATTGACTGCACTCAAAATGCTGCAAGGCAGTAACTGCTGAGGTGTGAAAGTCCTCAAAGTCAGAAGAATAATATGACCTCACTTAATGATGGAAGGAAAGGGGTAGRCCATCCTCTAGGCTTACAGGAGTAATTTACAGGAACTTGGATCTTAATAGAGCTACTCACTAGAAGAGAGCATCTTGTTTGGTAAGTCAGTACTCCACAGCCACAATGAAGTTAGATTGAATGAAACACGATGAAATTAGATTGCTGAAACAGCAGAGCGGGAAGCTGTGTCCCCCACACTATTCTCTATCCGAAATAGGGAAAACAAAATAGAATAGACAAAATCCTCTCCAATCTAGGGTCACTGTCCCAAAGACAAACCAGTAAAGCGGCAATAACTCCAGAAAAAAAAGGCTGCAGAAACTACAAATGGGATAGATCCAGAAACAATTCCCAAACCAAATGAGGATAAGTGCCAGCAAGCTCACTGCCATAAATATAACAATGTAATGCAAATAGACTTTGCAATAAGTTTTATCACAACTCAGCTGTAAATTCAGAAAGGCTGTAACTCCCATATTGCTGCAGGAGATTTTTTAAATACTTATTTTCACTTTTCAGCTCTCAAAGTCATATAGCACATGTAGTTCCCAACCATGCACAATATCTTCCTGGCCAAATGCACTGAAAGCTGAGAAAGACTCACCAAAATTTAGCATCTTAATAAATTGCCCAGCAGACCTTGGTAATATGTAATGATTAGTCCTATTATGAAAAGTAAGAGTGAAAGTAACACAACAAGCACATAGTGGCATAGGTTTCATGACATGTAGACTGAGAAGCTAATTTAGGCAGCTAATCCACAGCAAGGCTCAAGCTGCCTCATATTTTCTCACCAGGGTAATGCGTTGGAATAGGAGTAGAATATCCTCCAGGCTAAAATTTCACCTATGGCCCAATTCAAACTAGGAGGTCTGAATTAAGGAAAGGAAATTGAGGACTTGACTTAAGACTACAGTTGTTGGGAAGGAAAAAAATGAAGAGATGCTTGTGTGTAGCATGGCAGTACTTCACCTGCTGTCAACACCACCTACAGTCATTATCACTGGTGAGATGGTATAGTACATGGTTGCACAAAATACAATAAAGCAAATTTCATTTGTGTGCATAGGAATTAATTTAAAGGTATACTTAACAAGCACATCCATCTGCAGCAATTAGCAGCCAGTGTATGTTCATTGTCAATGTAAAGGAGCTGAGCAAGGAAAACAAAGTTGAAATTATATTGGTAAGGTACAGCCTACAGTGCATTCAAGATGGAGAACGAGTTGCAGAAAAGGGAGTAGAAGAGCTTGAACAAGGCAAGAGATAGACAGACTCTCTAGTCAGAGCAGAGAGATAGACAAGATATCTAAAAATTGAATTTATATAGGAAAAAAAAAACTACAAACAAAAATGTCCCTTCCAGGGTTCATAAATCTTGAGGTTTATAAAAGTGACTTGGAGAGTAAACATTATCACTATTTAGAATGCACTGGTGCAAGTGTGTTTGTATTTATGTTTTTGAAACAAATACAAAAAACATGAGGTAAATTCCATCTCAGCACAAGGCCTTGATTTCCCTAATCTTAAAGAGTACACATTAGACAACTACTTTTAACTTGACAAGATTGATGATGACATCCACACATCCTTCAAACAAACAGGCCAGTTCAGAAGCATTTGACCAGGCAACCAATCTAAGTCGTCATTTGTGCGCACTACAAGCGCTGCCTGGTACTGGAAACTCCCTCCCTTCGCTCCTTCCTCTCCCATTGCTTCCACTCTCAAATCCCAAAAGGCTTTTGGTGAAGCAATTCCAATATCCCATTCATTTACTAGGCCACTTTTAGTAACTTGTAACTTAGTAACCTGTACATTTCAAATACTGCTTTTGATACACACTATGTTTATTTAACGTAGCTGTTCCCATATTAAGTTTACTTTCATAGTATTTTTCCTTGCATTGAAAGACATAGAAAAATGTTTTCCCTTTAAAATACTGTTTTCAAAGAGATCATAAATAGCAGGTAACATTTAATTTTCCTACCAACTACTTCACTGACATTTCCCAGGTGGCCATTCTTTTATACCTCCCCTCTCCAAGGTAAAGCAAATTGGAAAAGCAAACAATTTTCTTTTTTTTTTAAATTTTCTTACATACTTTAATTATTCACTTCCAAGAGCAGAATTTAATTAACTGAAATTTAACTTTAATTAGCTAACTGAAGAACAAAGCACAAAGTTTTTGCTTTATTCTTGCACTTCTGGTTGATTCCATATTACCAAGGAGAAACAAAAAGAAACTTAAAATAGCCAACCCAAAAGGGAATGCCTCAGTGTAATACTGGAGCAATACAATAGCTTTTTTTGCAGAAGAGCTCTATCTGGAAAGTTATAGACAAACTCAGGTCTGCAGAACTACTCAGACTGAACTCTCTCATTAAATTGTTTMTATCATGAAGTGACCCTACAGTCAAGATCTTCTAGATTTTCTCAGTTTTTAGAAGCAAATGATTCTGACAGTGCAATATTAAGAACCTCCATTCTGTTTCTCATGGCTTTTTGCATATTACCCAAGCCTGCAAAGACTGTGCTGCTTGAGATAGGGCAAAATAATGATGGTATCTATTTCATTCTTAGCAAGAGAATTATGAATCAGTATATGAAGTTAAAAAAAAAGAATTCATGGCAAGCAGGAGGAAGACCACAACAAATCTGTTCCCTGCTCCATTTTTCAAAAGCTAAAAGATCTCTGCCAACCAGCATCCAGGAAGTATGAGGTAAATTCTGGAAATCACATGGCAACATTATAGTTCAAGCAAACAAAGAGACAAGAGCAAGGATAACTGTGATCACTGCAGACAACATCCACATCTGTGTAACGTGGGCTTTGAGCCCAGATTTGGGCTTTGCTTAGCAGTGTTGGGAAAGAGAAAGGAGAAGCAGCAGCATAAGAATGATCAGGAATATAGACAGAATGGCAACATGGAACTGGTCAGACAAAGACGCCAAATGTTTATGATCTGGAGATAGAAAAGGGTGCTTTTTTTTTTCTAAAAACATCAGCATTCAATCATGCKTATACTCCTAATCTCATTTTCCAGGGTAATATTATCAATAACCTCACATTAAAGCAAAACCAATTTTGTATTTTTTCTAAAAAAAAAAAGAAAAAGTTGAGGCTCTCATGGTCCTAGAGAGAAATAAAGCTGAGGTAGGAAACATTTCCCATATATTTTGGAACAAGGACAAGTCMTAACCACAACTCACATCAGGCAGAGAAATCAATAAGGCTGATCTAGCTTTATACCTTTCTGGTGCATCACTAATTGAGAAATGCTTTTGTTCTGCTTTTATATTTCTGCATTCAATAAGCTATCAGATAATGAGGCCTATCTATGATATATATATTACATGGTATTGCCTACTATAATTAACATTTCTATAGTATTATCTGGCAACCTCAAATGAGATGCTAAACAATATGGGAACAGAAAAAATTACTCTATGTTTAACTGCAAGGTAGTTAGGCAAACTGAACTACAAGACTAAGATTGCAAGGCAAAACATTTTCTTAAACATATATTAGTCTTTTTTTTTGTGCAGCAGACAGTTATTCTGGATTCATATACATTCAGTATACATAGTATGCATATTTTTAGATAAAAGTAAACTGTGTATAGACAGTAACTTATAAAGAAGTCAAGCAGTCAAGTCAAGAAGTCAAGTCTTTTTATCAAAAGCATGATATACTCTGCCAATTTAAGTTATAAACAATATTAAAAAAACCCAAACACATTCTTTTAGTTACCATTTATAATAAACTGATGAAGAGCATTTATAGCAGTTTGTCCCCAGAGTTCACCATTCAGAATGGATGCATGCCTTGTGTGATGAATTAAAAGACTCAATTGGGTGTCACACAGACTGGAATGCGCGTTCATAGGAAATGAGTTCAGCATGAGATCAAAGGAACTTCATTGTGTTGATAATTAATATYTCAGTGTCTTTCAGGCAGGATCTCTCTGCAGATAACTGAAGTAGGATAGCAAAGGAGAGACAGTCAAAGCTTCATTATCACAGCAAGAGAGGTCGAGGGCAGATTTTCATCAACATCCAACCTGTGGAATCCGTTACCAYGGGAAAACATATAGACTAAAGTACTTTTGAAAACATTTGTTTATCTGTGATATTTGCCAGTTTCTCCTTCTCTCCCTTTTTTGTGCTCGACATTGAAAATAGTGTAGAAGAGCCCAGAGACTCTCAACTGATATGTGACAAGCTTCTACTTATTGCTTAAGTGTAGCTATTCCCAAATACTGAAGAGCAGAAAGATCCCTTGAAAAACAAACCAAATAGCTCAATTTTTTTTCTGGTCAGCTGCATTTTGAAAAAAGTATCACTTCAAGGTCCATATCAGTAACATTCTTAGTCAAAAAAACCCAGCTACTGCAGTCTAGTATTCCCAACGATACAGGTGCAGTCATCACACAATCCCCAAATCCTTTGCCTACCCATGAAATCCTCTGCAACTTTGGCAGGGCATATGCAGCTCCAAGATATTTCATATTCCCACCCAAATCCACGGATTTTTTTTTTCCTTGCACCCAGACTCTCTGTKCCTTAAACATCTCATCCTTGAGTAAATTTCTGCTTCAGTATCTTACTACTTACACAACTGCAAAAGCTCTGAGCCCAGGCAACAAATGCGATTTTGCTCCTGCAGCTAGAGCTATACTTGACATTTGTAGTCAATAGAGACTCAGAGAAAAGGAACAGCATCTCGCGTAGGCTACCAGCACAGCCCTGCTAAAAGGCAAGCTGTGCCCGAAGCCCTCTGTCAGGATGTGCTCTGTTCCTGCAGAAAGACACCTGCAGAAAAGACAGAAAACTTCACGTGCGGTAGCACCAAGCCACACACTCACTGTCATATTGCAGAAGTAACCACAGTACCTCAACACAACTATGCAACAGGCAGAGGTGCCTAGGACAGGGAAGTGTTGAGTACCTGCAGCTAGAGATCAAGCTTCTAGAAAGAGTTCCCCCACAAACTACTGTCCTGCAAAGGAATGGACGGCAAAGATAAGCTCCTACCTCAGGACAAAACTTCAAATTTCATAATTGACATGGACACACACAAAAAATTATTTTGTAAGAGTATGAGTTAATAAAACCAAGATTTCTCCTACACTTTCCAATACAAATCATGAGACTTTTTATAAAAACAAACAAACAAAAAAAACCACACTCCCACTAGCTTTCCATGGATCACCAGTGAGCAGAACAGTCTTGCAATCTCTTCACTTCCCTGGGTGTCCAATGTCCTCATCTATTGCACAGGGACCTTAAGTCACTGCTGTGACTACCATCTCAAAAATTCAAGTGTCCAAGTTTTAGGCACTGCAAAGAGAGCCTCAAGAATATAGATTCTTCTGCTGAATGCTTCCCTAATTAATGAGATTAGAATCTACTGTATCCTTAGCACTACTAGCTTATTAGAAGCCATGAGGGGACCAGGAGGGCACTAAGGACATTTAGTCTACACTCCAAAAGATCAGGTCACAAATCAATTACTTGGGATTAATTTCATCCTGTTTAATAGGACTGCATCACAATTTTAATTTCTAGGATACCAAGAATTCCAGCATCAGAATTAACTGCATCCAATAAAACGCCAAAATATAATATTCACAATGTGCTAATTTGAAAGGAAGAAAATAAGAATTGTGTGCATGGTATGCAGAACATGATGCATCTTCACAGCATGGCCAAGAATGGCCAGATATGTCATTAAGATATCCCTATTGAAATCTTKTCATCTGCAGCATGCAAGAATGAAATTTCATACAGCAAGATAAGCAGTCTGGCAGGCCACACTACAGCAAAAATATGTCCTAAAAATGTTATGTAACTCAATTTCAAATTAAGAACTTTGTTTTTTAAAAAACAAAAGCAAAAAGCACTTTCATTTCCATTACACTTTAGGGAATTTAATGTTCCAATCCTTGAAGCTCCATTTACCCTCCTCTTCACTCCATCTGACTGATTACAAGAAGCAGATTGTATTTTTAAAGGAAAGCAGTTGTTTCCTTATTAAGACAAATTCAAGTAAGTCTCTGGCAATTCCATTAAAGCAAATTTGAAACAATCTTGGAAGTATACCCATTCCCAAGTTTACTCATCAAAATAAACTGTTGGTTTTCTTTAYGCAACTGATGGAAACACTGAAGTTATACACAATTATTTGTTACAGTACCACGGAATTGTACTTCATTCATCAATTCTGATGTATTCTCAGATACTATAATCAATTGTGTAAAAACTATAGCACCTTACAACACAGCATCATACCCAGCACAAGGTACTATACTAATCTGACTGATTTAAAATAAGTACTGAGGCTGAAYTCCTTCTGTCAAGAAAACGGTCTTGCAAATTACATTAGCAAAAAGGTTGCCAGAAAGGAATTCATTAAATATCCTACCATTTTAGCACTCATTAAAAATATTCTATAGTCTACTGAATGTATTTTTAAAAAATCGATTAAGATTTGTGAAGATTTATTGCTATGTTGTAAGTATTAGAGATGGAACATAAAAGAGCCATAGGTTCAACTCACTTGGCTCTACTTAGCTACAGTTCTCTAGCTACATAAAATTCTTATGCTCCTGCTTTACAGATTCTTTCCTTGTAATTTTCTTACACATATCCARTGAAGAGAAAGCATTTTGGTATAGAGTAAGAAACACTGAAATATTTTTCATGCAATGGAAAAGATTAATCCAACCATCAAATGACTATAGATTTTCTGAATACATGTCTTYCACCTCAATTTTGTGCATACATAGACGTAGAGAAAACTGTTGCTGAAAAGCAGATACAAGAGYACTCATTGAGTAAATAACTCACAAAAAAGCTATCTCGTCTTGTTTTCACACTGACTACAGCATATGCTCCAGAAAATAATTTTTGTGTATTTTAGTACATAAATCAACMTTGGCTATGAAAATGTTTCAGAAAAGAATCACTGAAAGAGCAAACATTTGGCGCTATCACTAGAAGGTTCACCAACTGCGATTAGTTTTGCAGAAAATTAACAATAAAACTAACGAGCACCAAGTTCAGCCAAGCACTACTTCAGTTAACACTAACATTTACAACAGAAAAATAGAAAAAAAGTCTGAAGTTCAGAGATGTATGTGATTGGATATTTTGCTAGACTTCTAAAAAAGAATCCATTCATAATATTATCAGCTTAAAGCAGAACTTGCGGGCAGTTAAAAGGGTCCTTTTTAGCTTTTGTAACACACAACCCACTAAAGAACACACATTCTTATTAAAGAAAATAGAAGGTACAAAAGAAGATAGTCTGGATCAACTAATGCATTGAGTTAACCTTCCCATTTCCACCAGGACTTAGAAGATTTCTGTACAAAGACCTTTTTGCTACACAGCAAAACATATTTTATAGCATTGTATGTATTTAAATCTACAGCACACACTCTTATGCATTCTGCGCAGAATTCTTTCTCKATCTTAAAACTGCAGCATTTTGCAGTAGTTTGTAAGTTTTCTGCTGTTTATCAGACATTTCCTACATCTAATCATCACTGAGTATCTATGATAGGCACTGAACACACATGATCCCACTTTCCAGCACAGGTATTTTTCTATCATGAAGCACAGTGCAATCTCAGCATCAAATCAATTTCTTCAAAATGGAGTTTCTGTTGGCCTCTTTGGTATMATTGTAAAATCTTTACAATTTAGTACCTGAAACACAGGCTRCCACAAATCCAGTTAATACAATTTKGAAGTCGTTGTTGTTTCTGCAATATTATAACATATCTTAAACTACATAACTCAATACAAAAAACCCAAACAACTAAAAAATATAAACAAAATTATAGAAATATAATGCTAATAGGATACTGGTGAAACACAGGTTGGATTATACAGTGAATCTTGCAAGAAATTTTCACATCATAGTTGTATTTCTACCTATTTATTAACACGGCAGATATTCTCTTTGACGAGGCAGAGGAATCACATGAAGAAAAAAAAAAAAAAAAAAGCATGTTTCAACATCAGCAGCACCAACCTTACCCCACATTTTTTGAGCCATAGAGGAAACACTGTGCTTCAGTATGAAATATTCTGACTATTTTCATAAACATAGAGAACATAGAGAAAAATCACCACATGATGTTTCCCAGGAGCAAAATAAAACTGGCAGTTTCCTTTCACAGGAGAAAACATGAAGCTAAAAAGGGAGAAGGAGTCAAGACTGATGCTAACGTGCATGGAGAAATGTTCTTTACACAWGAGAAAGAAAAACTTACCAATACTGCTCGCCCTTGGGAAATGAAGAAATGGCCAGATACAACAATGGTAATGATAAGATGCCCTGATTCTTCATTTGACTCAAAAACCTTTAAAAAGAAAGACAAAAATAACCACACACACGTAAATATATACTTACAAGTGCACATTTATAACATGCAGAATCCACACAGTCTGTTTGTGGTGTAAAACAGTTTTTTAAATGGAGRTGTCTGAAATCAGACATATAGAATTACTTCTCAGAATGTCAAATTGCCTTCTAATCCCACATAAAGCAGCCACAYTCAAGTAGTTCTTATAAATTACAACTCCATATACAAATTTAGCTTCTTAAATCTAAGCAACCATATGAACTCTTCCAGCTTAAGCTATAGATTTCAACCATTTTTAACACCACAAGTCACTCCTAAAGGAGAAAAAAAACGGGCCACTACCACATCATTGAAGTGGTTGTTATTAATTCATAATGCACAATCCCCTGCATTAATTTCACATTTGCAGGCTGAATTCCAGCACAGAGGTAGCCCAGCCATCTCCACGCAGACTAGTTTGGAAGGAAGAAGCCTAGTACTTCTACAGATTATTCTACATTGACCTATCTACGTTGTTTCACATCCCGCTTTATTGTAGCTCGTGCTTTAAAAAGTGTGCGTGACAGATAGAAACGCATCAGCAATCCCAAAATACCGCGCACCAAGAACCAAACACTGAGGCTATATATTGCACTAGACAATTTAAAGAGCTTGTGACACAACGTTGGGCAGTCAGGGTTTATCGAAAAGGCGCCTGCACAGACCTCCTGCAGCCCGCTAGGGCAAAGCTACGCAGCCAGCCCCCCATAGCACCCCCCCCAGCACAGGGACCTCCCACGGCAGAGACCCTCCCCCGCCTCACACCCACCACTAGTTTAGAGCAAGAAAGCTCGGGCGAGTGCTACTACAGCGAGAGACGGCCGTTGGAAGTGACCGTTAGCCTGCTCCCACCTTCCATGAGGTGCCTCTTTGCTCTTCGTCGGCCCTGTCCGATGGGGGTAAGAAGCGGCCGTAGCGCTTCAGGGGCCACGTTATGGCGCTTCCAAGGAGCGAAGTGGCGTAGCTGCCGCCTGGCTGGCCGTTATCACGGGCAAACGGATGCCCCGGCTCGGAGCTGCGTCCCGAACACCACGCACCCGCCGCCATGCCCGCGCTGAAGCGACAACCCTGCCTCACGSGGAGCTGTCAATCAAAGTTTGGGCGGGAAAGGGGAGCCAATCGGCGGCAAGAGAAAGAGCGCGAAGGGAGCTGCTCACCAATCAGCGGGTGGGAGGGTGATGGTYGTGAGAGCCAATGGGGATGCGTGCTAGGGTCCGTGCCGTTTCTGCTGAGGCGGCGGTGGGACGGCCGTTGTTCGCCTCAGCACCGCATGGGGCTGCCCTCGGCGYGGCGCCTCCTCTCGAGGCCGCTTTTGCCGGAGGTATCGCAGCTCCTGCGTCTCCTTTCTCTTGCCTTCTCGCGGTGGTGTTCGAGGATGCGGATGGGGTGGGAAACGCGGACCGAGGCAGGCACGGCGCCATTTTGTGGTACTGAGGAGGAGCACTGTGGGCTGTGTGTTGGGGTTGCCGCCTGCGGCGTCCAGCGTGGTGAAACACCTGAAAAAGCTGGCGGTGATGTCACATCTGCATTTCCTCAGCATCTTTATCCAGGTAAACTAGCTCTGTATCCTGCAGAAAAGCTGTCCTAAGTTCCAGGGTGCCATTTCAGTTCTTGGGGCAGCAAGGTGGTGTGTTTCCCTCAGTGGTCTCTGCTGTTTTGCAGTCATTTCTGGATAGTGACTGTAAAGCACTTTGGGAAATCTCAATGGGTAGTATGTTCAAATAATAATAATAAAAAAATAAAACAGCTCTTTTTAATCCCTCTGGTGTGTTGCCTGTCGTTAACCAAGCCAAGCTTGCGTGGCTGCTTAAGAGATAGAAATCATACTCCTTGCCCCCTATTTTTCTTCATTTCTTATTACTATTATATAATCATCAGAGCAACCTACATTTTCTCTGGAAAAAGTGATGATGAGATGACTCATAATAAGGCTGCAGTTGTGTATTCCATTAATAGTATGTGCCTTGGCTCATTAGCAATAAAAGCACATGCATTAGCTAGCCAGGATCACTGAAGTGGGCATGAAAGAGCCTCCGGTTGTTCATAAAGATGTGATTGAGGGTTTATGCTAACTTGAACTGACTTAAGGGTGCCTGGYCACCGTTAGCCGCTGTTAAACCACTTCTGCCATTTGCATACTTGAACCTGTCATGCCGTTAGCATTAATCCCAGGTCTGAGCATTGCTTGTCACCAGGAGCGAGTATTTGATCAAAAAGAGGCTCGGCTAAACAATCACACTTGTAAATCAGTCAAAACAGCAAGACTTATGCCAACTTTTTTTGCTTTATATCGCCTTTATGGTTTGTCCTTATGCAACTGGCATACGTCCTATAAAGAGGTAGTAGTTCCTCATGATACAAAGTTTCTAGGTGCAGGATTGAGCCCTTAATTGTCTTCTAACAAATTGAACCATTTCTGTGTGCTAATTTGTGTTTTTSTTACATGGCTACTGTGTTTTTTCATCTCATGTTACAAGCTTAAAGTCAGGTTACCTTTTTGATGAACCTTTTCCATAATAAGCAACTTCATAGTGTTCCCAAAAGGGGAAGAAAAAAAAATCTGATTTTTGTCAATAAGGAAGCAGGCAGAAAGWAATTAAATGTTTTGACAAGACTGTTGAGAAAAATCGATGTTGAAACAGGAAATACAGAGTGGGTGCCCTAGACACCAGTTGCTTTCTGTAGTGTCTGCTTTCTCAATAGGAATTCGGAACTTGCCTGTGAACTTAGTGACTTGCTTGGAAACTACAAAAGAAGGTGACAAATGTCAGAGAAAGAGATTGTGAGTATATAGCTTTAGCATATTTTCCCTCTAACTCAACTGAATTTGTTATGGAAAGTGGTTTGCTTGCAACATCTAGTGTCTGATTTTGCAAAGATGATTACCAACAAGCATGCTTCTGTACGAGGAAAACAAAGGCTCAAGCTTTTAACCAAAGCAGCAGAAGTAAACCACTACTGTTAGATCCTCCCATTGAATCCTTTAAAAAAAAAAAAAAAGAAAAAAAGACCCATGAAAAGAAGAAAATATTGACAGGACATATAGCCATTTGCACACTGTAACTAGCTTTACAAACTCAGGCAGATATACAATATGTGCTGTTAATGCAGACCTGAAATTGAGGCAGCGCAGTTCAACCTCATTACTGCAGTATCTCTTGCTTTCCTTACAAGGAGGTATTGCAGTCACATTTAACTCGGGTATTGACCTTTAAACATGATTCTAGTGCTGTTAATTTTCTGATCCTGGGTTTTGCCTGAATGGGAAAAATACTACTTTGCCTCCAGTTTTATGATATGAGTGAACTAAAGGAGGAGTATCACTTTTTAAATTTTTATAATTTTATAAACATTGCAAAGTGAGATTTGAAACAGGGAAAAGAGTGTTTCCTTACGGCTGATCCTCAAGCTATTGATGATATTGAGTTCTTTGGGAAATTGCTTCATTTGTTTTGTGGTCAGAGGATAAAGCTGCAGGAAGGTAGTGTTTTGTTTTTTTTTTCCCTCCTCCTGTCAGATGAGCCTGACAGATTAAAATACATCCCATTAAAGATGAGATAGCAAATCTTGCATATGTGGCAAGTACAATCCTTGTTGTGGAACGCTTCAGATTTCCATGAAACTTCAGAGAGCGATGGTAAAAGTTAATTCTGATGTTTCAAAAAAATCAACTCCTGTTACTAAGTTAGAATAAAATCCTTATTAGATATATGGTATCTGTCAAGCTATGCAATTTTGTGTTTGTTCTGGAAAAGGCAGTAGTACTAAAAACAAACAAAACAGTCCAGTCTACCTTCTAAAATTACACTTTTCAAAAGTTTTAGAAAGGGAAACAAGGGTGTCGATAAAAGCAATGCTTTATATTTTGCTTAAATATTTTTAATTTGCATAGTGCCTTAAAAAGACAGATTCTCATGAGCAGGTGGTACTTCCTTCCCTCYTTTGTCAGATCAGAGTATGGCTTTATTCTTATTTCTCTTGTTCTTTCAAATGGTAAAGGCTGATTTGGGAGGAGGGATGGTGAGGATTTAGTGTGTATGTGTGTGTGGAGGGCATAGTTTCATAGTTTCATTTTTGGAGGTTTTTTTGTTTGTTTGGTTTTTTTTTTTTTTTTTTTTTTTTTTTTTT
>PTEX01000021.1:7094072-7133373 GCA_003342815.1 Eudromia elegans
GGTGCTTATATGTCTGGATGTTATCTTTCAATTAGCTAAGAATATACTTGTCATTTTCCAGCAGGAGAAAGCAAATAGATAGCACAACAGAAAAAAAAAAAACAGTTATAAGTTGATACCTTTAATAATCTATGCAGTCTCAGTTTTATAACATCTCAGTGTTTGATAATTACATAGCAGTTCTGCATGCACTTGTAAAAATATTGTCATGAGATGMCTCAGTGTTGAGGAAGATGAACTTAGAGGAGTTCTTATACCCTGGGATTTGGAGGCAAGAAGTGTGTGGTGCTGAGGCCTGTTGTGAGATGGCCTCTCTGCTGAGCAGTGTCAAAAAGTTCCTTGGTGCACCTGTTAACAGGGACATTTTCCCAGCAGTTGGACTTCAATCACTGAATTTTATTTATAGTTTTTATCCTGTTTCAGAGGACAAAAAAAAATGTTGCTTTTCTGAATGGCTGTACTTCAAGCAGTGTTGTCAAGCAGAAGTGAAGTCTGGTAATTCATATTAGACATTAGGCTCAAATAATATGTTATAGATGTGCTTCATAATTGGTCTTTATGATAGTCATATTGAGATTAGGAATTGATTGAGAGACCTCCATTTAAGCACCACAGGAGTTAAGGGGTTCTTTCTGTCTTGAGCTTTTCTGGAATTTTCTTCTAGAAGCAATTGTAGCTTCTGTTTCTTTTAGGTCAAAGCCCCTTTTTCAATGAATTCTTTAGTATTTCCTTCTTTTCAGGAGTTATTAACTGTCACTGTCATGGGACTTGATAGTTTCATACTGAGTCAGAAGCTTTGCAGAGGTGGATGAACATAGTTGTCCCTTCTCCCTCCTCCCCACAAAAAATATATCTTCATGTGATTGCTTTGGCTGCTGTGCAAGACGTGGAAGAGTCAGGTATCACTTCTTTCTGGACAGTGTTAGTAGAAAGCAGAACTTTCTATTCTGTGAGCAGCTGCCAGCAAAAGACATGGTAATTTTTCTTGACCCTTACTAGTGTGAGATGTTCCATTGTGATTCGTGTAACTGAAAATACACGAGAGCTTGTGATTTAAGTTGAAAAACCRTGACTCCCAGATAAGGTATATACAAGGGTTTATGATTTATGTCAAACAAGCCAGACAGGGTTATCTTGCAGTTACTCATGAAGACTGGACTCCTTCATCCCTCGATGATCAGAAGAAGCGCCAAAGACAACCACCATCAGCTGGTGCAGGCACAAGAAACTCTTTATGCAAGGAAACAAAAAGGGGGGCTTYCAGTATATCGGTGTTTTTACCCCATATAAGGAGAGCGTAACTGGCATTTGGTGTGCGTGTTCGTGGWGCGCAGACTSCCCACGCACCCAGTGCTGTTTGCTTGTCTTATACAAATAAAATTATATTAGCCCAAAAATTGGCAGTGGGCTCAATTTTTATAACAATAGCAGCTTTGGCCTTATCATATATTTTGTCACTCTTCCCTAAAGCCTTGATTTCTCTAGGAAAGTTTACATTTATTCAAAACGTGATCTATTTACCCTGCTTTTCTTCCAAGTCTTCTAACATCAGCACTCATATGGCACAGATGAAAGAACCTCTGCCTTATAAAATTTCCGTTTACATTAAAAAAAAAAAAAAGCCTGCACTGGCAGTGCACCCATTTTGCTGAGTGCCTTTCGTTTTCCATGACCTTGAAAACATAAGGGCGTTTATTAATTAATTCAAATTTACAGCTGGGTGGAGGGGAGAATTGCATATCAGAGATGAGCAATTTGTTGTATGCCCCTTATTTGATGAGGATGATAGAAGGAGAAATAGTCCTTGTCTTTGCCAAGATTTCTCATCCTAATCAACTGGGAAACTTCTAATTTAACCACCAGTTAAATAGTGACCCTGTCAGAAAGAGAAGAAAAATTGTAAGCTAAATTCCCGACAGTCTTGGACAAAGATGAAATCTTTGATTATATCTGCTTTTTTAACCTTTCAGYTGATTAAATGTGGATGTTTTCTGATGTCAGCCCACACAGGCTGATAAGGGCTCAGCAGCTGTGAAAGGGACTTCTGAATTCCAGACTTTGTCAAAGTTCACTTCTAAAGAAGTATGTACCAGATTCTTGAAAAGAGAGAAAGATTCCTATTTCACATACACTGTCATGTAAACTAGAGAAAATMTTTTCAAAATTGTTAGTGATGTGAGACTAAATTTGACATGCAACTGAGCAGCTGCTGTGCCTTCCAGTAAGTAAACTATATGGTACACTTAACCCATCTTCCCAGGAAGTGCAGGTGGGTTATTAAAAGAAGCCAAGTATTTTATGAATCTCCCTCTGTCCCATCACCTTCAAGCTGGGTCATTATATCCATATTATTTGTGAAGTAAGGCTTGTTGGAGGAAGTATTATGAGAAATAACAAACAGATAAATCTCTGGGCACCCAATTGCTTCTTCATGGATCTGGAAGCATACCAAAAATACTGACAAACCAATTAGGAAATGCTTTAGTGACAAAATGCCAGAATCTTCTGGGTAATTCTGTGCAGAACTACCTTTACCATTTGACAACCGTTGCTATTGTCTAAATAATCTTCACATGYTGTAGTGCAAAGTCATTCTTTTTTGCCTTAAATACCACAAGTGCAGAGAACAGTCTTTGGGCCACTACCTCTTTTATTCTGTGTGTTCATTGCACTATGTGCATGCTCAGCTTCCTCTTAGTCATTACTGTCAGTAACAGCACCAAGAATTGATTATATAGTGTCATTTCTTGGTGGGGAGTGGGAATGATGGAAGAGTAGTGTCATTTCTTGGTGGGGAGTGGGAATGATGGAAGAGTGGCAGCAACACAACAAGGTGTCAGCACAATTTACCCTTCCCAGATAGTCACTTTACTATTACTTGACAATGTAAGTCATCCAAGGTATCCTCAGGATTGCAGGGGAGTCCAACGCAGCAACAATGATAATGCAACTACATATCGGTGTAGCTGCCTGTCTGACACAGGAGCTGGGCTGTATGCCGCAGCAGAGGGACTTTCCAGTCCCATAAGACTCCACGCTGTTTAGGAAGCAAGCAGCAGAGTGCTAATAAATTTAATTTACTTGCTTAATCTCCCCTGTGTTTTGTATTAATATGAGTAGCATTATAGCAGCAGGGATGTGCTTATATAACAAAATGTTCTCCTTTAGCTTAAGGTTAATGGAGTTGCTCGTGTTTACCATGCTCATAAAATGGAGGTCTTAATCTCCYGCAGCAGCATATGAGAGCTTGCATGAGAGCTGGTTATAGCCTGGGAGCCAGGGATTGAGAARTTGCTGCAAATCCCACAATATTAGGGGACAGTCCTATCTCACCAAACATGGCAGGATCAGCACATGGAGGAGAAAAAGCATATTGAGCAGGCRCTTGTCACTCATCAAAAACAAATCTTTGTTTTTACTGGTATCCTAAAACAACAACAAAAATCAGACCTGTTCCTTCTTCAGCACTCAAGGGTTTTTTTCCTTTAACATTGAAGGGTATATGGTGCAGTGCAGAAATTGCATTATACTGTGTCTTTTCTTTCCTACATGTGAAAATCTTTCTTAATCTTATCAGATAATCATCTGAAGATTTTCTTGTGTGTTCCTTTTGAAATGATTTTGCCAGAATAATGCTAATGTTTTTCACTCTTGCATAGGAATTTTTCTTTTCCGGTTCTGTTAATTAAAAATAGTGAGTACTGAGGTGACATTTTCACAGACTCCCCTATATAACCACATCTTCTTGTTCCTTAGTGATAATTGTTTCTTGAAAGAACATCACTGTATAAATAAGGTTAGATGGGATTTTTTGTTTAGTTTTGTTTTCTGAGCGTATAGCTTTACAAATATTCAGTTGTTTCATATGCTATTTTACAGCCTAGCTGTGCGGAATCACTGTGTCTAGCAATCATTCCATTATTATGTTCAACTAGATCTCATAAACTATGTTCAACAAATAAAAATGTTTGTCCATGGGCTGAGGTTCTCCAGGAAATCTATCTATGGAGAACAGAAGTAAATACCGAGTCTTTACTGAGTGCCACCAGTCTGTTTCCCTAAGAGCAGCTTCCTGTGTAAAATCAGCTGACCCTATAGCTGAGGGAACTAATGGTCTGCTAAAGGATTTTTTCTTGTATGTATTTGGCCAACGTGCCCCTCAATGAAATATTTGAATTCTACCCAACATGTAAAAATACTGTGACCTAGAAAATGTTCTTTGGTCACAGACACACAATCTCTAATGCATTGTTAGGGAGAACATGTAAAATCCCTATAACAAACTAGACCAAATCAACCTGAGAGRCTTCCAAGACTTAAGTGCATATATCAGTTTCACCTGCTCCCTTATGCCACAGAAGAACAAACATAATTCTCCTCTCYTGTCCCTGAATTTACTGGGGCTTGTTGCCAAATAGGCAAGCTTTGGATGGTTCTTCAAGAGATTCTTTTGTAATAATACATTGACTTCTTTGTTGCCTCCATTAGCACCTCTGGGACAAGAACTATTTTTGTTTTTCAGTGTTTATTGAGCCAAACATATTGACAGCAATTTATAAATGTGAAGTATCTTCTGTACTGTGTTATATTTTAGTTAATCTTAATATAGAAGGCAGTTGTTTATTCAGCCTAATGTAATGGCTGTCTGAAAACTGAGAGATATCTGTTGTTATTCTGGCAGAACCTGGGCGTGATACTGATCTTCCAGTACATTTACAGCAGAAGAGTTCTGCCAGCTTCAGCTGATTACTTCATAATATGCATGGACAGCAGGTAAGAAAGGGAACCTGTCTTCAGTCTTACTGCTTGTTGTTGTGCAGGACTTGAAAAGACAGGGACTCAAATATAATCTGAGTTGTTATTCTCAGCAAAAAGATTAGGTTKGATAGAATAATAGCTGTGATATAAGATATTTTGCTTTCCCTATCTTAGCATTCCAGAGAGTATTTGCTTTTGTTGGTGAAAACTAAGGTGTCATTTTACCTAAGTTCTCACCTTAATGAAGAAAAGTGTAATTTTTAAGAGACATTCCTCTTACCCAGATGGAGAAGAGGCTTAGGGTCAAAAGGAGAACGGAGATTATTCAAAAACTGTTTCTTCCCAAGTGTTCTAAAAGAATGTTTTTGAAAATGAGCCCCTTTTCAAAGCTGTACATTCTGATGTTTCCACTATGTTGTTTATGAAGAGGAAAAATGCATTGATTACAGCAGTTTTAATCACAAATAATTAGTATGTGCTTGTGTTTTAAGAGACTAATAAGATAATATTTTATATTGAAGGTAAGGCAGTGGAAGGGATTGGTTTTAAGTTGTGCTAAAAAATTTCAATGCCTCAGAATCCTTTACATGTTGTGTGGAGTTGTATGACTTCCCACCTGAAAAACACTTCTATAGAGAATCTACAGACCMCACTCACATTTCCTACCTGGAGAAAAAAAAAATAAAAGAAAAAGAAAAGAACATATTTGATTTTGGAATTCTCTACTTAGTCTTCATCATTTTTTTCATATTCCCAGCTCTATGTACTGAGGTCAGTTTAATTCAATGGAGAAGACAGTGAGCAAGATGGCTCTGAWTATATCATGGCTGCTCTCCTTTCTACTTGCAGATATCTCACTCAAATAAAAGTTGTCATAACAAAGAGCTTCAGTACTGAAAATAGTAACATAGCAATTTGATAGTATTTGGCAATTCTTACAGCAATATGAGAGAATGCAAAGCAGCGTACTTCATTTTGCTTTTCAGTGCAAGTGCAGACTCTTATTTTGGAAATGAAGTTAAGGACTCCCCATATTTAGAAGAAATGATCCTTTAACAATCTCTCTCTTGTTTTCATTTATATTAAAGCAGTATGGCAAGGTGATGCAATCTGTAGCTTTTCATTTCTTAAGGTTTAAAAAGGAAAGAAGTGTAGGCTGTATTAATCTGAGATCTTTCTGTAAAACAAAGAAAAGATATTATTTTATAAGTTTAAAGAATTTATTCTTTTAAAGAAAAAATGAAACTACAAAAATAAAACACACTTTACCATACAGCACCCAATTAAAACATGAACCTCATTGCCTTCGAGTGTGGAGGATGCCTGAATTTTACATGAGTCTGGAAAGCAATTAGATGAATTCAAGAGAAAAAAAGTCTGCACCAGCAATGTACACATGTACACCTCTGTTTTTTACCTGCTTTAAGAATAAGCTGTCATGAAGCAGGAACACATGTCTTGAAATTTCCTCTGGCGATTACTAAGTGACCTTTTCTAGATTGTCAAATCACTCAAGTCTAAGCACCACTCATTAGTATTTATATATACCATGAAATGCTACTCAGTTTTCAGATAGTTAGCTCTGAACTCTGCTCAACTCCTTAGACAACTTCTTTAAAAAGTAATTGTTTCGATGAAGAAGTATTTCCAAATTACTGACTGTTATCATAATAGAAACAGGCAAAACTGGGTAAATCCTTTGCTAAGTGACATATGCAAGTAGAAATGCCAGTAGTAGCCTAGTAGTAGGCATTAAAATCAGGACTTAAAATATCTGGTGAACACTGTCATTTACTTTAAACTCAGATTTTTAGATTGCCTTAAAACTATTGCAGTTCTGTAAGAGCGGCCTTCTAAGTCAGGGTCAGCTCCTGATTCAGCTAGTGATGGGGGATGCTGCTTGTGGTGTAGGACAGTGGGGTGGGGAAAAAGGTATGCAGTGGACTGCAGTTTTCAACAGCTCAGAGTTTTTTCTGCAGTTCTGACCAATTTATACTGTGTAGGCACAAGCTAGTCTCTCAACAGTTGCACATCATGTGCCAGCAATGTTTTAGGTAACCACTCCCCAAAGCSTGTGCTTGTGGGCCAAAGATGATGTGTGGGAAAAGGCAGCACAACAGGCAACTTGACCTGATTCAGAATACGGGATTMTGTCACCTGCAATATGAATTATCCTGATTGTTGTAATAGGAAATAAAATATCAAGAGCCACTTACATCATAATGCTACCTAATCAACCTCAAATGCAAGCTTATTAAAGTGTCAAGAGAAAAAGCAGTGGTTTTGTGACACAGTATACATTATCAGTTTTCAGTTTTTAAAAGTTCAGTCATCTCTTCATAAATATACAAATTAATAATATTTTCCACCTAACAGTCTCTCTGCGCAAACAATCAAGAACAGATAGATGAGAGGTAAGTGTGTCCCTTTAGGGTGAATTATGCAGTTTGTTGCCTGAATGGAATAACATGTTTGTTATTTCATGAACGCTGCAGGATATTTTTTATTATGAAATAATGAAACCAAAAGATTCTTTTCAGCCTGGCTTTAAGTTGCAGTGGAATTTGTACTTTCTTCCATCTAAGCCATCTTGCTTCTATTTTATAGACACTGATGGGCAATCTGTGATGTTCACAAGCCAGTTCATTGAGTTTTTTGTTGTTCTGAGGTGACTATAGACTTATGCTGTCATTGTGTGCGCGCAAAATTTCCAAGCTCCAGTTCGTATATGTGAGGGTTGGGATATGACTTTTTTTTTTTTCTTTAAGAGRTGATGCTACCTTTCTTGTAATGTATGATGCTAAGAACTGAGAACCTCCGCCTTTGTAACTTCTAAAGCTTAATCTGGGTCATGTGCCAGGAGGGTCATGAAACTTGCTATTATTGAACTGCAATTAAAAGAGTATAGTAGAATAGTAAATAAAGAAATGTCCAAAAGTTGTTAAAAAAAAAAGAGAAAATATTCCTCTATCCAGGAACTTCAAAGTGTCCTCTGAAACAGTGTGCAGATCCAAAAGCCACTCTGGCAAGTCATTGTTGATTAAAGAGAACAAGTCAGGGAGTTTAGGTTCCAGCTCATGACATTTTTAAATAAAAATTTACAAATTCCATTACATTCATGCCAGCTTCAGAATTGCTGCTGCTAACTTTCTCCATTAAAGTGTGCAGCTTGAAACTTGATAAAATAGAAGAAGTAATTATAAATTTGGCTGAGAGTCAGGCAGGAGCTATGTCTTGTTGGATCTGTGGCTGTTCAATATTCATTTTTATTCCTTACTCCTTTTTGCACAGTGAAAGGGCACAGTTAATTTTTCCAGTTKTACTGAGATATTTGGTTGATGCTATCAGATGAATCCTTTAGTTGGAATCTTCTTACTCTACCTAGAAAATGTCGTGGTAAACCCTTTTATTGATAAATGTAGAATTCAGACTTCAGGGAAAAAGGAGCAAAAAAGAACAAACTTCATATGGTTGTCACATTGCTTAATATAAAAATTGGATGACAAAGTGAGGAAGTCAATATCGGAATCTCTATAACTGGTGCAATGCACTAAGGAACATTATGTACAATTCAGAGTACTGAAAATACTGTAGTATTTTGTATTAAAAGACTCCATGGGGAGCATTTAGCCTGACTTTTATACTATAAACAGTAGGATTTAACCCAGTGCTTCTTGGTGCAGCTTGTAGATGAACTAATGCATTTTTCTTAAAGCTCTGCAATTGTATTTTAAAGCTACCAGCTGATGCTCTGCCATTTCACTGGTCCACACAGATGACATATTTGCTATTGCCTAACCAAGTTCATGCTTATTTTTCATATTGAGGAAAAAAAAAAAAAGTAGATACTAGAGAACCTTGGAGATCTAACAGTAGAGTAAAAATACTGGTCCCTATTTATCTTGCAGAGCAGGTACAGTTCAAGGTATAGTTACATAAATGTGTCTCAGTTGCTAATGTGTACAAYGTATTCTGGAGGAGATAGCGCTAAGAGACAGGGACTCCGGTTTTCTGAGAGAGCACTCCAGTTCTGAATGTACCCATCAGTTTAGTCTGGAAACCATGGCTGTTATTATAGCTAGAAAGGTAATTGGGAGGAGAACACGCTCATTCCTCTGTGAGGTCTTGGCATTAGATTCCACAGGAATGTAGCCACTGTAAACCACTCYAAGACAGAAACCTGCCACAGATGCAATGCTGTGACTGGATCTGAAATTGTGATCAGGGCATCAAGGGTGTCTTAAAGATGTGCAGACTCTGCTCCTCCCTTATCCTCCATTTAGTCTGCTGTTTGTGTCCCTCCCCATTACTTATATCCAGCTGTGAGCATATAAGTCGGAAGAGTGAAGCTTCAGTGTTTGCTCCAGGCCTCTCAGGTAGGCTGCAGTTAGGTACTTGCTCACTTCTCATCTGCCATAAAAGCACTGTTGACTCCACCAGTAATTTAATAGGCCATTTCTACTCCAAAGGCCTATTCTGAAACGGCTGTCTTGTTCTGCCCCAGCCGATGAAAGGACCCTTTGGCTGTGCCACCTGGAGGGCCTTTCAATTTAGGCCCTTTCCTCAGAGTGGTTGTAATTTGAATTGACATATTGTTGGCTAAACACATTGAACAAGGATTCCTTCTGGTACTGTGTGGGCAGTTGATTGTTAACAGCTGTAGAAATAGAGGYTCCTGTGAGGGCCAGTTTGCTTTTTCCGAGCAGGGAAACAAGAACAGGATTTTAGTTGGTGTTGCACTTGTTTTCAACATCCAAGGTTCCCCAGTCTTATCAAATCAGTTGTTCAAAAAGAGMTAGAGGAGTAGGGCACATTATTTTGTCTGTCTGGGAGTAATGTAGACAGAGTCAATTAGCAGTTAATAGTCACGCCACTGCAAGTGGACATGTAACCTGAGAAACACTGTTAGATATCTAAAGCCTAATCTGTAGGTAACGTGTGCCTTTGGGCTAACAGTATTTTTCTTTAATAAATATAATAAAACTAGTAGTCTTTTGAGTGTATTGAATTATGAAGTGTTTTTTTCAGCAAATTCAGGTATTTTATGTCAATTTGCTGTTGAATTAATGTACATTAAAACCATTCAGCTTTTTTTTTGGGCATGGTCAGGTTACCTGTACATACTGATCATTTCATCTGAATGGCTTCTTGCTTGGGCAGTTACTGTTCTATACCTTGGGAAAGGTTTCTATGTGTATGCACATTTGCCTCTCCAGAAAAGAGTGTGTGTCASTCTGTAGTGTTTCCCTTACAAAGATAACATGCATTGTATACCTGCCCTAGAGTCACAGAAGTGAAAAGCACAGGTAACCATTTCATTCATCTCTTCCTCACTGAGGTCAGTCTGGTTAAGGCTCCAGGAGAACATCAAGTCCTAKTATAAAGATATGAAGTGATATAATTTGCCATCTTTGTCAATTTGTTCTAATCGTCAGCTTGCTATTAAAATGTATTCCTTCTTATTTATCTCACTTTTACTTTTAGACATTCGTTGTTTTTATGTGTTTCTTTTCTTGTTTTGTAAGCCTTTTCAGGTACTAATATAACACTTCCTCATAAATGATTGCATCATTTCGTTTACCATCATCTTAGTTTACCAAAATGCTCTTCACTTTGTGCTTGTTTATAAATCATTATCTATGTTGCTTATATGTGTATCCTCAGGAAGTTTGCATGTGTTTGTGTGTGTGTGTACATGCATTTCTGTTTGCTTTATCTTGTTTAAATGCTGGATTCAGAAGCATAATTTCTGTACCCTTTCTCTCATATCCCTTTTGACAACAACTCCACAATGGGGGATTTGCTTGAAAATGTGACTTTTCTGTTATTTCAGAAGGTAAGACTTATCTTTTAAGAATAGAGAAGTCTAATTTCTGCCCCAAATTTTAACTCTTCAAGTAGCCACTTGAAGTTTACTGAACGGAAAACCTGTGGATGCCCAGGAAAGCATTTGCAGGTTTTGTGTATCACTTGTGCAACAAAGACTTGAACAAATGAATGCAATGTAGATGCTAGTTTTGTTAAACTGTGAACAAAAGAGCATTTTGGCTCTGTGCAGTCAATCTGTAGCAGCGTTTCCTTGGTCTGAAATGCTGTCAAAATCTCAGTATTCTTTATCCTACCTCTAAGAAATGCATAGACTGAGATTAAAATGATTTCCAATTATTTCTGTGTTTGGAAGGCTGCAGATTTGCTTATTATTTAGCAATTTGAACAGTGTGTGGTAGTTTTCTCCTGTAATGTGAGGCTATATCTGCAGCAGTACCAAGGTGAGTAAGTCAATAGAGCATTGGTGTACTTGGTCTCAGACTTTTTGTTGAGCTAGTGGAGTTGCCCCAAATGTACAATCATATCTAGAAAATAGGTAGCCTAAGGCAGTTTATGTCTGTTGAAATACAGAACTGTTCTTACAACACTAAGGGGAAAATTATAGGGTAATAATTTTGGTGCTGTTATTGGTATAAGGACAAGGGTAAAGATCATAAATTCTGCTTGTTGCTATTGTTTGCTAGGCAGGGCAGTGTGATAGTCTTTGGGTCTTCTATTCAGATCTCTACCATTCCAGCAAGTATTGCTTAGATATTGTTAGTGTGGAAGTGTGTAAACTAACAAATAAATGAGGATCCTGGAACAAAGAGATGTAGGAAGCTGACAGTCATTTTCTGGTTTGCTTGCCAACATTATTTGCAGTAAATATATGTAGTGTATATATGTATACACACACACACATATATATATGCACATATTTATATATATATTCCTCAGTTTGTGCCTCAGTCCTCTAGTCAGAAAATCATTATGGTAGCATGCTATTTTGTGGTTGTGAAGGGAAAAAAGTAAGGCTAAAATGAATCACAGCTGGGATGCCGTAATAAGGCAGGGGGATGACAGCTATGTGACTGGATGGATTAAAGCTGTTTTCTAAGTAATGCTAAATTGTTTTGTTAGATCTATATTAATTACAAAGAAATCCAGCTCCATTGTGATCCTAGGGAAGGTCAAGCACTTTCATCAATATGTTGCCACTAGGATATATGTGTTTCCAGATAATATAGCAAATAGTTCCAGTCAATCAGGCACTGCTACTGCATTTGAACTCACCAAATACTGCAGCTCTTCAGAAATCTAGGGTAATTGTGGCATACACTTTAACTCTGCCTGTCAAAACAATCAGTAACTCAGAGGGAGGATATCTGTTAAGGCTGCAGCATATTCCTGTGGGATATGGAAACTTCTCCCCTGAGTAACAAAGGACATGATTAATTCTGACTTCTGTTGACACAAGAAGGTTATTGAATGGGGTTTCCTTATAAATGGGCAAATCCATTCCCAACAGAAAACCATTACAGAGATGTCAAACATACACCCATTTTTTTTTTTTTTTAAAGCAACAATGCACCAGGGCTTCATAAAGTCAGCTCAGAGTGTGTGCAATTAAAAGTTAAAGAGAAGTATCTGTGAACTTGTGCATTTTGTACTGTTATGTAATTAGAAAAAGTATGAAGAAGACTTGTTTTATTTAAGAAAAATTTTAGCTCTGCAGCCTCTGTCTCTCTTTCTGGGTTTTCAGTGGCAGCTATCCATTAGACTCTAAAATTCTGTGATTTGGGTTCATATTCCTCTGCTTCCAGATACTCTGGCTCCCAGTCAAGGCAATTCATGATCACATTCAACATATTAAGCAAATTAYCAAGTCACTGGACTCTGTCCATACTTCCCCACATAGTTCAGTGAGTGACTCAGAAAGCCTCAGAAACCCCTCCTGGCAATGAGGATAGGATTTGTCTTCCTAAGTGGCAGATGATCACATGAAGTATGGTCACAGATTAGCTGGCTTTATAGTCAGTGAACAGATAGAGTTACTGTAGAGCATCCAGCCTATTATGGAAGAATATATATACTCAGACTGTAACTGTGCCTGGAAGTTTCTGTTTCTCTCCTCTAATTATAACGGGAGACAAATAACTGACTTTGATCTGGACCGCAGACATCCGCATTTAGCCAAACAAACCACAGAGCTGCATTTGGTAGTAAGCATATGTGTCTGTGTGTGGGTATCTGTAGGCAAAGGAAAAAAGTTGCAGGGAACCCTCTGATGTTTCTGCTCATGAAGTACAGTAACGACCATGCAGTTTTGTAGCCCTCCCATTTACACTAGAGCTGCAAACAACTTGTTTCCATCCTCAAAAGGCAGGATCGTGCCAACATTATTTGTGCTTTGGCCACCTCTTGGATGGCCTATAACTGCAGTGAATTTTTCATTGTTTCACCTTCTCCAGCTGTCGTGGGAGCAGGMTGGATGAACAGTAATTGAGTCCAATGGTACTGCAAGGAGAGGAAAAGAGGACCTGCTATTTCCAAACAAACCAAAAGTATGCGTAATAAAAAGCTTCTGGAGGTGAACAGTGGAGTGTAATTTAAATATCAAGTCAAGTTTAACATTTCATTTTTAGTTTGAGGTGTGTTGTTTTAATTTTGTAATTAAAAGAGAATTAAGGAACTATTTCTATTTTAATGAAATATTATTTTGAATAGAAAAAGATAAATTTTTTTGAAATATAAAATATGAATTATGAAAAGCTGCCTTTTTTACTGAAAAATGTTTTATTTTCAAAGTTGTTTCAAGTTCTACAATGAATACTATCACATAACTCCTTTGTAAACCTGCCTACTATGAGTATGTCAAATCCATCCTCCTCTCCCTCCATAGGCTTGACTTAAAATGTTAAATCAGTTTTTGTGTCTTTAAGGCACAGAGGATATTGATATAATCTTCCTAAGTTGTGGAATGAGCTTTCTACAACAGCTGAAGTTCACCTATTTAGGGCACAGAGTGCTTTTCCTGGGGTTTTCCAAAAATCTAATCATTTACTAATTCAAATGCAAGTTGCACATCGTTTTTGGCATTTGGCAACGTATCTGTGCATATCTACAAGGATAACAGTTCTGCTGCATGTACTTTCCCTTACGCAAGGACAGGATTTGAAAACAAGTAAGTGACAGATATTATTCACAGTACTTTAAGTGCTGTTTAAAGATAGTCTGGTGCCTGGTGATGAGTGCAGTCTAGATGTGTGGAATTCATGTTGAATTCAGTGTGCACTGAAATAGCTTGAATGCTGCACTGCAGAAGATAAACCTCCCTTCTCAAGTAACACTTGCCTTTCTGTTACTGTATGAAGCCCACTGAGGTCAGTGGAAAGACTTGCAACTATTAAATGCCCCAGGGAGAAACTGTTAACATCTCCCTGAAATTCTAAAATCCTGCTTTAGCAACTGTTACAAAGTCTGTCTATGACTTATACACTTTTTTAATGACAGTTTTTTGCAGGTGTGTTTTGATGGATACAGCTCTGTGTCCTTTTGGGCAGTATARATAGTTGTGAATGCATTAGATAATTTTCTTATGCCACAAGGTGACCAAGAACATCAGCACAAAATACTGCATCAGTTAATGGGATTGRGTATAATCACAGGATCCCTTTTACTCTCTCTGATTGTGTAGATTCCCATGAAAGATTTTACTGTTGATCAGAGTCATAATATCTGTCAGAGCACATAAAGTTTAAAAATKAATAAGGAAAAGAATTAGACTCTTCCTGTCAGATGAGTCATGTGCTGGACATCTTCATAAAGAAAAAGAATAAAGAATCAAGAAATCTTGAAGAATCAAGAAATGCCCAGAAAACATACTGAAGGTGTGCTAGATGGAATGGGCTTTGAATTTTTTTTATTAACTGTCCCAGGCCCTGCCACAACATTCTGTAAGCAGCAAGTCTCTTAAAAGATTATCAGGAAAGACACTGGATGTTACTAGAAATCTAACTATTGTTCAAGAATGCAACAGGAGCTTGTGAGAAGAACCAGTTCAGAATATGTCTCCTGTCCTCCAAAAGSCAAATTAGGCTATGGGATTTTAGAAATTCAACACTAACTCTTTATTTCTTTTACATGACTGTTGAGTATAACTTACATATCACAAATGCTTCAGGAGCAACGAATATATTAAAACCTGCAAATACATAAATCAACTAAATTTTATGCTGTTTTTCATACTGTTGTTAGTATGGTATCTCTCAATCTGCACAGGCCCTACTGACCAAGTAAGATTTGTGCTTGGGTAAATTCTATATGAAGATTTTATTCTTTGTTGAAGAGGGGAAAAGAGAGAAACAAGTGCATCTGTCAGTCACACAGCACTGTGCGGTTTTAAGGCATTGCATGAACACAAAGTTGTATAATTGAGGCTGTAAGCAGACCTTTAAAGCAATGTTTTCAGTGTTTGTGCCTAAAATGTTATGTTATTAAAAGTTATTTTCGGCATTTTACTTATTTTAAAATTTCATGAGACTCCAGTTAGTTGCMTGATACTGTTGCTTTTATATTATAACTGGTTATACCCTTTCTCCTGCTCCTGGGGATTGGAGGTGGAAGCTTTATTGCTTAATTATTCAGTGCTTTTGCTGTTTCTATTGYAAATGTGGGATTTGGATTTGGTTAAAGGTTTTCTTTCTCTTCTTACCAGTGCCTGAACTCATTTGTTTCTTGCCCTGTGCATATATAAGAAAAGACTACAGGTCTAAACAGCTTGATTTGTGGAGTCAGAGGAGACTAACGTTCTCGGAAGTGTAAGGATTAATATTGTGATTTTTGGAATGTATGACTTTGAGTGTAGGCTTCGATTATACTTAAAAACACATGTAAAGCCAAGCATATGCTTAAATGCTATCCTGATGTTTTATTATGAACCTAGTATCAAAATGTTTTTGCATATTTAACTTATATTGAATATATTAATGTTCAGATTAAATATATAAATATAAATATATTTCTACAAGACAGGTCTTGTGCAGTTAGCTGCCTTAAGAGAAAGGTTTTGGTGCTATGATAGCTGCTTATTTAGAATAAATAGTTTCCAAAGCATGAACAGCTTTTGTTCAGAACATCTGGGYTTAGGCTTTGCTCTCATTCTTACAGCATAAATGTACGGGAATTTATCCCAATGTCATCAGTGGAATTACTCTAGAATTTTCTGTATTGGATCAGAAATCTGATACACTTTTAAGCTGGCTTCTCTGACTGCACTTGTCAGGTGAGGCAGTTGAAGTACAGTCTCTTCCACAGTGTAATTAGATCTCTCTGTTTTTTCTTTCTTTTTGTGTCTCAAAGCATGTGATACCTCTCAGTGCAACATCTTCCAAATTAACAGCACACGGCAAATATCACAGATTCCTTTTGTTACTTCTGGTATGTTGGTGGCAGAGGAGGGAAGAATGCCATTTGAATATGTAAACGCCAAAAGACTTTGTAGAGAGTCATTATTTTAGAGCAGATTTTGATGACCTGATTCAAAACACATGAAGTGGTAATTCTAAGGTAGAAATTCTGAAGGGGGATGGAAGCTGTGGATTCAATAYTGTGTAATATATGTCCAAACACAAGTGAGGCATCCATGTGCAAGTTTGGGAGGTGGTAGAGAAGTGTGATGGAAGGAGAGAGTAAGACAGGTGAAAAGAAAGGTATTCCTAGTAGTATTAACCTTTTTCTGGAATAACTAGATAAGACAGTTTAAAACTGGAATGCTTTTGACAATCAGGAGACAAAACCATTCGTTTTGTACTGATTTTCAGGCTATTTATAGCCCATGTTACTCAGCATTAATTGTCCTATGCCACAAATTATATTTATTTGGGGTGGAGGGAAGAGAAGATGGGTTTCTGTTGTCTTGTGAAATGCCCCTTCAGTTTAGAAGGCTACTTCATGTAGCTGAAAGGCATAATTTTTGATGATATCTGTAGAGTCTATTGCAGAAAGAATAARTCCTTATCATAGATGCCAAAAAGAAAAAAAAAAAAGCAAATAAAAAGCAAATTCTAGTTTTAAGGACTGGTTACATAGAGGCTGTATTCAACTGCTAAATATATCTATGGGAGAATAGCATTGAATGTGATCTATGAATCAGGTTTATTTTTAAGCACAAACATTTGTATTCGACACATTCTGAATAGGAAACTCTACTATTGATAGGTATTACTTTGTGTTCATTGCCTCTATACGTACACWTATATATACATTTTTGTAGAGGTACACATGTCCATGTGTACTGAAATAGTCTTTGGAACKAAAACCTTGATTTTGAACTTGTGGCTTGGTTGCAAATCTCCCTTTACTACTGGGAGAGAGTGGGAGATACTTTGTTTTACTACCAGAGGTGGATCTTTCCTCGTTTCCTGAATGCTGCCATTTATATAGTTCAGTATTATCCCTTGGATTAAGTCYGATTCCCTTTCCAAGAGCGCACTTAGGTCAGGATGTTTTGTTCAGCTTCCTGAGATTACTTATTCCTAGTGTTAATTAGGGTACTTGCTTTACCCCCAATAAGTAGGTTTCTGACAACTGCAAGGGAACGTTTCGTGTCTTTCATGTGCCAACATCTGTGTGTTTTATTACACGTATTCTCAGGCTAACGTAAATCTCGAAGCTGCAAGAACCCCTAAAGATCTGCTTCAGTGGGGAGAAACAAGTGAAAATATATGGTGTAGAAAATGCCTTTTATCACAGCTTGATTACTAGTAGGATGCCTTTTTGTCCAAGGCTGATCATCATCATCAATTATACCCTCTCTCCCCAGAGCTGTATACTGTAAAAAATTTACTTTCAAAGCTATATGTAGCTTTGAAGAATAAAAAGAAAATAAAAAAGGCAAAAGAAACCAACATTTTACCCTTCAGATACAGAGAAAAGAGATCTATTAGTGAGAAGGGATGCTATTTTAGAAGCGTCACCACTGTCCCATTTATTCACTGGTCTGATCCATCCATCTCCCTTTCAAAGACCTTTAACAATGGCAGGAAAAAAAGGCTTTTGAAATATTCGTGTGTCTTGCTCCTGTTTAATTGGTATGTTGGGTGACTCGGCTCAAAAAGAGCTTTTCTTTGTCGGTGCTGCCCTAGTTGGTGCAGTGCTGTGAGAGGCCGTCCTCGCCGCGTTCCTGCTGTGTGCAGCACAGTGYTCCTGCACAGCTGCCCAAGGCTTTGGGTCCCTCTGCTGTATGTTGCTGTCACTGACAGCAGGAAGGAAGAGGAGCTCTGTTGTGCAGCGTGCATGTACATACTGCTTTTTTTTTTATCTTATCGAAAAAGTGTCAATTATTTCTAACCACACTATAGAATTTAGGTACTTCAAGGGTACCACAATCCCCAGTCTGCCCAAGCCATACTCAGCACAAACCTGGTGAGGCAGTTGGCTTGTTGTGAGGCTTCTTGTGTTAGAGGCACAAAGCGCCAGTGCATCTTTTGGAGGGAKTTGAGCAGCGTGAGACTCTGTCTAATTTACACTGCCTATCAAGTAGCTCTAGAAGCTGGAAGTCATTGGGGTTCACTGCACAAATCCTGGTCTTTTTTTTATGTGAGTTTGGACCAAGAAAAGTGAATAGCTTATGAGTATGTATGACAAAGAATCCTTACAGGATAGGTCTGCTCTGGGTTTAAGGCAGTTTGGATGTCTTCCCCAGTGTGGCAGTTACATTTGAAATGCACTTTGCTTAATGATTGTCTACTATTTAGACTAGAAATTGAGACACAAACATTCATTTCCTTGCTTGGACCAATATGTGCAATATTGCCTTGTAAGTCACCACGTTGACTGTGACCTTACTTGCAAATTTGGGAGAATAAGAAAGAAAGAAAGAAAGAAAAGTATGTTATGTTCATTTAAAAAAAAAAGTTCCTGGAAGGATACCTGCTATGACAGTGAGCCTCACTGTAGTTCACATGCTTGAGTGAGACGTGACTATAATTGCTGTGAGCTCTAGCATTAGCAATATCTTTTTTCTTTTTTTTWAAAATAAGATATTTGGTTTCCTTACTTTATAATCAATGTAACGTGAAGGCAAAGCACCACATGGAATGGAAACACACTGCAGCGCATGCACTCCTACTTTAATGCAGTTACATCCCCATGGAAATAGTTTACACCGATGTTGTGAAAAGTTTAAAATTGGAAATTCAGGTACAGAAGTCCTTCAGGTTACTCACCTGCCTCAAAACTTGCCTTTATATGTAATATATGCATATGATACTTCCACTAAATGTGTATTACTTTCCTAATAACAAGTATTTAACAGCCCTAAAGAACTCGGGCTTTTACATGTCTGCCAAACCAYTGAAGCAGAACAAACTTGTCCTGTCCTTGCATGGGCCTCTCTAAAAAGGGAGAGCAAAAGTTTGCTTTGTATGACTTATCCAGCTCCTAGTCAGTGTGAGAGCCAGTTTTATCTGGCAACAAATGACTTGGCTCTACTAAAGCCAGGCTCAGCCTCAACGTTGTAAACAATTTATGGTAAAGCAATTCAATTGCTTTCAAAGATGTCATCACCAGCCAATTTGAAATCCACGTTTGTCTTCCCATTTCTTTAATTGCTCTTTCCTGCACGMTCATGTGATAGAATAAATGAAGGTCACATAATAATAAATAACTGTGATTGAGGCTTCTTAATGCACCAAACGGAATGAGATGTCACGTCATAACAATGGTTATGGTGACAGTAAGTGAAGGATGATCCTAGCCCCACACCCCACTGTAGTCATGACAATTCAGCTATCACATCTTTTCAGTCTGATGAGTGCCAGCTGTCAGTTGTTAAGCAGCAGCCGTAGAGCATTTGCATCCATCCCCATGACACATGACTTACTAAATGACTATTGGCAACCTGTCTGAAAGGAAAGAGGAAAATTTGTTTTTATCTTCCTTTATACATACCTCCACCTGGCATGGGACTGTTGGTTCTTCCTTCATTCCTAATTGTTTATTTCTGAGACAACCAAACAACTGATTTATTTCTTAACCATGTAGTGTCTCCAGAGTTTACAGGCTCTTCCTTGGGTTGCTGCTGAGCCATCTCTAGGCTTTGCATCTTGGCTTCTACTCTGCAGGATGCTGGGAGTTAGTGTCCATGCGGAAAGTGGCCCAGCTCTGCTCTGCAAGTCTGCAAAAGAGAACTTACATATTTCAATCAGGTATTAGAATCCTTTCAGCCTCCCTACAGCACTTGCTCGTTAAGGGCGAAGCTGTTTTCTCCTTCAGTGCTCTTGTTGTGAGGTGCYGTTTACTCATATGTCCTGAGTTCTGGGCCTGCCTGAGTCACTGTGTCTACAAATGCTCTTGTAAAACATGCTTCAGATTCCTGAGAATTAAAGACAATCTGACAAAATTTCCTAATATAATAGTCTTTGGTGTTCCGCTTAGCCCCTGAGCGGTAAGAAGACCATTGTGACAATCCCTCCTCCATTCTTCTRAAGCTCATTTTTTCCTTGCCAGAGTGCAAGTTTTCTGACCTATAAGGGTGCGATTTTGGATGTAGATGGACTCAAGAGCACTKTCTCTCTTTTGTGTGACAGGATCTCACCAAGAATATTCATTCTGATTTTCAACCTCTGCTTTCTACCCCATGTTTTTGGCTAACCAGAATTGTCTCTGTATCCATGGGTTTCTACCACAGATCAGCCAAGACCATACTACCAGCCTTTCTCCTCCTTTTTGGAAAGAAATGAACCACACTTCTCCTTTCAGTTTATTGATCAAAGAGAAGGCAACTGCTTGAGTTATAGTTGAGTTATAGTTGGATGGATCTCTCAGCTGTATGATTCTTAGTGGTGTAGAAATTCATCTCCAAAATAAAGATGTGGCAAATATTACCAGGCATATAGTTTCAAATCAATTGGAGGAATTGAAATGAAATAAAATGCAACCCAAAACTCAATTTAATACAAAAGGTTTGTTATCTTATTTTTTTCCCTGAGGCTTAGTAGAATTTGGAAAAATAAAGTGATCTGTCAACATCATGCTTCTCCTTACTGCTTGCTTTTAACTCAAGCTRAAACACTAGTAATATTGTGAAGGCTGAATGTTTTAATAGATGTTTTTCTGCAGGCTACCAACCAAACATTCCTATGTAGACTAATGCTTAGTCCTTAGAAATACAGCAGTCTGACCTYGGCTAGGACCCAAGTAGCCCAAGACCAGAAATGCAGTATCATCTTGTCCTMCCAAGCCATCTCATTTCAGAGAAGAATAATTGCTGTTCTGATTAATCAAGGAACCTCTTTCAATTGTCCCAGAAGGAGCCATTGATTTCTGTAGAAATGCTACAATCTCAGGCTCAGAGAACAGGTCTGTCACTATGATCTACACTGAAAAGTTTTAAAGAAAAACCTTCCAGTCAGGGATTTCATTTTGAATGATTCATAAAAATGAGAAAGAAGTTGATCCCAAGTCTTATGGGAATTTTCCAGTTATATCACGATCCTCATAGACTTTCTTTCCTTTCAAAGTAGAATTTTGAACTCCTCCTTAGCCCTCTGTGGTTCCTTTCTGGTTTGCCCATTCCCTTCTTGACTGAATCCACTACTAGCAATTCTGTGGCTGTCTCTGTTAAGCTCACAGCATTCGTTTCTGAGCTGCCACATCAACAAGGATTATGTGACAAGCAAATGAAGAACCTCTCAGATAATGGAGTTTTTAGAATGGGGATTACTGATGCTGAAGATGTAATGGCTTCTTTGATGCTGTTACTATCTATAGCATAAATCCTTCTCAGACTCTGGACTATTGACCTGGCACACTGAAAAAGCTCCTTTGCAGCCCACATTGTCCAAAGAAAGGGAAAAAGCTCTGGGCACAGACAYCTTCACGGCAGAGGAAAAACACAAGGCCAAGAGATAAGCTTGGTAATTTGAGGACATTTCATTACTTTCAAGCACAATCCCAACATTTTAGTTGAAAGTGATATTCTGATTTTATCTGTCTTGCCTTTTCTCTAAGGTGTACACTCAGTACTTCGTAATTTCTAAAGGTATTCTGAGCTGATCTCCTTGGAATCAGARCAGCATCCTTGCAAATCAGTGTGTGCTGCAAAGAACTGTTTGATGAGATTTTTGGAAAAGCTCTTGTCCCTGGCACCTCAGCCACTCTGTCTYTTGATCATCTGTAGGCCTCCTGTACAGTGTCTCTGGATATACAGTTACTACCTAAGGAAAAAAAAAAGCTAGATTTTGGAATAACTAGGTTGACTGGTCTTGGTTGGGAGATGTAAATTAATAGTCATGGAGAAAAATTAGAATTTTTTTTAGCCCTTTTTCCATACTAACACCCTACAAACCTGCTAGATCTCAGAGAAGACCCTTTTCTGAGATCTACCAATATGAACAGTTGCATTTTCATCCAGAGATCTCAGAGTTCTTCACAAATAGTTTACTAGATTCCTAGTATTCTGTAGAAGGAAGGAAATGTAATTTTCRCTGTTTTACACTTACATGGCAAAGTAAGCTCCCTGGCCAGGTTCTTCCAGTCTCTCTGATTATCATGAGAGCTCTGTGGAATCACTGGTAGTTAGAAGACATTCTGCTAGTTTCAAGATCCTGTAACTTCATTAGGTCAAAGACAACTGAAGGGTGGGGTAAAAAGCTACACTCGTTTGAGCAGTGCCAACCTCTGTTCTGCCTCTGCTCTTCAGTTGCACTCAAGAGCAGGCACGTGGGAACTAGGACTARTGGGGCTCATTCATAAAGATGCCTTAGCATCACTGTCACCCAAGTCTCCGGCACAGAGCAGAYGCTGTCACTCAGTGCACAAACAGGCCTCCTGCTGATGCAATGTGTTTGTTGTGTTACATTACCCAAGCTCACAGAAACTGGTGCTTCCCTTTCCTTGTTGCTCCATTTTTGCCTGTTTATAAGTAAGGATTCAAGAGCTCCAGGAACCTGAAGCAGGTGAGGAGTGCCTCTACAGGGACTAGAGTGGTTTCCAAGGCAATATTGCTTTCTCTTTGTATGCTCCAGTTTGGTGTTTCAGAGCTGTATAGGCAGCTGTGTTCAAGACCTTTGTTTCCCTCCCTAGGCTTAGAACGTGTCTCTCAGTTGCATGGTTCATGCAGCAGCAATATCTCGCTGTCAGGAAGCTCTCCTTGGGCTTTAGTCTACACTGCCTGTTCTCCATTTCCTTTGCTTTTCTTCTCACTGCTGCACTTCATAACATACTAAATACCCCTCCTTCCTTCCCTTCTTCCTTGCGTGCAAACCTCCAGCTATTTGTAGATAATTATTATGGGCCCCCAGCCATTGCTGAGCCAACCTATGCATATTTAATATTGTTAATTTAATCTTTATTCTCAAGTCAATTCAGCTCCCTAATAATTTGTGTTGCCTTTCTCAGAACTCCCTCCAAGATCTGTTTATGCCTTTGTGGTAATGAGGAGCACATCCTGGGACACTGTTAAAGCTGCAGTCTGACCGTGGTGGGAGGGAAGACACTTTGCTGTTCCCATGTTTCACAGCACAGAGCTATTGCAGGTTCTCCCTCAAAATTGTTTGTTTTTCCTCTTTCATGACATATTTCAGTGAAAACTTATAATTTTCTGCTTACTGTAAGCCTCAGATTTGCGCAGGGTCACACACCGTGTATAAGACTTGTAGAAGTTTTTAGGCTTAGATTATTTCTGAGAACCATCCGTCTTCTGCTGATTGCACTTTGTCCCTGGTAAGGACTGCAGTCTTATTTGTCAGGGTGGAGAGAGCTAATGGCAGGAGTCCCTCAAGGCTACAGCAGTTTAAATTGAACTAAATTCATATAATGAGTCATTGACAGAGCTGAGAGCAGAAGCCAGAAATGGTGGTTACTAATTTTCTGTCTCAGTCTTCAGCCTTGCACTTTGGATACTCAAGCACCTTCTAGACTGAGAAATGACCCCTATCTGAAACTGCTTGCTTTTAATTGCCTATGGCAAATGAAACAGGATCAAATACAAATATCTGTCTAGTGCGGAGCACGCAAGAGCTGGTTGTCTGAAACCCCAAGAGAGGGAGTCACAGATGCAGCTATGCACATTTTAGACAGCACTGTGTGAACTGGTTGTTTTAGGCTGGAGCTATTTTAGGTCTTATCTGTTGCATAGATAATGACAAGGTGAAACAGCACAACTGGAAAACTGGTTGAAATATCAGAAGTGTCTTAACAGAGAGACAACACTGATAGATTGGACTGGATCGGTTCTCAGGTGACCTGCTCCTCGCCCCTGCCTCCACCACTGAGCAGCTATGCGAGCTGGCAGGTGATGCACAATATTGGTGCATTGAGGGCAACCCTGATAGACAAATACATGGCTAGAAGTTGGCCACAAGTAAAATTTAGTCTGAAAAGTAGGAAAAACTTTTCTAAACACATAACCAGGGATGTTCTAGAAGAGTCTTGCATGACATGTTGCTTCCAATACAGTTGCCAATATGACAGGTGGAAGCAAAATACCTACTTTTTAGTTGTTTAGTTTGTTAAACTGAGAGATAGATGTTTTAATGGAAAGAATTCTATCCAGTGGCTGTATATTACGAAGATGATGGGAATCCATATGCTGTGAAATCCTTTACGGTTCTTTGTTCCTAACTACAAGTGCCCCCTTTATAGTTCCTTGTACCAGGATTTGGGTCTGACTTAATACTTCATTAAGGTATGGGCAAGTTATTAAATTTAGAGACAGATTCCTGTTCCTCCTCCTTTCCTGCAGGTGTATCAAACCTTCTTACCTTCTCTCTTCTTCTTTAGCTTCATTTTAGGCAGTTAATTTCATTCAGTTAGCTTGAATAAGAATCTAAAACAAAATAATGAAATAAATAAGGCTTACATCAGGGAGTTTATTCTGTCCATTCTAAACCTCAGAAACTGGCTTCACAGTGAGGACTCTTAAAAGAACTTTTGGTTGGAGCACGTGGCTGTAATGGAGATAATTTGTCCTTCAATTGCATTAGTCTGTGTAAGTAAGGATGACTGTAAACTAAGTGAGCAAGCAAATGCACGTTCTTCACTCTTAAGTGTGAATGCTGCCTCTTGTCTCCTGCCTGCCACATCCGATGGAGGCAGCAAACACTCTAGGACTTGCCTGTTTCTTAAATAGGTCAGTCAATATGTGAAGTGGTTATCACGGGCGAGAAAATCAGTGTYTTGGGTTTCAGCACAGTCTGCTGATACAACCTGATGGGAAAATKACTTCTATGTGAGAAACTACTTTTGTGAAGCAACAAAGCAGAAGGAATTTGAGTCTACTTTAAAGCAGGTGAGAAACTCTGCTTGGCATCTCTCTGCTTTTGTCCCACTGGCAAAGCATTTGCTCTACAGTATATAGCAGAAGAACAAGCTCAGTACTTCCCTGCCTGTAAAATCATATGGCATCTATCTAAGCAGATCAATGTTGCTCGTGCGCCAGGACTGCTCTATGTATCTAGTCAAAGGCAGTGGAAACCCAAAGGCCCAAAGAATGCTTGCTTGTAACAGCTGAGTTTGCAGTGTTTATTTATAGAATTTATTTACAATTTATAGATTGTGCAGCTGGCTGGCAGGCTGCTCAGTCACACCCCATGTTCTGCTGTCCCGGTGCTTGAAGAATTAACCCAACATACAGAATGGGAAATATGGGCTGGATCTGCTGTTCCATCCTCTGAGGGCCAGTCTGTAATCCACTGTTYTGTGTTTTGTAACCTCCAGTGGTTACTGAAGGTAGGCAGAAAAGCACAAGCAGGACGGTTATGCAGGAGATGACTAGTTGACCATAAGGCAGCAGTGTGCCCTCATGGCCAAGAAGGCCAATGGGATCCTGGGGTGCATCAAGAGGAGCATCTCCAACAGGTCGAGGGAGGGGATCGTCCCCCTCTACTCAGCCCTGGTGAGGCTGCACGTCAAATACTGTGTGCAGTTCTGGGCTCCCCAGGACAAGAGGGATGTGGAGCTGCTAGAGAGAGTYCAGTGCAGGGCTACAAAGATGATCAGGGGCCTGGAATATCTGCCCTATGAGCAAAGGCTGAGAGAGCTGGGCCTGTTGAGCCTGGAGAAGAGAAGGCTGAGAGGGGACCTGATCAATGTGTATAAATACCTCAAGAGAGGGAGTGAGGAGGATGGGACCAGCCTTTTTTCAGTGGTGGCCAGCAATAGGAAGAGAGGAAATGGCCACAAATTGAGGTATCAAAAGTTCCACAGGAACTTAAGAAAGAATTTCTTGACAGTGAGAGTGACAGAGCCCCAGAACAGGTTGCTCACAGAGGTGGTGGAGTCTCCTYCTCTGGAGATCTTCAAAACCACTTGGACACAATCCTGTGCCATATGCTCTAGGAGACCCTACCTGTGCAGGYGGTTGGATTAGAAGGGACCTCTAGAGGTCCCTTCCAACCTTAAGCATTCTCTGATTCTATGAGAGAACACGAGTGCTCTCATGGAKTCCTTGGGACAGCCAAACATGCCCAGGTCATAGGAGTGCCGGAGAGGTGCCCTGTATTTTGTGCTCTTGTCTTGTGCGTTTTCACAAATGACTGTAGTCAAGGAGAGATGTATATTAAGTAGTTTATTTAGAGGAAAGTAGTTTATTTAGAGGAAAAAAAAAATGTCCTTTAAAAATGGGAGACTGAAATCCTGGGGTTGGACAGTATCTCCTGGAAAATTTGCTTCTGGCTCTGATGCCTGAGCCTTTCTCATAGACATCATGTATTCTTCACGTCACATGCCACAGCCACAGAAATAAGCTGCAGRTTCCCCATCCCGCTTAGTGCCTACTGTCTCTGATGGTAGCCATCTGTCTCATTCCCCTTGTATTTCTCTCTTGTTGCTTTTTTGTTTGTTTTGGCAGAACCCACAGCTTTTCTATGCTCCCAGGGCTCAACAAATCAGACTATGCCTGGGAAAGTGGTTCCTAGAAGGATCTCGAGGGGTGTCATGTTTTAAAAAGAACAACAACAAAACTAGCTTGCGTTATTACAGACTGCTGTTAACATCTTTAATACGTTATTCTTGATGCAGGCTGTTCTCTTCTGCTTCATATGTAGCCTGGTTTCATCTAGCTGGAAATGGCAACTGCAAGAGCTTTGATAAATGGCTTGAGAKGTTGTCCAGCTTCACTGCAAGTGTCAGCTTCTGAAATTCTGTTGTGTAACAAGCTCCTGGGTGACTCACAGCAGCCATCCCTCCCTCTTGGAGCTGCCASAGTCAGCTGGGAGAACTGTTCTCCTGCTCTCTAGTGGCAGAAACACCAAAAAGCCCAGAATGATCTGATGATCTGCTTCTGCAGAGCTCTCTAAACATCGGTACATGATCCCCACAATGCAGGCCTGCAAACGGCTGACAAAATCCAGGAGGGCAGCTTGGAAAATGGAAGAGTCTGAACTACCCCAAAAAGAGCAAAAAATAGTTTAATCTAGTACATATATATGTGTGGCGATACCTGAGAGTGTCAGCCATCCTTATGCTGAGTCCTAGAAGCTTGAAGGATCTCTYGAAGCAAGAACTTTTTACTCTCCTAGGAGCCTGTGCAGAAGTGCTTTTGCAGAATACCAACTTCTCACTAACCCAAGAGGGAGAGGGCCAGGACACACGCAGCCCAGTTCGGTTCTGCCAGCAGGCAGCAGCAGAAATTCCCACTGAGCGCATGCGACCACCGAGTGCCAGCCAGAGCAGCACTTGGAGAAGCAAGAGAACCTGCACCATGCCTGAAGTCATCAACTATCTAACATGGTTTACTGCAGAGCAAAAGGGGCATGTGGGTCCATTCCTGCTGCAGAAGTTGGTTTCCAGCAGTGCTCCTTCCTGGAATTCCTGGRATGCCAAGGAAACGGTTTAGCCTCCTCCTCAGGAGGACTCCCCTATAGAGGCACACCTGACAGGCTTCTTGTAAAGATCTCYGAGCAAGCAAATATTTTATTTTTAGAACCGGGGTAGAGCTCAGCCAGTAGCACCGAACCCKGGACTGCACAGCATGATCTGTGTAACTGTTTTTCCACCTGAGATGGGGCTCGTGCRGAGCAGGGATCCTCCAGCTGCATTGGCTGCCCGTCAGCTGAGGAAGGGCTGCATACTTATCCTATAAACACATATATATAAACAGAATTGAGTCCCTGCTAAATTAAAGGTAGGTGTTGATTTCAAACATACAAACATTAAAGAACTGCAATGTGTACTACTGCAGCCCTGTATAATAAAGTAAACAAAAAGTCCCCTTTAAGGCTTGCTTTAATAATGGCAAGTCAGAATAGATGAGTCAGTGAAGGGAAATTGCACATTATTCCTTCCTCCCTCCTCATCCATTCCCACTCCCATTGAAACTGGAAAATTTAAAAATAAAGCTTTTCCTATACCAATCTGCTGGCTTATGAATACTACGTGATTTGATCCACTGATAGACAAATCTCAGCTGCCTCAGTTGATAAAGAATTATTATAATGAAGGTGGCACAACATCCTCTTCTGCTGAGCTGTGATGGGAAGTGGAAATCCCCAGTCTGTCTCTCTTTCCCTGTCTCCWTTAGGCATTTACATACTGAAAAACTGGGCAGCTATCAAAACTCAATTACCGCAAATAGGGGAGAATCAATAAAGGTATGAGAAGCAGGCAGCCACACAGACACGTTTATCTCAGCAGCACAGTCCTGACACACAACATTACAAGAACATGGAGTGCTGAGATGAGCTTTGAAGAATTGATATTTATGGCGGTCACTCGCAGTTGTGCTATTAAACAAATAAACAAAAAACATCTATTTGGTAATGAAAACCTATTGGCAAGATGAGATCAACAAGGTGAAATTGCAGGAAGAGTAACTTAAGATCAGTAAATCAAATGCTCTAAATTATCTGTGTGACACACTACAATTAGGAGTGAATTCAAGAAGGCAGAATTATTGGAATTACAGAATAAATCCCTGCCGTGCATGTGCTGTGATCTCTGCTGGGAAACACGTGCCTACCTCTAGCGCTTCCAGAGTCACCTCTGCCAAGGACAAAAGGATAACAACTCTGGCCTAACCACATGATTCCCACTGCCTGGTAGTTGTTTCCATGCTGCACAGGCTTTGAGGATGGACTTCATCTGGCTTTCCTTGAGGAAGGCTCTCATACTCTGTTTCTTCGCTTGGCAGCTTTCACATCAGCCCACGTGGAAGAAGCTGGTGATCAGGACGTTCACCTGCATATGGGGCCCAAGACACTTACGGCTGGACAGGAGAGGAAGGATAAGGTGGCTGCTAGATGGAGGGTCAGAGCTCTTAGCTGGCTGCTGGAGGACATTGTTTGTTGCTATTGATTTGATATGCAAAGCAACCTTGAAGCGGCAGCATCTCCTTCCTTTTCTCACTACGGGCTGCATCTCTCTTTTTTTAATCCCACTTGCTCTGTTTATCTCATGAAAACTTCCACTTCCTAATAATATACGTGTTACTGCACAGTATCTACAACACAGGAAGCAAAAGTGAGTAACGCCCTCTGAATAATGCAGTGTACACATCAGAACAGCCATGAAAGAAAAAAAATGCTAAAATATCTGGTCACAGAGTTGCTGAGATTTCTTCTTTGGTCTGAGATACTCAGTCAGTACATGCATATCAGATGGAGATAGAAGTGGGTTCATCCAGTTTTAATGTCTGTAGGTCATGCTCGATAGAAAAAGGTTAGTTTTGGTTTTAAGAGSCAGTGTTGAACAAGCACCACTGGGAAGAAATAGCTTGTTCAGATGGACTAATTATGGGATGCAGAGTTAGGGAATGGCTTTGCAGAGCGGCCTTGGCGAAATCTTCACATCATCTGTAGCAACATCTGTTGTGTTGTCTTAGGCAGCATGAAAACTCRCGTCAACGAGCAGCCACAGAGGCTCGTTGTTATTGCACAAATGTAACTTGCTTTAGAAAAGGAAGCAGTGCATGTGGTTTCCCTCTTAATTTTTAGTAGGGCCAAATACACTGCCATTCTGCACTGTCCCTGTAGTGYGCATGGGAATGATAATATGTGGGAATTGCCCATTTTTGTCAGGGAAAAGGGGAGATATAAGAGAACTTCTGGCTAGTTTTCCCYTGTTTAAGGAAGTCCCCTCTCTCCTTGGTTCCTTAGCAAACAGCAGCTAGAACATAAGACTGGATTTATGCATGAAGAGCATCTCACACTAATTTGAATTTTGGGAGCTGTTTTGCTTTCTTCCTCTGTGCAGGACAGAGGACCTGCAGGACAGAATGGTGATTACTTGCTAGAAAATGACAGCAAGACTACTACAGGTTTTAAATTCTGGGTCTGACATTGACTTTGTGTGGAAAGCTGGGCAAGTTACTTGCTCTTGTGCCTTCCCTTTCCTCACATACGAAAGAGAGAAAAGATGCTGAAATGAGTTTGTGCACATGCAGCAAACAGCTTCTTTGGTATCGAGTAGACTTATTGTAGTATCTTTATAATTATCTTTCTCTGTATGCAGAAGAACTGCTGGAAAAGAASTTAGTAAGTGAATGGTTAGTTATTCAGCCTTCAGAATGGCTCCATCCAGTTCTTTAAAATGACAGTTTATTAGGAATTTTTATTTAGCTACAAGGCATTAATAAAACATGAAAGACTAAAGCTGACTTCATCACACTTGGAAATCCATGCGGTCCAGTTGCAAAGACTGAGAAATCTTGATATATTGCATTCATTTTCCGTGGAAAAATAAATATTATGCACCAGCAAAATTGACCGTTTGTAAATTTTAATTGGGATTCAGCATTGAACATCACTGCCATGCTCCTGGCTACACATCTGTGAGATTCAAAAAAGAAATTACCCCGAGAATCACTGTGATTTTTTTCTTTGAAGCAAGTTCATACTGAACCTGCAACTGTGATGGTCCAGTTTGGTAAAAACTCTGGGTACCCAGCCCATTTCAAAAAATATGTTGACAGGGAGCCATTTAGTGCAAATGCCATCATTAATGTTTGCAATTGTGCAACTCATCAGAAAATTTCTGATTAGGAACCCAGAACCTGATATCTGCCACTTTCTACCTTGACCTGGGACAAAGGCGCAATGTCTGGATTAGCGTTTTTTTCAGTGCGTTTCTTCTTGTAGGATTAATTCCCCTATGCAAAGTATTTACACAATGGCAGCAATAAGGAGGGTATGAGCTGGGCAGAGAAGAGGCTGTTGCAATCTGAACGAAAGGCATCGGGATTCYTTTCCTGAGGTTGATCTGCTTGCCTTTAATTCCCTTTCCTATGGGCAYAGCAGCTGAGGAGCGCCCATGCCCGGGCAGAGGGTATCGGCTGTCGCTTTTAGGGGTTTGGGGAGTTCCAAMCCCTTGTAAGGGTAGGAGACAAACCTAAGGGTCGGGAGGAGAGATTTTATCTCAGCTGCAGGCACATGTGACAAACGGTTCCCATCCGGGCTGATTTTAATCGGAATGCCAGAGCTGGCTCTGAAATTATTGGAAATGTAAGTGAAAGACGTAAAGAAACACATGTAAAACTACATAAAGAGTTAAGGCTTGATATTAAGAAGCATTCTGCTGTATGCTGAGTCAAATAACCTATGCACAATTCAGCGTGCTCATCTTGAAGTCATATCCTTTGCGTGCTGTATCCGGCTGACACACACCTTCTATGTGGACTATAATTTACACAACTAACTGTTCTGCTTTGGAGAGACACTGCCTGCTCCGAGTGAGTGAGCAGCAGGCACTGCCAGAACCGCACTGTGGCTGTGGTACTGCAGCTCTTAGAAAGGAGAAAGGAATCCAGTTCTGTTTTGTAATATTGCTTATATAAATGACACAAACAGCACTTAGCTGCTGCTCTGTTGAAAGTGCAGGACAGTAAAATTTGTGAATGGCAGCTATTTTTCCTAGCCTGAGCGGAAATCTTAAACAGTAGAACAGATCACTAGAACCAAACCCAGAATCTTCCAGAAGAAGAACCTGGATAAATACAGATTTTGTTCTACTCAGGAAATGTCATCTTGGCTTCTGTAAARGGAAGTTCTGTTTAAAAACTCTTGGACATCTTTGAAGAGTCACCGAGAAAAAAGGCAAGCAGAAAAATCAGCTCGTTTCTGTCCACTTGTGTTTCCAGAAGGTTAGGACAAAGCCCCTCATCAACTTTTAGAGAACGTTAAGCAGCCAAAGAGGACAAGGGAAGGTGCCAGTGTGGGAGGGTAGTTAGTTAAGCAGTAGAAACAGTAGAAATGGTTGAGTCTCACAATATTAGCAGAGGGTCAGTAAAGTTCCTTAAGATTCTCTGCTGGGATCTGGGCAGTTCTGCTTGTTCATAAATGACCTTGAAAAGGATGTGAGCAGCCTGGGAACTATTATTTGTTTTTCTAGTTTCTTGTAGAAGGGAACATGATAAACATTTTCTCAARCCTTCTGTATGACTTTAGGACTTCCCTAAATTAATTCCATATTSATGTCTAGTCTCTGAGGTTGAGCTAAAGCAAATTTTTTAGAAGAATATCATTTTTTTTTTTTAATAATTTCCTGGGATGGAGAATCTACCAAAAATTTTGTCAGGTTAATCTAGAGGTTAATTGCCCTCAACATTAAAAATGAGTAACTTAATTCTGGCTTGAATATGTGTAGCTTCAAATTTCAGGCAGCATCTCATTTCCAGCTGTGCCTGCTAGCGTGAGGAGTCCTCTGTCTTCATATCTTCACCTCTCCATGAGGTACTTGCAGATTGTTATCAAATAATTGCTTATCGTTCCTTTTGCTTAACTAAAAAAAGATTGAGCTGCCAGGTTCTTTCCCATTAAAGCGAGTTTTCAGTTCTTTTCCATCCAAGCAAGGTACCTGGCATGGCTCTGGTTGCATTTTTCACTCCTAGCAGTATAAGTCAGTCTGAAATACATTTAACCACCTCTTGAGAGTCTTCAGTGCTGAGGAAGACTTCCAAGAAGCAGGGAAAAGCAGAATGCCCAGAGCAGCTCCAATATCACCCTCCTGCAGGGTAGGGGTGAGTGCAGGGCTAAGGGTTATATGGTCTGGCTAGCCCAGACTCAGGCAACCTCTTGTGAAAAGCCAGTGCAGGAGAATGAAGTACTCAGACTACTGCAAGTTGCAGAATAGGTAACTTAACCTAGCAACCCTAGGCTGAGTGGGAAGATGGGGTCGTTTCGAATCTCTCTTCTTTTGATCTCACAGCAAGACTCAGTCTTCTCTATTTATTCCTCTCCAGAAAAAAAWTAAGCATCCTGTAGCACTGAAACATGTGGGTGGCAAACACCTGATCTGAATCTTTTCACTTACTAAGAAGTTTGAATTTTAAAAAGCAGTAAAAACAAATCTGAGCCTCTTTCCCCATTGCTTATGAACAGGGGGAAAAATGTGTATTTTTATYGCCACATTTCTAAATAAATCCTGTCACCTAATCCTGTTAAGTGAAACCTGCAAATCTAAGGAAGTTGAAGTCTATTTCTATACTGAAACAGACATTTTTGATGAGTTTTGCAAGATGGTGAGAAACAAAGACAGAATTAACAAGCAGAGAAGTGGTAATAACATGTAATTTGTCTTCTAGCAGGCTGCCAAGCATCCACCAAGACAGGGAGTTGCTCAGAAGGGCAGGAGTGGTTCCTATTGCTGTTGAACCTAAAGTTCTTCCCCTGGTGTAGCACATGCACAGAGATGTCTCCAGCCTCAGGAGAATGCTGTTTAGTCTGACATCTCTGCGTGAAAGGAGGAGGAGAAAATGACCGCAGTGTTCAGGTCTCCTAATTGCTGAGCCTGCTTTGCTATTATACATACACTCAGTTTTTTACAGTAATAGCGAATAGAAGTAGCATATAGAAATGAATACATTCTGCTATAACTTTGTGCTAGACGGTACATAAATATAAATGCCCTGAGAAGACTGACAGATGTGTGAGCCTAGGCAAGTCCTGTATGTTAGAAATGTCCCTGGAGGTGCCCCAACCTCGCAGTCCTGGGCCACAGGAGCCCAGGACTGGCTCTGCAAGGGCCTGCRGCCAGGCTCAGCACAGCCCAGCCATGTTCAGGACTGTATATTCCTTCCAGCAGGAACCTGCTGAGAGATTGACCTTTTTTTTGCCTTTACTGAAGCTAGTTTTCTAATGTCCCAGAGGGAGCTTCTCAGTGAGGTCGTCCCATTGAACAGAAGGAGATTTCAGATTGAGTGGCTCAGCAGAAGAGCAAAGAGGGGATATGATCCTGTCATCCAGGGTTTCATACAGAAACGAGGACGGCCTAGCTTCTTGTCCCTTTTCCCAGGAATGTTTCTACAAATTACATGGAAAAGGGCATTGACTAAAATAAGTCCAGGAAGCAGCATCTGTGGCCGGTTGCTCTATATTGTCATCCACTTTTAGTGAACAGCTCAGAGCAGCAATATCAGATGCAGTGTGAGAATTTCCCACTGACTGCATTGAAAGAAGTCTCAGCAATCACAGAAGAGCCAAGTGAGTGGGATCCCTTCCCCCTCACACATACACACAAACAAAAACTCTCCACTGAGACGAATTTATACAGTGATGAACTGGCACTATCAAGGCAAAGGCCCCAAGTGTCTGCAGAGCCCTTACACAAAGGTCAASAAAGTGTTCAAAACAAATGGAAGCAGAAGCTGTGAAAATTAATCAATGGGGAGTCCCAGGGCAGCTGCTGGAGCTGCCGCCACGTGGGCAGGGATAACGGGACCAGTCACACTCTAACCATGCAGAACCTGCAACTCACACCATCTAGCATACAGTGGTGCTCCATTTGTGCTTGTGTGGCAGCACAGAAAAGAAAAACGTAGTCTGAGAACTATGAGGATGGCTGTCTGCTAGGGATTAATTAGCAAAAGAGCACGCAGGCTAAATAGACGCGTTGAAAAGGAGCATCTGGGAAGAGAGAGGCCTGGAGAAGAAAATTGTGAATGAACCTTGTGCCTCCACCCTTGCAGGTTTACTGGGTATTTTGTCTTTGTCAAGTGTGACAACACTTCCACTTCCYATTATTAGAAACTCCAAATCTCATTTTTATTCTTAGCCACTTGGGTGCTACAGCAGTTCCTTAAATAGTCTCAAAAAAAGACAGGAGAGGAAAAGCGTATCTTCCTTCCTCCTTTTCTGTTCTGCAAATATAGCCTTTGCGTTCTCCGAAACAGTTGGTTTTGCTTTCAGTTGCTTTAGCTTTCAAAAAAGAAGGAAATTCACTTTTCACTTCAGATAGGACCTTCAGAATGTCATCATAGTTGTTGAGCACAAGAATGGCCTTAAAGAAGCTTACAATGGAGGTTTGTACCCTCCTTAATGGCAATGTTGCAGCACAGCTTCAAACTGCAAACACAAATCTCACCAGGCCCGCGCTCCCTTTTCCCAGTGCCCAAACTGGATGTGGARCAGTTTTGATCCAGCACTGAAGTAATAGATTGATTAGCATGAACACGCATCCATGTAGACACAGGCATATGCAAACTCAGGAGATAATCTCTAGTGTTAGGATGACCACCAAGTTTTCCTCCTGTGAACTGGGTTGTGTACCATGTCAGTGAAGTGCTGCTTTCAAAAAGCAAAGCCGGGCAGAGGAGACCTTTATTTTTAATCTCACAGAGTTATGTGCAGCTTTATCAGCTGAAGCCTCTCCCCTTATCTCTCTCCTTACCCAGGCACACGTTTGCTCACAGCAGCAGACGCTGCTGCTGGGAGACAGACCTTTTGGTGGCACAAAAGGCCCTTTTTTTTTTCTTGGAAAATAATGGAAATGTCTTGAGAACTCAGGCTGGCCTGACCTGCTTGCTAGTTTCTAGACATTATTTTCATGCCGGTAAGAAATGAAATACAGAAGAGAATATTGTATCCCCATTGCCGTTGGCCGTGTTTTTATTGGCAGTGGAACTCAGCTTTGTTTAAGCTGTTGAGTGGGAGCAATAGCTGCCGAAAACGTGTCCCTCTTTAGGCAACACCAYTAGGAGAGGTCTGGCATAAGGGCAGATGGAAGGCAACCTTTGCTTGCCATCTGTTGCTACCATACTGTTGGCTAAGCTCCTTTTTGCAATTTTGCTATCTTGAAGAGATCAAAAATCAYGAATATGTGTGGAGAAAGTCCTTAGTTTCCTCTCAAAAATCATGATATGGCATTTAGCTGATTACCTACAGAAATGAAGCTTGCAGACCTTACTTTGTACCCATCTGTCAGCTCCATCCTAATGGCTTTTGAACCTCTTTGATGACCTAAACAAAATTTGACTGCGGGATCTGTGTCTCCAAAATAATACAAATCTATGAAGATAGACAGCTGGAGTGAGCAGAGAGTGTCCCACTGGTCCATGAGCACAAGAGTCACAGAATCATAGAATTATGGAATAATTTAGGTTGGAAGAGATGTCCAGAGGCCRTCCGCTCAGAGCAGGATGGTGGATCACATGCTGCAGATTGCTRCTATGGCTTAGTAAATGACTAGACATCAAAGAACCCACGTAAATTCTCTGCTAGGTGTCATGGAGGATGCATTTCTACTGACTCCTGTACCTGGTAAGAAGCACTCGCTGCAGCTGCATCAGCAGTAAGGTGGGCAGGAGGAGAAGGCATTAAAGTTGGCCCTGGCAGAGCTCAGGTCACTGAAAGCAGAGTCTAAAGCCCCCAAATTTGGAGCTGCCACTGCTGTTACTGGAGATCATGGCACATTCCCAGTCAAATCCAGCTCTGCATCATCACCCAAATCAGTACAGTTCATGTGGGCAGGAGATACATGGGCGGGGATGGACCATGAAAAGGGATCCGTTTTTCTTTGTGAMGCTTCGGGCCATTAAACACGGGTGAAAGGTGCTATTTTGAGAAGTCRTTTGACAGGCACTGCTCTGACCTGGTATAAGACAACCTCCTCGTGCTGTCCCAGCCCTCTCCTGAATAATTCCAGATGAGGGGAGAAAAAACAGCTAGCTCTCTGTCGTTGAATAGAAGTTTGAAGGAATATTCATTTGGAAGGGTATTTTTATTGAATTCTAGTCTGAGATATAATATGGGCATTTCAATGTGAATATTAGAAAAAWTTGTTAGAAGACTTTAGCCCACAAGGTAAAATGTAGACTCCATAAACTAAAAGTAATTGTAACTCATTTATAGTATGGTATTAGCCTCAACTTGATATTCTTTTACAAGCAAAGAATATGGTAATCAGCAGGAATAAGAGGTGTGGTTTCTATATAATTTCTCTTTCTCATATACCTGGTTACCTGTCCCCATGCARTCTACTCTACTAGGGGAGGGTTGACGTGAGGTGGATGCTCTTGCTGTTTATTCTCTTTCCAGTTCTGAATTGCAGCTGCTTGTTCCAGGGAGAATTGCCACCTTTTGCAAAAAGACCAAACTTCCCAAAAGCCACAGGGATTTATTTTCTGCATTCTCTGTGTCAGATTTCCATAGATACCAACACGACTGATTTTTTCTAACGTTTCCTAATTTGTAGTCCAGTGGCTAAGCTGTTCCTTAGTAATAAGAAGATTCCTGCCAATGCCCTGGAAATAGGTGTGCTAGACAAATTCTGCCTGTGCTTCCAAGGGGTGGAATTGCTCCGAATGTGTTTCCAGCAGAAGTGGGACAGCTCCTTAAGTTAACAGGAACAAGGGGGAGGAGGATATATGTGTTTAGGSTGATTATTCTTTATTCTAGGTATGGTATAAGCTGCAAAGGCAGAGAGTGAAGTTTCTATCACTAAAGCCCTGGGATAAAATTTCCCTGTTTTGTAGTGTTTAATATTTCATGGATTTTAAAATGCCAATTACGGGTTCGTAGCTGCCTGCTAGGAACAATATTCAGCTTTCAGAGGACTTTATCCAGTTCTTCCAGTCTATACCTATGTCTGTGGACTCCATCACTGTCCGAGCATCCAAAGGCTCAGGGATGAGGGCTATGAAGTTCTCAAGCCAACAGAAATGGTCCTGACAGGCCAGTGTGCAGAGAATTCTGCACATTCCCTAGGAATGTGATTTTTCACATTTGCCTTGCAGCTCTGAATTGGTATTAATTTTCATTAAAATGGCATTACATATATCTATACACACAGAGGTGCTGTCTCTGTGACCAGCTGGCAAAGCCCCTYAATAAACAAATGAATCTTTGGCTTTTTCACCTGCATCCTCCCTACTAAATCCATTGCATCTCTGCCAAATCTAATAAATATCATTAAAGAATAAACTCTCTCCCTCCAAACCTGCTCCCCTCTTCCTTGGCAGGTGAGTTCTCCATACCCGCCGTGCTGTCCCTGGCGCCAAGGCCTCCAACAGCCGTAGCTTTCTAAAATGTCCTAAAATCGTGCTGAGAAAGGCCCGTACACTGACAGGGCTTTCCTTGTAGGAAATACCATCTGCGTGTTCAGTTAAGATAGCGCTCGCAGAATAACCCAAGGCAGCCAAGGAGATGAAGAATGGGGGTATTTTCCAGGAGCCAGCTAGGAAGCCTGTCGCTGTAAGAGGAGCAGCTTGATTCCTTGAGCATGTCCTTTATTGCTCCGTCATTCTCCGGGAGCGTTAGGGACTGTAGTTAAGAGGCTGCACCAGTTTCAGACGTTATGCACCTCATTAATCAAAACATCCTTTTGGAAGGCAGTTGATTGCAGCCGAGACACAGGAGTGCTTCCACCTCAGCATCCCTAGTACCTAGAGGAGCAAGAACAAAAAGAGGAAAAAGACCTTTAATGCTGCAGCTGGCTTAATTTGCATTGTCCTGTCTGCAGGAGCATTAGGAAATTGAGATTTATTTCCCCAGAAAAGCATGCTCCACCGGAGATGCTGATGAAAATACTAATATTAAATAATCGTCTCGCTGGGTAGCTTTGCCGTAGCATATTTGAAATGAGTCACGGTGAGCCTGGGATGTGCCAGGCGGTGGCAGGAGAAGAGGAGCAGGTAAACACTCCCGGCAAGGACTCCGGAGAGAGCGGCTCACGGAGCCCAGGGATCGCATGGAGCCGAGGAATCGCGCGCAGCCGGAGCCGGCTGAAGCCAGTGCTGGGGGGGSTGCGTTTCCTTGAGGCCGGAGCTCGAGCGGCATCGCGCTGCTTTGAAGGGCAGTCCCCTCGGCCGGGGACGGGCGACTCGTGGAGGGGAAAGGCGATGGGTGCGGAAGCAGAAGCGCCGCCGGATCCGCGCAGCCCGGCAGGGCGTCCTCGCCGCTGGCAGTGCTCCGCACCGCTGCTCCCATGCGTCTCCCTTCGGTACCGGTTGATGTTGGGGTGTGCGAAATAGCAAACACTCTGCAAAAAACTTAGGTGTCGAATCTTGTGCAAAAATCTGTGTGATTTTTGTATCTCCTCTGTTCTCTCATAYGGCTAACGAGAGTCTGATGTAGCACCCCTGGCTTTGGAGGCTTCACTGGGAAATGATGGGGACCCGTTTATCAGYCTGGGAGCTTCCCAGGCTAAACCAGCCATTGCACAGGGGCGGCAAGGCCAGACTCCTCTCGCCCCAAAACTCCCCAGGAACAAGACAGAGAAAAAAAMMAATTTTAGCGCTTTTTCACCGTGCYGGCCCCTCGCAAGAGGCGGATGAMAGCACTCGCGCCCGCAGTGCCTGGACACGCGACGTGCCTTTTTATGGAGGGAGTCGCGCCGCTCCGGGCCCGCAGCGGCGAGGAGGAACGTTGGACACGTGCGACGGGAGAGCCGAGGCGGCGGAGGCCGCGGCCCCCCGGCTCTGCGGGCAGCAGCGGGGTTCCCGGCGGGAAAGCCCGGCGGGAGCGGCCGGGCGCTCGGCGGGCGCCGCCGTGCGGGCGCGGGCGGCCTCAAGGTGAAGCCTCCC
>PTEX01000021.1:7133636-7209178 GCA_003342815.1 Eudromia elegans
CACTGCGGTGGCAGCCGCAGCCGAGGCAGGGCGCGGGCGCCGCTCGCCTGCCCTCCTTGGCTTTTCTCCTTTTCTCTTTCTCGTTATCGGCTCCCGTGCTGGAGGCAGAGCCCGCGCGCTGATGCAGAGCGTGCGGCTGCGGCGGCGTGCTGGGGAGATGCAGGAGGTGCCGCGCCAGCCTCTGCTGCCTCCTGCCCCTTGAGGCGGGGACGGGGGCGCGGGGCCTCTCCCGCCCTGAGCAGCGGCCATGGACAAGCTGCCCCCCTCCATGCGCAAGAGGCTCTACAGCCTCCCCCAGCAGATAGGGGCCAAGGCGTCGATCATGGACGAGGAGGAAGACGGCGACAAGGACACGCGGAGGAAGAGCATCAGGCTCAAGCCGCTGCCGTCGCCCTCCGCAGGGAGCACGCGGGCGCTCGCAGGAGACCCCGGCAGAGGGGGGGACTCCGGCCTCCTGGAGACCGAGGCGGGCGGCAGGGCCGCCAAGAGCAGCACCAACGGGGACTGCCGCCGCTTCAAAGGGAGCCTCTCCTCGCTCACCAGCCGGCACCTGCATGACGCAGCYGAGGAGAGGCGGCTCATCGGCGGCGAAGGGGAGCCGGCCTCCCCCGGCGAGGACAGGAGCCCCCTCGGCAGCGCGGAGCTGGAGCCGGCGCTGCGGGAGCCGCCGGCCTCGCYGCCGGAGCCCCGGCAGCAGCTGCCCCCCCGGGCCTGCTCCTCCACCTCCATTAAAGTGGAGGCAGGCGGAGGCGCCGACCAGATCACCCCAGACGAGGAGCAGAGGCTGGGCCAGGCTGGCTTCATGCAGAGGCAGTTCGGGGCCATGCTGCAGCCGGGGGTCAACAAATTCTCCTTGAGGATGTTTGGCAGCCAGAAGGCCGTGGAAAGGGAGCAGGAAAGGGTTAAGTCTGCCGGGTTCTGGATCATCCATCCCTACAGCGACTTCAGGTACAGCCCCCCCTTCATGGCCCTTCTCCTCCCTGGCCAGCTCAGCCCTTCCCCATGGCACTCGCACCCCGGGATAACTTTCCTGGCTAATTCTCTAGTCAGAGGACCTGCAGGACAAATCCAGTCACACAATCTGCAGGGTACGTTTGTATTAAAGCTAAATTTTAGTGTTCTCTGGCTATGAGTAATTTTAAATTATAATTCCAAACCAGYGAGCAGCTCCTCCTTAGGCTTTTGCTGAAGGGAAGCCTCGCTGTCGCTGAGTGTGAATGGGGAAAAATGTCCCCACCTGATGCTCGCCTCCAGACCGAAGCGAGTGGCTGGTGCTGAGCCGCTCCTGCTGTGCGGCCCCGCGCCCGCGGTCTGCCTGGCTGGTAGCCCGATTCCCACCGAGCACCCCAGGCACTGGTCCGCCGCCTCCCGYAGGAKTTGGGGAAGGARGGAAGGAAGGACGGACGCGCYGCTCTGGCTGGATGTAGAGCTGCTTCCTGCAGCATCCACCACCCGTCRGCGACCGCAGCCTTCCTCAACAGGCTCCTTAAACCCTTCAGTGTCGCGCGGAGAAAGGCTTCCTTTGGCATCTGCAGATATTTGTTTGCAGAATTAATTAGGATGGAGACTAGTTGACGTTGTTTTGGGGAAAAGTGATGCCTTTTTTTCCCCACTCGTTTGGCAATATTTCCATGAAGGTTAGTACGGATGTTAACTTGTAAGTGGTAGGGCCAGCTCTTGTGCAGCTCTCAAGCCCTGAGCAGAGGCTTGTGTTCAGGTATTTCAGAGGTAAGCTTTGTCTGCTGCACAGGTGACTCGWCCTCTGCAATATGTATGTAAAGTGCTGCAATCAATAATTAATTACTTAGTGCAATCAATGGGCAGGGTTTATTGCTTCAACTTTAATTACAACTGGCTCACATCTCATATAAAAGCACAGAGTGCAAGAACATCATTCAGACACATATCTRTCAAATTATATACTGATTTTGTCAACAATTTGGACTCTTCTAGAGACCTCGTATTATTCCCTATAATACACTTAGCGAGAGTATTGCAGGAAAGAGTTGCAGGGTAGTCAGAAACCTCTTGGCACTATATTTAACAAGCAGTTCATACACTTGGAAGATTCAGAACTGGCACTGAGCAGATTCCTTGATATTTGCTTGGATTAGGAAATATTATTAGAAGACTCTGTGAATCGGAAGCCTGCACTGTCATTTAGATTCTGGGCAGTCCAGGATCCCGAGTGTGCAAGGGGTCCCAGTAGCTACATTGTGATACTGAGTCCTTGCAAGTCTGGTCCTACTGGAAAGGGGATAAGATTCCTTTCTGTTGCGACCAATCAAGGGATATGTCTTGCAGTGAAACGTGAAAGTGGTTGTCTTTTTAAAAATTATCAGCAATTTCACACTCATGGCTACAGATTTGCTTGCCACCAGTCTGTTGTTGAAAACAAACAAATCACTGGGCTGTCCTGGGTATTATCTGCATGTTATGTCTTGAAGGAAGTGAGGGTTTAGTCTCGTTTGAGTGGATTTATCCAAAAGTAGCCTTCAGTTTGCTTGTCTTTTATGCATATGTCTAGCGCTGATTTCTTCCATCCCTTCCATCTCTGTAGCTGCATTCTTGGCATCAAAGCAGCCTGGCAAACTTCAGTGAGAGGACTGTAATAGTAGCTGCCGTAGCCACCTTGTTCAAGGTGAGGCGATACTAAAAGGTTGTTTGGTGGGGAGAGGGGTYGAGGATTCCTAGATTCCTTATAACGGTGCAATAAACGGTAAGTTTTTATTTCTGGGATTGACGATAGGACCACTGCCAGCCTTGTGCAAAGGAATGAAATAAGCAGGGCGTTAGACTCTGCCAAGCCCCGGGATCACTGCTAGCCCTCGGATGCTCATGTGCACATATGTGACTTATCGGCATTAATACTTAATTCCTCCTGATTTAGCCCTGCATTTGTGCAGAAGGCAGTGTGAAAAGGGTGTCCGTGCCCGGCGCAGGGCTGTTCCGTGTCTGATTCCAGGKGGGCTGGTCTCCTGCTGCTTTGTGTTCCTTCCAAAGTGATGCTGAAGCCCAGTGTGCAAATACTGCGCTTTCTGCCTGCAATTATGTGTCAGCTTCAGGCAGGGCAGTGGCCCTGCTGGCACGAGGGACACTTCTCAAGGGGCCAGGAGCAGACGGGTGAACTACTGCATGGTTGGTATTTAGGATGCTTTTTGGGGAACTTTGGTCACCTCTTCTCGTTTCTAGGTCACTCGCAGCATGTCTATCTAAATATGACTGCACTGAGGGAAAATGTGTGGACTTCCACCAAAAAATGACCCATGAATGAGGGCCGCGTTGAAGGAGAAGAGTGGGAGCTTTGCTAGGTTCTGGCAGCATTTTGTATCCTTCCCTTTGCTGAATGCTGCTAAAGCATCTCCCTTGGGAACAACTCACATGAATATGAATAACATTTTTTGACCTCTGAAATGCAGCAGATTGCACCAAACAGCAGGTCTTATCAAAATATTTAGCAAAACTGTATATCCTTGACCTAAAGGACTTTATATTCTCCTTTGCATATTATGCAATGCAGTGCTGAGTGCTCCTTGCTAAAGATTGGCACAGATTCGGAAGCATTAGGATGTTGTTGCAAGAGGCACAAGTCTCCATTCTCCTGCACTTTGCCTAGTCACTGAAGCCCTACATCTAATATAAAAGTTTCAAGTTAATAAATATTCAGACCCAGATCATGTTCCCTGTCTTTCGGGGTAAAACAGTTTTGCTTCTGAGAGTGGCTTTTGTACCACCAAGCGTTTTGTAGGGCTCCAGAACTCCTGACTCYTGTCTCCGCACTGCTCCAGATGCCACCTACTCCATTTACTGGAGCTTGGTTCTGGTGTGGGCTAAGACGGGGTCACTGCTCTGGTTCCTCCTTGGTGCTTTGGCCATGTGCTGCTATTCCAGAGAGGTGCCTGGCTTAGAGCAGATGATTTCATCAGAGCTTCCTTAATTTACCGCTTTAATGTCAAATATAGGTAATTCTTGTGGGAAATCTGTGACTCTCCCAGAATAAAGCTCATAAGTATGGACTTAGACTCTGTTGGCTTCTGCTTTTAGCCCTCTGTGAGGGGGAAAAGATGTGAGATGACCTTTACGAACGCAATATCTGATGCCCTGGAGTACTCATGCCTAGTGCAGGGGGCTGGTTCTAGAAGCCTTTAAAAGAAGCCTTTAGAAGCCTCATTTAGCAGTGAGAGTAAGAACAGTGGTCCATGCTCCGAGGTGCAGAGCACACATGTGCCAGCAAGTTRGACTGATTTGCATCCATGGTTCATTGCACATCAGGTCACAAGCAACGTGTGCTTCCCAGAGCAAGATTGATCTGAGACATTGAAAGGTTTTTCAGTGGATAGATAGAATTGTAATTTATTACTTAGAGGAAGCATTGATCCAGTACAATTGGTTTAATAAAAAAAAATCCAGACAAATACTGATCTGTCTGGTTTGTAGTCAGCTGAAGCGTGTTGGTGGTAGCTACTGTGCGGATTTGTTCACAATAAACATGTAGCATGCTGCTTTTAGAGAGGCCTGAGARCAGACCCACTATCTGAAAGACCAAAATAGTCCAAACTGTGGATGTAAATAGAACTGCACATTATTCACTGCCCAATAACCTATTAACATCTTCACAGAAAAGAGAATCTGGTGCTTCCCTGAAAAYAGTGGAAAATATCCTTTTCCAAAACAGTCTTGATTTCAGATTTTGAGATTTTTTTTTTYCTTCATGTTGTTCTTTTCACTTGGCTATTTGTCTGCAAGCAGAACATAGTGGCTTCCTCTGCCTGCTCCCCGTACCTCCTTGGGAGCCTGAGGCACATTCTGGGGGCACCAAAAATATTCAGGGGATAGGCCTGGGAATTCCTGAAAAATGAAACTTTTTCCCCTCCCCTGTGGATCTCCGCAGCATCAGTCTGACTTCCTTCACTTGGGAAGCCTGAGGGGTCCCCTAGTCCTGGGTCTGAGTTCTGCACCCTGTAGCTCTGCTGAGATCGAGCAGGTTTCAGAGGGCAGCATGTTTCTCCTCTCCACTCTCCAGAGCAGGACTGGTTAGCAGAGCCTGCAGGAGAAGAAGCAAAGTTTGGTGACCACAAACTAAGGAGACTTGAAGTGGCACAGCCATGATTCCCATGTCCTTGAGCAGGCCACTACGTGCTCCATGCCTCGCATCACATGGTGGGAATGGAGGATAAGACATCCTGCTCAGCTGGATCGTTGGGGCGCTATAGTCCTTCCTAGGTGGCATGTTCAGACGCAGCAAAAGGCAATATCTGAAGGCAAGAGTGCCCCTGTAAATATAAGACTTTAGCATATTATTGCAAATAAGTTTTACGACTACAGTCACACAATATTACAATATTTTCATATATGTTCAGACGCAGACATGAGGTAAGAAGGTACAAATAAAGTGGTAGAATATGAATAGTTACTAAATAGATGCTAAAGCAAACACTGATGTTTAAGGAAGAGTCCTTATTAAGTTTTCCTGCACAAACTTAATTGAGGCCCTTTGTGTGACTCTCTGCCTGTAGATGAGCAGATTTTCCCTGCTGCACAACCCTGCCTTATACAGTGGGCGCCAGGGACGGTTTTTCCTTTAGGAAAAGCCGTTTAACGTTTCCCCCACCTCTCCCATGAGGAAGCTTGTGCGGATATTTATTTCATCTTATTCAGATCTTATTCTGAAGAAACAGGCTCATTTCTGCATGGCCCCTTTTCCTATTTTTTGTCACTTACAAAATATTCAAGTCTAAAAGCAATAAAACCCCTATGGAAAATCTCTTCCCTGCAGGCATCTGCCTCAATTTTTCTCTCATTTTGAATGAGACATCAATTCTATGGGAAGAGCTGTTTGAACCTTCTCATAACCATCACCTAATGCATATGCACGGCTCCTCCTTCCTAACCTGAGCAGTCTAACTTTGAATATGGTGCTTCTGTGTGTTCTCATTAAGATTTTGTAGAGCAAAACGGTGCCCGTTGTGATTACAGCGATGCTCTGCATTCGGTAGCAGGTGTGGATCTTACAGCTGGTTGTTGCCCAGGCCTCTGCGCTGAGTTTTGCGGTGCCAGGAAGCTACAGCAGGAGGATGGTGGTGGTGCTGCAGACCCTCGGTTGCACTTCCAGCCTGTAAGGGAAATGTGTCCTGCTTCTTACAGGCTCTGCTTGGCTTCTCCACAGCACCTAAACGTGGTGGTTTCTGCCCCACTCCTCAAACCTCTCCCCTTCCTCATCCCTCCTACACTGCGTTTCTTTCCTCACCTGTCCCATCTCCATTTTCTAGGCTGCTTTTGCCAGGCTTCTTGTGCAGCCAGTCCTAGGGCCCAGCACCCAGCCTGTCATCTGACCTCCCATTTCCACCTCACTGTGGCTTTTAGTGACACTTTTTCTTCCCCCCAGCCATGGGCTCTGCAAAGATGGTGCTCCTCCCACAGTAGCAGCTTTCCCCTTTGCCAGTGGCTGTCCTCCCTCTTTGGGTCTTTCCCAGACAGGTTTCCCCCACATTTGTTTCCTCTCCTTCTGCATGTTTCTGGTTGTCATCACCTCTCTATCTCTTCAGAAATCTCTCCTTTCTCCCAGTCCCTACCCCTACTTTCCTTCCTAATCTAAGGAGCAAACATTTTGCCTAGCAATATAAACCCTYCTACTTCATCCTTGTTTCCATCTTTGGATACTATCAACCCAAWAATAAACAGGCAAAACCTACTCTTTTTTTTTTAATTACTGTTTTTTAAATTCAAAAACATTTCTTTCCTGGGAGTGAAGCATTTCCAGTGCTGTGTTTGTATAGAAGCACAATCTCGATTGCATTTGTGTGAAATGGATCTTATGGGAGGGAAAACTATTTTAAAAAGTGTCTTCTGAGGATCCGTGTAGAACTTTTCAGGACTGTTACCAGGTGGTAGACCTGGATTTCCAGCATCATTCGGTTAGGGAGTTGCACCTGTGGTTTCTGTTGCATGCAGCTTTTCCTGCTATAGAGTCAGTACTGCTACATCACGATCCATTTATTACACACATAAAAGAGTGATCTCGGTCTGGAGATAACATGGTGTCAGTGCAGCTTGAATCCATTGAATTTTGTCTTTGTTTCTGATGCATTATGAGCATCTCATTAGCAAGCCCACGAATCCCTCAACCTGCTCTTGAAACCAGCTATCTGCACTCTTATCTCTGCCAGAGCAGAGATTTCTCATTTTCTCTTATTTTTGAGAGCTCTGTTGGTGCCAAGGCAGTTATAGGTCAATTGAGTTATTGCTGTCTCTAATTGGCACTCTAACAAGCCATTAAATCAATTTACCTACACATGAATGTCACTCAAAAAGAAAGGTGCCAGCTCCTCTTCTGTCTTCCACAAGTCCAAAAAAGCCCATTTCCACTGATGAGGGTGAGTGAAAGGCCAGGCCGTAGGGAAGACTCGGAGCAGGAGAACTCCCAGCTGCTTGGGCCGTGTGACCCGTATCCAAGAGCTCCGTGCTGTCCGGTCTGGGGGCAGGTGACTGCTCCCCGAGCCCAAGGCCAACAGGAAGGATTGCAAAAATGACCAATCTCGACTACTTTTTGGTGTCCTTGAAAATGCTCTTAATCCCTTCCCTGGTTTGTAGCAGAGCCCAGGTTTATTCCAGTGTGAAGAGACCTAAGTCCCCTTCCTGTGGCTGCCGGTGGAGGAACCACAACCCGAATTGGGCAGCACCTGCGTGGCGGCATCATCGTTTTCTTGGCGTGGGTGATATGTATCCTCAGGGCATCTATTTGCTGTGTGGGTGATATGTRTCCTTAGGACACGTATTTGCTCTGTGCTGTAGGAGGCTAAGAGTTATTACAGTGCGGGGGATTGATTTAAGTTTTGTTCAGAAATGTTTAGGTAACCTCTTCYTCCAGCAGCAAGGCTTGTTCCTGTGATATCTGGGCTTTTCTCAGTGAGATGATTCCTCTGTAAAACACTCATTTTTCAGCCTATGAGTCAGGACTAGGCTCCCGGACCAAACAGCACTGCAGTTTCATCCTGGGCTCCCCACATCAAAGCTGGTCTGCACATGGCAGCCCGTGAGACCTGCTCGGGGGTGCTTGCTCACCAGGCCCTTGGTGCTGCACAGCCAGRGGAGAAGGCAGCCTGGCTCCGAGTGGCACCGCTCTGCAGCTGCCAGCACCAAAGCGCTCAGGACTCCAGAAATGCAGATGGGGGAGCAGCTGGGGCTGGGCTACAAGGTGCCGTTACGGGGCCCTCCTTCTGCTCCTTGGTGGAGCAGTTTGCTGCCTGGGAAGCCCCTTTCCAAACCCAAATGATCCATWTATAAAAATACCTCAAGAAAGGGAGGGAGGAGGATGGGGCTGGCCTCTTCTCAGTGGTGGCCAGTGATAGGACTAGAGGAAACGGCCAAAAACTGAAGCTCCAAAAGTTCCACAGGAACTTGAGGAAGAACTTCTTAGCAGTGAGGGTGACAGAGCCCTGGAACAGGCTGCCCAGAGAGGTGGTGGATTCTCCTTCTCTGGAGATCTTCAAAACCCGCCTGGACATCACCCTGTGCYACRTGCTCTAGGAGACCCTGTGTGTGCAGGGGGGTTGGACTAGATGACCTCTAGAGGTCCCTTCCAACCTTAAGTATTCTATGATTCCATGCAGTATATTTACAGTGGCTGACATCCAGCACCGTCACCYCGTGCAGGCAGGAGGAAAGTTGGGCTGTTAACTCAGCAGAGGACGCAGGATGGCGTCCGTAGGAGCCACGCGCATGGGGATCCAGTGGGAATCCCAAGATCGGCACGAGGGCCCATTGAAGAGACACAGGCGCTTTCCCGGTGACTCGAGGGCTGATCTTGTTTGTGGAGCCTCATTCAAATGTGTGAACTGCCGAGTTAAATCTCCACCCCTTCGCATGGAGATGTTGTCTGCATCTCTATGTGCTGAAGAGTGTGGAGGCAGGYGAAGTGCTGCAGAGGGGCTCACTCGGGGCTGGAGCTGCACTTCCTTCCTTCTGCTTTCTCCCTTTCTTTGAGTTGCGTCAGGCAGTGCGAGCAGCACAAGGTGACAGGGCGCCTGGCAGGGGCAGGTTTGGAGCAGTTCCCCCCACGGTAACGGACGATGCGGGCAACGGACTCAGTGCTCCGGAAAAGCGGAGTTCTTTAAATACAGGCTCTGGGCACTTAATTCCCCCACTTTATTTCTTTTTCATTTTCCCCTGCTCATTTAGCAGCAGATACACTTTGAATCCCAAGCATCATATAAAGGTTAAAGGGATAAAACCTACTCCTTATGTCCTAGAAAGAGAACGTTCCAGCCTTTCCACTCTGGCCAGCTGCTGAGCGAGTTCCATGACCCTTTTCTTTGGAGAAAAAAAGCAGCTTCTTGACTCTCATAACCAGTCTTGATTAAAAGACCTGGTCAGAACTTAGCAGAATGTTTGTCCTCATGTGTCATGCTGCAGTGAGAGCCACAGCAGTGGGACCTGCGGGGTGACTTGCTGTGACCAKGGGATTTTAGTGCCAACCCAGGCATGTGCCTGGGTTAGAGACCAACCAAGGGGCCTCAGGCGCTGCCTGGCAGCTCCTGCGGCCGTCACACGTGGGGCAAGGACAGCTCTGCTGGCTCCATCCTCTCTTTGCAGCACAAACAGGAATTTTGCCTAAACCTGGCAGAGGTGGACATGGCCTGAGGCTGCTGATATTTGAGCAGGGCATCCGGAAACCTCATCTGCAAGTAAATTCACACAGCAAAATCTGCACTGCAGACAAAAAAAGAGATTTACCTTGACATCATCCGCCCTGCTCCGCGATCCGCAGCCAGCCAGGAGCCCAGCGCAAGGCTCCCAGCCTTGCTAGCTCACTAGAATTAAGGCTAAGCTCCAGTGTGAGCTAATACAAGCTGTTCCACCCCAAATAATTGGCYGCCGGATGGTTTTGTGTCTGTCTCAGCATTCCTGCATGTGGGTGGATGTRTTATGTGTGTGTGAATGAGTCTGCTTTGGAAATTAATCCATAACATGGGGAGTGTGTCTATTAATACAGCACCTCGTGAGTGCCGTGCTCGGGAGAAGTGTGAACCAGAGCTGARCGTGTTGAGCCTGGGCGCAGGGGCTGCTTCCCCGCGTGCCAGGGGACGATGGTGCCCAAATCCAGACCACTACCTCTATTTCCCTGCTCCTGCCACCCCAAAGCACATCAGATGTCTTTGGAGCCGTCCCTTTCCCATAGCTGAAGTTACAGAAGCAAGAARATAAAAAGCAGTGGCATTTCCCAGAAACTCAGTCCTCACTGTCAAACCCAGACCTCGGTGCAGAGCAGAGTCCCCCATGGTTGGTAGGAAATGATGAGGGTGTTGACTCCCCCTTCCATACAGAAAGATGGCCCTTTTCCATGGGCATCCATGTAGGAAACGCCGATGCCTGGAAGTCACGTGTGTCGAGGGGCTCAGGGGATGTACCCTCTGGGGTTTTGATTTTGGCAGCTGCTGTAGGATTTTMTTTTCACAAGGCTGAGCTGCTCCTTAAGCACTTCCCTGGTGTAATCAGAACACACATGCTCTCTCAGCAAGGGCCACCCAGCAGCATTTTTTCAAGTCCTTTTAGATAAGATGAACTGAGACGAGYTGTAAAAGAGCCAGACCAGCTGCCTTGACACTAGCCATTCAAGTATCCTTCAGTTTGGCCTACAAGGCCAACAAGTAGAAAGCTTTGCTTTCTGTACATATCCTAATTGCCGAGTTTCTGCAGGGAAAGAGTAACTTTTTCAAGTGAAAACTGGTGAGGAGAAATTTGCACCTGTCCCCAATGCGGCCTCTGAGGTGTGTTGTCCTTTAGGGAAGGAGATATTTGGTTGGCCATAGCACAGCCTGTTTGCTAGCTGTTCTTCAAAGGGAAAATACATATGCTCCTGATTAGCTCAGAAAAAGAAAGGGAAGGTACTTCCAATGGATTTGCAGTAATACAAGGAGCAGTTGTAGGTGCTTCTGCTGTGCACAGCGCTGRCTGAAATCCCTCTCTCCGCTGGGGTTCTTGTGGATACAGAAAGAGAAGACGTGGTTTCTTTGAAATTCATTTTCATCAGTAGACACAAGGAGCCAGGTTCCTTGGTGAGAGCCCATTGCAGGATGACAGGAGGGATGTGTTTGGCTGCTCGTAGCTGCTTCCAGCCCATCTCCCTCGCGTACRTATCTCTAAGGCACATATGGTCACTGTGTCTAGCACTGTCTGAGACCTGCTAACACTGTGCCATGCTACTAGATGCAAGATCATGTTCCTGTTTTTGATGTTGTGGAATAGATCTGCAAAGTAGATCTCAGGGAGGCTGGCCCTCTTCTGCTACTGTGGGAGTGTTTTGGAGCATGGMATTTTCTGTCCTTGCCCACAAAACAGTTACTTCTGACTCAACATTGTCTTTCGTGAAGGAGATCCGTAACTTAGATTCTGAGCATGTAATGGGCTAGAGTGCCTTGGCACACAGGTGAAAGCAGAGCTTATCTGCTCACTGCCGTTCCCGAACACCAGCCAGAGACTTCCTGCTCTTGTGTTTGAGCACAGGGCAACAGCATCAAGCAAGGGCTGGAGATTTTGGGGGACGGATCAGGTCTGAGCATTGACCTTCTGAAACATCTTCTCCAGGCACTGCTTTTTAACTCTAGTCAGGCCCTATAGGGGGCAGTTGAACCAAAAACTTCCAATACACACTGATATGCCCCTTAAGATCACCTTCCAAAGCGCCTCTGTGGTCTCCCTCTCCTGCTGCCTGGGAGAATTGTGCCGTTTCCAGCTCTATTCACCCCATCCTCGCTGCCTCCGGCAGCACATTTATCCCTGCCTGGCAGAGGAGCAAGGCGGGAGCGCTGCTGGGCTGAGGCTCCTACTTCCCAGGGAAGCCAGGGAGCGCTGTGGATGCTGCCACGAGCGGCTTGCGGAGCATCCCGCCTCCAGCTCAGCCACCCAGGACCAGGCGAACCTGAGCAAACCATGGGACATGTTTTTCCTTTTTGGATATAAAACTGAGAAGGGCTCTGCGGTGAGTCCGGGCCTTGAGTCAGTCCTCACAAGCACCAGGGCGGAGGTGCAGCTCAGGTTTTGTCACTGCTTGGAGTTTTTATCACTACCATGGCTGCACTGGCCCCTCTGTCTGCAAACCTCGATGGTAATGGTCCTGTGCCATAGGAAAGGGGATTTATCCCTGATTACGGTCTGGGAAACTAACTTAGGGAGGAAGTGAGAGCTGCTCCCAGAATCCGGATGTCAGCTGTGCAGTTCCCAAGTGTCCGAGCTGCCCTCCCTTCCCCTGCCACGTCCCTCTGCCTTGGATGGGGAACTGGCAGCTTCCCTGTTATGTTGTGATGGCAAATGGGCTGCATCAATCTGAATGTATTTCTGAAACAACTTGTTTCTGGCAGGTTGTTCATTCTAAAAATATATTTATTTCTAATTGCTGAGCTGAATACCTAATGAATTCTTCCTTCCCAAGAACAATTAATCAAAGCAATGACTTAGGGCTGGCACTTGCTCCCCCAGGGCTCAGTGGCTGAGTTCCCTTGGCTTAAATAGAGCAGATGAGGCCCAGCCCATACTGGAAAAGATTTATCTAAGCGTTTCTTAATGGTGCCCATCACTATTAGTCTGGATGCCTCTGGCAGAAACATGCTATATATATTGGAGGAGCAGTACTGCATGCCCAGATATAGTTTGAGCCAGCAGCTGCTTTGTTTTGCAACCAGCGTTTTCATGTTTTGTAAATMTATGTATAAATATACATATTTTTTAAGAGAAATGTATTATGCAAATTCCAGTGGGGATTCCGAATGGTCAGGAAAGAAGATACCTGAGTAGGAACTTGTCTGGGGAAGTTTGATTAACTGGAACAAAGAGCTGGAAAGAAGGTGTGGGTCACTGAGGCCCTGCGGTGTGAGTTAGAGGTTGGCTCCAGGAGAATCCCCTGCACATCCCCAGCACAGCACAAGGATGGGCCCTGCATATGACAGGAATCGTAGAGGAATCCACAGTATATCCCAGAAGGAGCCGGAGGGATCCATCTGTGTTCTGAGGCCTGGCAGAAGCCACAGACGTGTTATGTGGAAGTGCCCAGGCCATCCCAGCTCCYTTCACAGGAGCTCTGGGCAGCAGCTTGCGAGCCACACGGGACCCAGAAAGCCAGACAGTTCCTGCTGCTCTGATGTGAGGGGAAGGCTCTTCTGTGCCCCAAATCTGGCCCCTGAATTTTCCATATTCTGTACCACCGGTGACTCGAAACATCCTCTTTGGATGAAGAGTGTGTCTGAAGTTATCTCTCAGATATGTTTTAATCTGGCTATTTAAAATACTCAAGAGTTTCTGAGTTTTCTACTCTTATCTCAGGGCACACACCAAAGCAGTCTTTTTATTTAGTATTGATAAAAACTAATAACACTTGTCACTTAAATATCTATTTTGTGGCTTAAAAAAAGAAAAAAAAAAAAAAGGTTTGCAGTTTCCTCCTGCGTCTTCTTCTTTCTGTAAGGCTCCTGCTGCCCATGGGCTTCTGCGCGGCTCCTCACTGCGGCGGGTGCAGAAATGCCTGGTCAACCCAGAAACTGCAGTCTCTGGGACACTAAAAAAGGCTCAGGGTGCATTGCAGGAGACACTGCCTCTACGGAGCCGAGCCAGGTGCTGGAAGCAGTACAGGCTGCCTCTCCTGCCTCAGTTTGCCCCCAGGCACAGGCTCACAGGGCACCTTGTGCCCCTGCTGCCAGCTGCTCTGAGCCCTAAAGGCCGAGATCGCTGCAAGCTGCACGTTGTTCCCCTCCATGCAGTGATTAATTCAGCTGCCGATGTTTGGAAGGGRTAGTGGATTCACGTGGATGCCTTAGATAAGTGTAGCCTTAGCACAGTATGTTTCTTCTGAGACCTAAAATAGTCAGAGGGGATTGGATGTTTTTTTTTTCTTCCTTAATTGCTGCATTTTTTAGAAGGTGATTCATCTGTGTCCAGGGTCTGGGACACCTGAGCAGCCCCGGATGCCAGCAGCTTTAGTCTGCAGGATTCATCGTGCTCCAGTCCAGCCTGAGACAGTCCAGCAAGGCAGACATGAGGCTGGTAACAGCAGCCGGGAGGAGCTTGGGAAGAAAGGTATTTTCTGCCTTTGCAACTGAAACGCACACAGTCCCTGCCACATGACAGGTTCAGATGTCTTATTCCTCCTGCTCCCGCCCCTCGATGTCCCTCTTCATCCCCATCCCACAGAGGGATGCAGAGGTTTATGGCTGGCACTTCTTGACGCTTATTGGGAACAGTGATCCAGCATTAACACTTCCCACTGGGGCTGAAAGTGCTGGTATAAATCGGGGTTGTTCTGCTCATTTTCACGGAGTAGCCCCGGCAGGCAGGAGACAAGGACATTAGTCTTTCCAGCAGACTGTTGAAAAAACAGCTTTCYATTGCCTGTCTCAGGAAGCTTTCTGGATTCTCACCCTGCTGTCAAGCAGAAAAAAGGTCAAGCTTTTTTTACCCCCTACCTGGTACTTTTGGGACTGGAGCAGAGRGTCAAAATAAACATGCCCAGCTGGGGTCTGGCAGAGACATAAATCCTCCTAACTGTGAAACAATTTAGTCATCTTTCACTGATTTGTTCTTGGAACATTTTAACTTTAGAAGTTGGAAAGAGCAGGTGAGTCTGCACAWGTGCCTCATCCTGCAAGCAGGTGGGAAGCAAATGGCTTCAGATGGGTGCAGGACAGCTGGATCAGGCTCCATCCTCAGGTCTGATCCATCCTCAGGCTCAGGAAGGCCCTAGGACCACTCCCCTATTTGTTGGTCTTCCAGTTTAAAGCAGGAGGAGGTAACTGCCARCCTCTCGCCTGAACAAACTAGTTGTTTCGGAGGCTGATACGTGTTGCAGATGCTTGYGCTGGTGGTGCAAGCTCAAAGGTTGTGGTGGGTTCCCAAACCTTTCTGGCCCCAGGAGCCTGTATGAGAGCTTGGGAATGTTGCTAGGAGAGACCTTTTGTTTCAGCTCCCTCTCCATGCGGGGAGTCTGGCATCCTCATTTCCGATCAATGCCAAGCTGGGGCTTAGCACTATCCCTGCGGAACATTTTAGCATCTCATATGGCCAGAGATCCTTTTCCCACCTGGCAGGTGCCTTTCTCACCCCTTCATGGACAACTGCAGGGAAGCAGGCAGGAATCTGCAGATTCCAAGGGAAGCTCTGGTAAGCAGGGTACGGAGTAGTCTCCTCCACTGCCCTCCACCATCTCAACTGTGATTCTTATCTCACGTCCATGTGACAATACATCGGTGTGTGACTCACGTCATCTCTCTGCCCTATTTTACTGTTTAATTTTAGTAAATGTGGGATACTAGTGAAGAAGCTCTCATCCCCATCTCAGGTAAGCTTGTGTGTTGCCAACAGAGATGTGTCAAGACAAAATAGCCAACAGTCCAGCCTGTACCAGCCTGGGTGCAAATCATAGTTTTAGCACAAATATTCATTTTGGGACAATTCAGAGCTGCCTTGTGCAAATCCATCTATGTAACAGACTGCCCAAATGTTTGAATTTGAGTCGTGCTGGATGTTGGATTTAGGCCAGGGCCTGAACTTCATAATGTCACAACTTAGGCATGTCCCTACACCTCAGTCTTCTACGTTCCACAGCATATTCCTGGTGACTTGGAAGCTGCAGCCTTTATTGATCTCTTCATTCTCAACAAGAACAACATATGGCAAGTTGCCATGGCAATAAGTCCCTTAAAGGGGCTTCCTTCCTTCCTTCCTTCCTTCCTTCCCTCAGTGTGTTGGTCTTTTTCATTATTAAATCATCAGAGATAAACGCGCACACAGAAGGGTCAAAGTCTGGATCAATGAGCAGCAAACAAAGAGGAACTCTTCCATATTCATACAAGCGAGAGCCCTCAGAAGATCAAACAATGCAGATTGCCAGGCCCTTAGCATGTCAATCTTATGCATAATGTATGCTGGGAGCRCTCTTAAATCAATACACATCTACCACCTTGAAAACCCTTGGCATTAAGCATGGGAGGCAGCGGAGGCGGGAGTCAGGAMGTATTTATCAGCGCAGTGTGCTGGGATATGAAGAGGCAGCTAAGCTTTGCAGCATGAGCATGGGGGTTCCTGCTGAAAGAGGGCAAGCAGAAAGTTCTGCGTGCCTCTAGCGTGGGAAGGATGCGATGGTGGTGAGCTGAAGCCTGCAGAGGAAGGCCCCGAAGAAGAACTGCTTGTGCTGCCGCGGTGCCGCCGGGCAGAGAGGACCCCCACACCAGGAGCAGCAGGGATTTAAGGTACCATTTGATTTGCTGGCAGGTATCTGTAGGCAGGAGAGCAGAGTGAGTTCAGCATCGTGACCCCTACATGACTTTCCTCATCCATGGTGCAAATTTGTGTCTCATCACCACTGGAGGTGGAACATGGGAGCACATTGGTTCTGAGTGACACAAGGGCAGGCTGAAGTGTTGCAGTACATTTGCATTTACTGAGTGGCAGATTGCACCAAAAAGAGCTTAAAAATGCTTATGCAATTTCTATTGAACAGGCTGCCRGATGAGGTGATAGAAGTTGACATTAGGTGTCCAGAACTGTAATTACCCCAGCCATGTGCAAGGCAGGCAGCAGCACTGCCATCTGCAGCACCCCCTGGTCCTGACCTACCTCAGAGGGTGGTGAARCAGCACTCCTGGATGGCAGAAGAGGCCAGGAGAGGAAACCCGAGAGGCTCTTCAGTCTCTGTGCAAGTGGGCTCGGTGATGCAGCTCGCCGTCTCGCTCGCACTGGGAAAATGCATGGCTGAAAGGTGGTGCCTACTGGTCACAGCAGTGTGGCCTTGGCYAAGTAACTTGAATTCTCCATCAGCTTCCCTCTCTGCATGGAAGTTAGACACACTTGCAAGAAGAGTCAGCAGCTGTTTGGGTAAGGCTCTCTGCTTTGGTYGTGCTTGCAGAGTATTTCTCTCCATGTCGTTTTGGTTCATACTGGTGCACTTCAGCACCCAGCTAACACAGTGTACTTTGAGTTCCTGAGGCAGAAAACCAATAGGGAGAATGAAGCGCTTCCGGATGCGGCTCCCACTGTCGCAGCTATCGGCCTTGCCCAGCTGCAGAGGTCATTTTAAACCCGTCAGTTTAAACTACAGTGAGGCCACAGCAAGGGGTCTGTCTTGGAGCTTGTCAGAGACGACCTGTGCTTGGTGTCTCCTGTAGCTGCTGAGCTCCAACATCTGAGAAGCACTGGGGCATCCCATGCCGAGGGCTGCTGCGTTGTGGGTGAGCACCAACCCGATGCGCAAGCTCCCCTTCAGGAGGCCTCAGTTCCCGCCTGTGAACCTCTCTGTCCTGCAAATCTTCRTCTCTTCCAGACGCCTGGAAGCAGYGTGGGTGTATTGTAGGTAGTGTCAATGAACTAGCAGTGTCATTTAAAGGGCTTCATATTGCTACTAGGTGTTCCCTAATCTAAGTTAAAGACAGGCCATAAATCATAATATGCTCTGGTATAGTAGGGTAAATGCATCAATGCCTCAACTGCATTGTTTGCAAATTGTCAGGTATTACAGTTAGAATGAGAATATCACCATGTGAGGTGTGTACTTATATTTTTACAGAGAAAGAGAATGGAAATTTTCCCCTTGGTGCTGGTGCTCAAGTTACAGTATGGAACATGACTGGGAACCACTTTGGGAAGTAGGAGAGCACATTTTCTGGTTTGTACAACCTCCAACAAAGTCAAACTTGAGCCTTTTGTATCTCAAAGTCTCCCTACATGTAAGACAGGACAATAGGGCCTCCTTATTGGGATCTGTAGGGTTCGTTAATCCCCAGGCATTACTTTGYAAAGGGTCTGCTGTTGAGTAGTGGTTACTAACGTGATCTCAGGTTAAAAACGGGCAGYAGAAGCCATGGGAAACCAACATGCTACCCTGCTCGGGCTGCAAACGCCACTGCCAACTCTTACATAACCACCGGCTTTGCTAATTTTCCACTCATCACACTYGGTGGATATTATGTTTTTTAAAGAATAATGTGAGCATATGCGTTAAACTGCAAACACAGCACGGAAGTCGGCACTGTTCAGAGGGGATTAGGTGAGCAATTATGTACACTGCAGATAATCAAAGTGAAAGGCTAAATACAGACCATAGAAAATAGCTTGCCTCGAGTAAAACTGACAGCTGAATTCAGAGAAAATGTTCTCAGAAACAAAACACAAATTTTAAGAACCCGCCATGCAAAGTGAGCATTAGGACGCACACACTATGGAGCGGGAGGGAGCCTCCCTGTGCCCTTCTCTTCCCCTGTCTGGCCTCAGCCACCTGACAAAGCCGGCAGGTTTGTGGTGGGTTTGGGCTTGGCAAGATGTGTTTGTCAAAGAGCTGCTCTTGCAGGGCCAGGGAGGCGGGCGCTGGAGCTCAGCTGCAGTGCTGGGAGCAGCCGGGCTCCCGGACGCGCTCCATGAGGAGCAGTTTTATTTTTGCTTCCTCTCCGTGCGCTGTCGGGCAGCTCCTCACTCTAAGCTGCAGTTGGCTGCATTTCAGCAGAAGCTGAACGCATCCAGCAAGATTTGTTAGTTTAGGGGTGAGGTTGCTCCACTGTATTTTCTCTCGCTAGTGCAAACACTGCTGAGCAAGAAGTGCAGATGTTAAGGCCACAAATGTGCCACACTTGGGGACAGCTTTGAATGCTGCRGTGACACAGGAACACCGACCAGCCCAGCCTCGGCTCTTCCTTATTTTCAGTCCAGCAGTCATGTGGCCTCCTGAGTTCCTGCACTCTAAAYGGTTTCAGTGCATCTAGATTTTGAAAAAGCAAGATTTAGTAAAGAAAAGACATCTGAAAGCAGCATTCCCAGCTTGCTCTTTCATTATGCATTGGATAGAACCAAAAGCTGATTGAACCTTTTGGTCAAAACCACAAACTGTCAAACACAARTACCTTTATAGGTATGATCCTGCTATCAGATTGACCTTGTGTTATAAGCACACATTCTCTTGCAGTTTCTATACTGTCTCTAGCTTTCTGTCTCTTATAGCTCAATAATGCTCCAGGAATTAGCAGCTCAGAGGCAGAGGTACAGGTGACACTGAGCTTTTCAGCCCTACAAAATGTGCACAGGGTGCAAATGTGGTGTGAAAAGCATGGATAGTAGAACAAGGTGCCTGGGTTATGTAGTTCTGGCTGTTCCTGGGCTGTGAGCTGCTCCCAAAGTCAACTACAATAAAGCTGTACATTCATACTTATTAATTTTTTATTTGGTTTGAAAACAGGAAGAGAAGTGTGAGAAGTAAGACAGGGCATCAGAGGGAGATGTCCGTGAGCCGAATCTCTACTRGACTCTTGTTCGAGACATGACAAGTTTCAGGTTTGCTCCAAATCAGGGATCRAGTTCAGATCCTAATGTTTGTTTTGCCTTGGACGGAGGTGGGCAGATCCCATTCTTGCCACTTCACCATGTGGCTTCTGTAGCTGTAAGACAGGGATAACAGCTCCGTCTGCCTCTCGTGGGAGCCAGTTTYATCACTGTCAGCTCTGTGAAATCCCAGGGTGAAAGGAACAGCAGAAATGCAGAAAACACAAGTTATTAATAGCTAGTGCGCACCCTTACATACATCACATGAACCGTTACTCACTCTGGCCAGTGATTTACTGGGAGTGAGAAGATATTCCTCAGTGTAAACACAAAATGGCACATGGCTGCTCTCAGACCTCTGCGGTGCTGCAGACCCGGAGGGTCCGTTTGCTCTGAATGCACCCGGAGCACATGGTGCTTAACCTGCCAGTAGCATTAAAATGTGCAGGAGCGCTGGGACCCTGATAGTTAAATTTTGCTTTCAAGGGAGCTTACCTTTCAGTCCCATATTTTGGGTTTGCTGTGCTGGGGTAGTGCATAGACTTAATTCTTGGTGATTTTCAGCTTCTTGACTTCTTTCCTAGAGCCTGAAGGTTATCTCCTCTGTCACTTTGGATGCCCTTTTATTAGTCAGCACACTGGATACAAAGGTTTATTATCATTTCTGTTTTGTAAGCGAAARCTTTTAAAGTTTTGCTTTATCAAAAGCAGAGGAAGTTGGTGACAATGCTCAAGTCTCTAGTAGACTCCTGAGGGAAACTATGGTTTAAAAAACACGTGTAAGAAGTGAATTTTAGCACCTCGTGTCTGCTTGTCCCCATTGCAAACCTTGACTCTCGCTAGACAGCCAGCAGGAGACTATCACTGGAAGCTGCAGCGTGGGACTGCAAAGCCACTGGGAAATGACTTGGAGGATCCCAGAGCTGGAATAGCAAAAAAATGCTCTAGATGAGGATGCAGGACAACTGACTGTGGTATGATAGCCTGGAGAGTAATCACTTCTGGTAGCAATATACACGCTGCTGMCGGGCTTCCTGCTCTTGTGCCGTTACTGAGATTAATTGACTAGGAAAGATGCAGTGTCATCTCAGGCCCTTAATAAGGAAGACCACAGCTTAGATTTATACTTATTACCGTACGACGTCTTGCCAGACATGACCCTGCTCTGTGTCTTCCAGCACCCATCTCACTTTTGCACGGCTCCAGGATTGCCTGGTGTCTTGTCAGCAGGGGCAGCACACCTGGAAAGCCAGACAGAGGCAGCTGGAGACATCTTTAGCAATGTYGTTGGTACCTAACCATGCTCCTGTTGAAGTCAGTTGCCCTCAGCCCTTGCTGGCTGCTTCTGAAAGCTTTAGGTAGGCTGGTTTGGGACCTTGTGATAGTTGGGGGGGTCTTAAATAGAGCTTATAGATCCTTCAAAGTGATTTGTTCTTGTGTGGGAGAGATAACCCTCACATAGAGGGMTTTTGAGGCATATTCTGCCTTTTCTATTTTGCTTTTATGAGCTTAACAGCCTTARCATGTGGGGATGAGAGGCCACATCCCTGTTTAACCTGACTTGTAGTCATGCTGTGGGCCTCACTAATGCCGCCTTGCTCTGTGGGTGCGCAGAGTCTGCCCCAAGGCACGGGCTCACGCTGAACTATTCTGACCAAATCTAGATTTTGAGGATCTCCATTTCCCCTGGAGCATTTTCATGATCCCACTATCCTGTATTAGGCAGACAACCACATATAGGGGCCCTCCTTCTGTAGATGCCCCTTTTTCCATCAGAGCATCATTGTGCCTCCAGTAGCACCAGTGACTTCGCACGTAGTGAGGCCTCTGGTTGCAAGGAGGGCATAGCTCGCTCCCTGTGCTCAAATCTTGTAGTCTTGCTAACTTGCCGTCCTCTCCTTCATGCCCTGTAGGCCTCCATGGTGCCTGGGAGGGTAAGAACAACAAAAAACCCCTGCCGGGTTGTTTGGCTGATTGGAACCTCTGCAGTTTTCTGAGTGTTGGATCTCAAGGTTTCAGCAACCAACCCAAATAGTCAGTTGCTCTTTACTTTGTTCATTTACTGTGACAAGTGCATCRTAATTTAAATTATTTACGATACCTCATGGTGTAACAGTAGTACTATATAACCCTGTAGTCTACAAGGTAGAAATGATGAAATCTTGGTAATATGAAACTACAGTACATTGACATCTCCATCTGGGAACCATCTGGAGAGGACTGGAGCACTCCTCTGCTAGGCAAAGGGGCTGCTCTGTGACAGCCCTCAGCAAAATATGAAATCTGGATAAGTTTTCAGTTCTCACTCTGGGAGCATTGCAGCAACATCATGTGATAGTGTGACTTTTACACTAAAACCTGGGGAAAATGAATAAATAAATAAAGTTAATTAATTAATAACAGACTATACACAGACTCTGTGTCCCTTCAAAAATCAAAATGAATGTACTTGTAAGGGCCACAGAATAATATTGACTTGCCTCTGAAGAGAATATCAGCCTCTTGGAGACTATGTTTTCATAGCACAGTAGTAAAATATTGTCTGTGCTTGCTTTTGAAATGAAATGTGTGCATGACTGTGAGYGTTCTTGATCATTTCTGTATGACATAGAAGTCTACAGAGTGATGACCAAACTCCTAAAGTCCAAGTTCAGGGTAATTTTGCCTCAATAAGAAATCTGCTTGAACACTGGATCCCAGCAGAGTTTCCAGCTGCATCCTGATCCCAATGCTGGCAGCACTAGCTGCTTCTGAAGGACCAGACAGTAGGAGCAAGCCAGATAGTGGGAACAAGTGGTTATTCTGGCGCACTGTTTGTGCCCTTCCAAAAACCTGTTTTGTCTTTTCATGAGACTCACTGTAGTAACTGTGTGGTCCTTATCACATGTGTAAATGATTAAGTGTCGGTTGTCCTGAAGTCCCCGTCAGAGTTTTGAAGTGACAGTGTCCAGTCCTGCCYCTGATTCTTCTCTGTGCTCGCTGAGACAGAATACAAGTGCAGAATGTTACTCGYATTGAGAGTGAGAATATGAGTGTCCCTACGATATTAAGCACTTAATTACCTTAGCAGCTTGTGCACTGGGAATATCTGTGGCAGACTAGCACAACCCAGGAAACTAATGGCAATAGAGAAGCATAAAGCAGATCAGTTCTGTTGAGCTGGGCTCCCTGTTCTCCCACTCACYGGCTAATCTCACGTGTCTCTGTCTTGCCGTCCAGGTTTTACTGGGATCTGACCATGCTGCTCCTGATGGTAGGGAACCTGATCATCATACCTGTGGGCATCACATTCTTCAAGGATGAAAACACCACGCCATGGATTGTCTTCAACGTGGTATCGGACACATTCTTCCTCATTGACCTTGTCCTCAACTTCCGGACAGGCATTGTGGTGGAGGACAACACAGAGATCATCCTTGACCCACAGAGGATCAAGATGAAGTACCTGAAGAGCTGGTTTGTGGTGGATTTTATCTCCTCCATCCCTGTGGACTACATCTTCCTGATCGTGGAAACCCGCATCGATTCTGAGGTGTACAAGACAGCGCGGGCTCTGCGCATCGTGCGCTTCACCAAGATCCTCAGCCTCCTGCGGCTTCTGCGGCTCTCCCGGCTCATCCGCTACATCCACCAGTGGGAGGAGGTGAGCAGAGGCAGTGCTGCATGGGCACCCTTAATCTCTTCTCCACAAAGGCCCATTCTCATGCTTTATCACACTGTGAATGCTAAAGCAGCACATCTTGAGAGTAATGTTTTGCTTTTAGCAGCTTCCCAGTGCTGCTAGTGCCCTCAGTGCATTGTTGTTTAGTCACTGGAGGCTCTACTGTCTCCTTCAGGGTCATTGTACAATCCAGGGTGATGATGGGGTGTGAGAGGTGAGTGGATCCCCTGAACGAGCATGAAGTTGTGCAGCTCTAGAGGTGGGAGAGAAACAGCTGGGGAAACGGAGATCACAAGGGTCTAGAAGCAGCTGATCTGCAGGAACCTGTGGTGTTTACCCACACAGCTTCCTTGGTTACATACTCATCTCTTGCAGAAAGAGCTTGGTGATGTTTTATAACCATTCTGCTTTCTAAATTCTCTGACATCACATTGAGGGGAAAAGGACAGAAAAAGCAATCTGCAGACAGGTGGTTTCTGCTTAAGGACATAGCAGCCTACTGTAAAGCAAGAGCACCCAGCACCCCTGGCCCCTGGGCTAGTCCCAGTGAGATGAGGTTTCTGTGCGCAGGACAAGTCATCAAGCTTAATGTGAGTGGAGCCACCATCTTACCAGAAGAATAAGTTACTTTGTCCAAGCTTAGTGGTCTCCAAAGCAGAGAGAGTTTTTCTGCACCCTTGTTCACATCAAGAACGCATTTCCAGGACAGGGAAAGCCGGTCGAGACACCTTCATCTTTTTCCCCAATATTTCTCTCCTGCTTTGGAGCTCAGCCTAACGTGGAGCATGATCCAAAGCTGAGTGTGCTCCTGGGCGTGTTAAGGGAGAGCAGCCATGCAAGCTGTGGATAGATGACTCCAAGCTGCCCCAGCACTAATTCATGATAGAGTGGGGCTATTTCTCCCTCGCATCATCATAGACTAAGAGGCAGCACACTGGAAYCTACTTCACAGATTCCAGGTTTCAGCTCTGTGTTATTCTAAATCGTGAACATTTCACGTAACAGCAGATTATTGGCTTCATAGAAGAGATAGGCAGGGGGAGAGACACAACGGGAAGTGTCTTCCCCGTAAGTCAGTAAGTCAGACCTTGGGCTTGGCAGTGAAATGTCTCCAGTCTGTTGTGCAGTCCTCGAGCTGCATCGTTTCTCCGGTGCCTAAGAGGAGGATGCTCAGGAAGGGGGAGCTGGTGGCTTAGGCCGTTACTAAACTGGCTTCTTGTGCTGGTTCACAGGTAGCAGTGGCAGAGCAGAGCCCAGCATTCGGCTCAGCTCCTTGACTTCCTTCCCATAAGGAGATTGTACAGCAGTTAAATACGTTTGCTGTTGATTGTAATGAATTTGTTTTACAAAATAATCAAATGAAGGCAAATGAGCACCCTTTCCCTGTCTTGCTTCCCGTGCAGTTCCAGTGAGCAGCTATTTCTGACTCGAGTCTCATGCTCCAGCTGGGACACGTTGCCCTTTTGCAGGTGGCTGTGGGCGCTGGGGTCTGTGTAGCAGGCRCTCTCTGGAGCTACCTGCAGAAGAGGCTCCCTGGAGCGCTGCGGTGCTGCGAGCGGGGCGGACAGATGGTGCTGACTTGCAGCTGGAGACTGCGGTGCAGGCTGCACTGCAGAGCCCAGCACAGCAAACCTGAGAGGCCTTTTATTCAAGCAGGGCTTGACCCGCGTACCAATTTCCCAGAAGGAGCAGGAAATGAGGGTTTTTGCTCCTTGGGGAGGYAGGCAGTGAGAAGGGGCAAGCCCTTGTTGCTGGCACGGTGCCTGCCTCCGAGCAGCAAGCAGGCAGGGAGAGAAGATCTTCTGAAGGTCTTTTCCAACATAATGATTCTGTGAGTCCATCTCTGTATGTTAATTATCTGTGGAGCTCAGTGGAACCCCACTGATTGTTTTTTCTTCCTCTCCATCTGAAGTATCTGCCCATGGACACCAAGTTCACATATGGCTTTTCCTCACTGCGCAGATCAGTGACACAATTTACGGGGATGATTGRGAAGTGTTAATTCCTGCAGGATAGAGCAGGATTGGCCTGGGCTTGTCTGAAGTGTTTGTGAAGGGCAGATGAGTGTGCAGAGCAAGGACAGACTGTCGAGAGAAGATATTGCTGAAGGGAGACTTTCATATATTTTGCTTTGCTCCCCCACTGTCCCACTGCATGTCTCATCTTCTAGGGGCTATCATCCTCTCTCRGGACCTTAACAAATGAGTAGGTGAACTGAAAAAAGCCACCTGAGCAGGGTGGGCTGGCCGAAGAGCRGGTATAGAAATGATAAGAGCCTCTCTTCTGCGGTCTGAGGTTAATGCAGACGATGAGGTGCTCAGAGAGGGAGGGTTCTGCACTGTGGCTGCAGAGAGCAGAGCACCAGGACGGAGCTTCCGCAGCGACTTCTGATGCAGCCGTCCCTGCTGTCAGTGGAAACTTAGCCCCTGGCTTGAAACTGCTGCAGGGACTCTCTGTGAGGAGGAGAGGGGCATCCAGCCTAGCAGAGATGCTCAGCACGCCCCTTGCTCGCTGCCTCCCTGCGAGCCTTTCACCTACACGTTAGTGTCACTCTGAGTGCACGCAGGGATAAGTGGTCACTTCCTGAGTTCACAGTAAGCCTCTCCATTCCTTCCCCTGCAATTGTCCATGCTCTGCATGAATTTATCACTCCCCCTGCAGTGAGCAGAGAGCAGCCTCCTCCAAGGCTGCAGTGCTGTAAAGCAGGCAGCCCAGCATCCCTTCTGGATCACTGCTGGTTGTGAGTTTGTGGGCTCGGGAACCAGTGTCTCCTGCCACATCCTTCCTGGATCTCAAACAGGGGCCCGGGGCTCTACAGCTGGGCAGACACGCTCAAGAAGAAGAAGAAGAAGAAGAAGAAGAAGAAGAAGAAAACAACCTAGGATGCTAATATTCACTGGAGTACAAAAATAAGCTTAATTCCAAATGTGGCAGTTTCATTTGCATTATCCATTTTGCATGAGTGGCCTAACGAATGAATTTACCAGCAGGATGGGATATAAATAGGATCTTTTTGAAGTGTCCCCCCATGTCTACCCTGCAGTAGGAAGCTTGATTGCCATATAGCAAGATATAGTAAGCCTTGACTTATGGAGCCTAGTGAGGCACCATGACCCATTTGAGCCATTCCCAGAGCTCCTCGGGTGGTGCTTCTTGGGCATGTCAAGCTGGGACATGGAGAGCCAGGGAGCTGAGCCTGCACAGCGCTGCCTTKGAGAAAAAGCAGACCAAACGGGTACATCCTGCAAAGCCTTTCTCAAGGTCACCCAGCAGAAATAATAAAAGCAGAAGAAAGCCATGTAGCCCATATATCCCATCAAAATGAATCAAGGCAGCACAGATTGTGAATGTTGAGCAGAAAAATCCCTTTAGGTTTTTATAGGCAAAATTGATTGAAACAATTGTTTTCTAAGACCAATTTGCTGAGCTTTCCCTGGGTTTTTTTTGCAGCATGTATCACATAGTTTGGTGCCAGAATGCAGTAACCTCTATTTAAGCTCAAACTGTTGTGACTTGCAATCAAGGAGCATTTATTAGGACAACAGTAACATCCTACCCCTATAAATCTGTTTCCAAACAGCAGATGGGCTAAGCTAACCAAAATATTTTGATTTTAAAATCTGTGTATGTGAAGGAATATGGGAGTAAGGAAAGCATTTAACTGGCKTTGATATTTATCATAATGAAAGATGGTGACCCCCAGTGAGGGATGTTTTCCATTTTCTGATGGAAAAAAGTTACAATTTTTTATTTTAARCACTGAACCTTGAAGTAAAGGGCAATTTGGCAATTTTCAGAGTGCTACTTAAAGGAAAACTTGAAAAGGCTCCTGAGAACCGCCCTATTCCCCCGTTGCACGAGAGCTTTAGARTGAGGGAGATGCATCTTTGCAGAGTCCGCTCCTCGCCACAGATGACGTCAGCTTAAACATGACGTCACATCTGAAAGATGACATCACTTCTAAGAAGATTCGGACAACCCAATGCCAAAGATAGAAAGCTGTCTGAAAAAAATAGGAGAGAGCTTGCAAAGCCCATAAGAATGCAGCTCCCAGTTGATTTTCATTTAGATTTGAACAGCTAATTCCCTTAGGTGCTTCTGACCTATTTGTAGCCTTCCTTAAATTAAAGCAGCTGGTGGCTAGGGATGCAATTTTAGGCTCAACACTTACCTGGCTCCTGGGAGTGGGGAAGTTAAGCACAATTCCTGCAGCCAAGTGGCAGGGCTGGCTCTGTCCCGCGMGGAGCTCCGTGTGCATCCGTGAAAATCTTAGCTCATGAGTAAGTTGTGGCTCAACAAACACTGGGGAAGTGGCAAGGAAGAGCCTGAGTTTCTTGCTAAATTTTTATCACTACATTTCTGAAGGCAGCGCTGTCCAGAACTTGTCTTTAATGTCCTAATAGGGTCWTGTTGTAGCCAGAGTGCAAGGTATAATAGTGGAAGAGGGTGCTTCAGGATTTTACCACAGACTTTTAGGTTAAGCTGTTTTCTCTCATGCAGCAAAATCTCCTTGCAGAGACAGGGCAGGCAGCGGGAAGGAAAGAGATGCTCTCCGTTCAAGTCAGTTTCTGCCCCGTGGCCACGGGCAGCTCGTGATCCAGCCCCTGCTGCCTTTCCRGAGGGGGAAGCCAAGCAAGGAGGCTGGGGGAGTTTCTCTTCAGCAGGAAGCTCTGCTGTTACCACGCAAATGAAGTCTTGCACCTGGGCAGTGAGCGCATACAGTTTCAAAGGCAGTATCATAAGAAAGGGGATATAATGAATTATAAGCAACAAGGCAAATATTTGAGTAGCTGCATGGCACAGAAAGGAAGAAGACGGGGTTTTTTGCAGTCACCTCCCGGTGATGCTGAATGTGTCTCCTGTCAGCAAGAGGGCACGGCACAGGGACAGGGACAGGGAGGCTCGAGGGCTGGGAGGAGGGCAGGGAGCCGTTTGTCCCCAGGTCGGTAGTTCACATGCAGCCTGGCAGCCAGCAAAAATCATGGTCTGGCGGAGTTTGTGGCTCAGATCTGCTCCTGKGAGGCAGGATCCCCCTGGGGCTGATCTCGATCGGCCCCCAGCTCCCTGGGGCAGCAGAAATGGGCAGCAGATGCCCCCCAGCTTGGAGGAGCTCTTGGGTGTCACAGGGGCTTTTACATGTGCGCAAAATGATGGAGGCTGCCAGAAGAGGAAGGCTGCTCTCCAGCTGCTCTCTGCTCACCCTGATAGCTACTTGTGCCTTTCATTCCATGCTTCCCAGGCCCCTCCCAGGCTGCTCTTCGCRTCCTTTCCTCGGACCCTGCCCCTTGGAGAGCTCCCATGTGGGCACCTCCCTGCCTGCAGCCCCGTGCCCCAGCCTTGCCGGCGGCCCGGCACTCCTGCATTTGGAGGGGGTTCTGGCAGACCCCAGCACCGCGCTGTGTCTGCTCCACAGCTGCCCTGTCCTGTCGCTGCGGTAAGCGGCGCTGCTGCAGCCCACAGGGGACATTCCCACTGATCCAAGGGCAGCTCCGTGGGGGTGGCTCCCGGCAGTGGTGAGCCAAACTTGCCCGATCTATTAAGGTCACTGCACCCAACCCGTTGGCCTTGGTGAGAGGTCGCAGTGGGACTGAATCTGTCGCTGAAGCTTCTTTGCCAGGAGGGCCCTATTGCCTGCATCATATCTAGTGCAAAGCTTTAAAGAACAGCATTTCCTCACCTCACTTTTACTATTTAACAAGACAGGGTTGGGGAGGAGGACACCAAATCCGTAAATTATGTGAATGAAGCAGGAACTTGGCCCAAAAAAGGCCATGAGCCACCCCGTGCCCTGGGGATGGGTCTGGTCYCACCATCTTCTTGCTGGCCAAGGCAGTGCAAGGGTGCCTTGCTTTGCCCACCGCTGCAAGGTAAAATGAGGAAAAGTCTTTGTGGGGAAGGACAGGCTGCAATCCTGAGCCAGGCACGAGAAGCGCGCCGCCTCCATGGGCAGAGCCTTGTTGATGAAGTTATTTTCTGAGCACCGCTGTGAAAAGAGCTGTTGCGAAGACAGTTTCAGGACATGCAATTATCCAGTTTGCCAGCTTAATGCATTCAACTTAACCTCGTTTTTATGAAGCAGAAATCAATGTGGTAACTTTTTCAGAGCTGAAAGATGACATTTTATTCTTGCCTTTCTCACAGGGATGAATATTTCTAAGGTTCCTCCTCTACTTTAACTCCTCCCTCTGCCAGTTTTGATTAAGCCAGAATAGCCCATGGGCCAGAGGAAAGGACAAACCAGTTTCCACATTCCCAAATTCACATTAGAATGGAAAATGCTTCCGAAATCTCTTTGCAATGCTTTTCAAAATTTTCCTTATTGCCTTCTTGGGGAAAAAAAAAAGCCTAAAAGGCTTAAAAAGCTTAAAAATAGACAGACTTAGTCCTCAGTGCAAGAAGCTTTTCATTCATTTCTGTCCAGGGCCACTTAACCAGAACACGTTGTAAGGCTGGTTGATGGTACTAGCCTTCATCCTGTTTTTTTGTTCCAAGGAATGCTTGGCCTCTTTCCCTGCTTTTGCAGTGTCTTTCACCTTCCCCAGAAGTTCCTCACTGAGATTCTACCAGAACCCGGGAGGGCCAGGGGTCATTCCCTGCTTTCGGTGAATCCGCCCTCTCTCAAAGCCCGCTTCCTGCACTGGGTTGCAGCACACATCTGGCGTGTCACTCCAGGCACACATGCAAAATTCTTTATAGAATCCAGGCAAAGGAGCAAAAGAGAAAACTTTGCAGCAAAAGCCTCCCCAGCCTTAGTCTGTTGCCATCTTAGCAGTTCTGATTTCTGAAAGTGTTAGTGTTTTCATTTCTTGATTGCCTTAGGATGACTTGAGTTTTACCTCCCCTTGCTTCTCGTGACGTGCCCTGTGGAGAGCACGAGCAGTGGGTGGATGTCACAACCCTCCAGCGTGGCTGGCCGGGACAGCGTGCGGAGGCGTCTGGGTGCTACGCAGGGGGRCAGGGGGAGGAACACGAGGGCCTTTGCCTTCCAAATCTAAGGGGAAAGTCATTTTTCTGACAGTGTTGAATGGCAAAGCTCCATCTGCCCTGGCTGAGCCACGTGGCAAGGGCCACCACTGACTTGCTGGTGATTAGATCTTTGCCACTGGGAGGGTCTGATTGCAGAAACGTTCTGGCAGCAGGAAAAAATACTGTGAGATGCGATCTGAAAGGGCATCTCGCTTCTTCTAGCCTGCTTTTGGGTTTAGGATAAGCCATGTGTATGTRCCTCAATGCTCCTTTCTGTAAAATGATGTACAATCACGCAGTCACCTCACAGRAGAGCTCCAAGAGTTGCCACTTCTTCAGCCCTGCAAGTGCTATTAGGGTTGGGATCTGCTCTCCCGGAGAACTTGAGCCGATAAAGGCCATATCTCTATAGAGATATGACTTAGAAGTACACTTCTCTGATAAGTACCCTTTAGTAAGTGCTGTCCCCAGCGCCTGCTCTGTTCTGGAAGCAGAGCCCTAAGCCGACATGGGACCTACGTATTTTCATCTTTGCATAGACTGGTGCCTCAGGAATGGGGAATGTGCTTCCCAGGCTTGGATCCAGCCAACAGAGATCATCCAGAAAGGTCTTTGTAGTGACCCATATGGGGATTTGGAGCAGAGTGACATGGGGGGCTAGGGGGAAACCTTGAGGAGAGGAATAAGTGGGGCTGAGTACCAGCCACATGCTGAAGATGTCTGGGCAGAGACTGGAAGAGACTTGGTGAGAGGCTGATGGGAGGAGGGCAGTGTCGCTGTGGATGCTCCAGGATGCTCCAGGATGCACACTCCAGGATGCTCCTCAACTTGATCCTTTTGGATCCAGCTCCACTCTTGGTGGCGGAGCCTGTCGAGGGTGAGCTTAGAGGCACCTCTCCCTGCGCTGCCAGCGACCAGCGCTCTAACAGCAGCCTTGTGGCACTAGGAAGAAACTATGAGGACCAGTGTCCCTAAAAGCAGCTGGCAGGGCCRCTCCTCCCACTTCCCTGGAGGGGCGGAGAGCAGTTAAGACAGAGCAGCTGTGTTTGTTGGGGGTTTTTCTTTATTTTCGTTGATATTTTTTTCTTGGCCCAGCAAACTGCCGGGTGTTAATTCCTCTTGATTTGCTGCGTCTCCCTGCAGCCCCGGTTGGAGAGGCCGTCCCTCGAATAGTGTTGATTAGACTCCTCTCCAGCGTGCGTCACCCAAACATCCACTAATTCCACTTTATCCCAACAGTGTGTYGGGCTTTGCTGATGCTGCTAAGAATTAAGCTGAAATTGTCAAGTTAATTATATAAACATAGCGCAGCCCAAGTCCGGAGGCATCCGCCACGGAGCAGCAGTGAGACAAGGAAATTCCAGTGTTCCCCATGGGCACCACCCCACACCAGCCCCATGCGCGGGGCCGGGCAGGCCGGATTGCCCCTCAGCCCCACTCTGCTGCCTTCCCGCTGCTGCCAGGAGCGTGGTGGGCACAGTGGGGGAGTTTGCTTCCCGGGAGCCGCAGAGCTCCTGCGTGGACTCCTCTCATGCCCGCAGCAGCAGCAGCGCTGCTGGAGGCATCACCACTTGAAGCTGCTGCTTCCCTTGTAGAGATTTTTGCCCCTTGCCTTGCCCTCTTCAAGGTCATTCCAACAGCTCGCAGGGAAGGGAGAACACAACCCATTTTAGGAAGCTGGAARAAAGCCCTTGCCCTTTCCAGGGTGSCTCCTTGGGAGTGCTGGCAACGCRGGAGATGAGCCTGGAGCCAACCCTGCTCCCTGYAGCCCTTCCCCTCTCRTTGCCGTCAGGGTGGATCCGCACCGTCCCAGCTGCTCCCTAGAGAGCTCCTCTCCRGGCAGCTGCTGTGGGGAGGGGAGGCCAAGGAGGGAGCTGGTCTGCCTGCGGGCGAAGCCCTGCCTGCCCACTTGGTGCCATTCTGAGGGAAAGGCACCAGGATGGGGATCCTCCTCCCTGGGGGAGGTGGGTGCTGCAGGGAGCCCCCTAAACTGTCCTGCAGTCTGGGGAGGGAGTCTTGTCTTTGTGGAGCTTCTGGTGCCCCTGGGATGACACAAGTCTGAGKGGGGCCAAGGTTTTGTCTGCAGCTGAGTGTCCAAAGGGCACTTTCTCCCCAGCATTTCCCGCCCTCATCTCCTGCAGATTAACTGCCTCCCTAAACGCAAAGAGAGGAACTAATGGGGTTATTTAACAGAGGGAGTCCCTCAGGATTCCCAGCCAGGAGCGGATTCCCGAGTCCAGCCCTCCTCAATGCAGCATGGACACTCTGACGTGSAGCTCACAGCCCCAGCTGGGCATGGAGTCACAGGGGCTCTCACCCTTGCTTGGAATCCATTCATGCCTTGCAGTTCACATGCAGCCTATACGTGCATAATCTATAGCTTCTGTAGGCATTGCCAGTGTAGACGTAGCTCTTGAAAAACTGTGTCTGTGGCAGAGATAAAGCAGATCATGCCCTGGACTGAATTCCTCTGAGTAAATATCTGGAGGTACTGACGGGGGAGGCCCTGCTGCAGTGGCACACAGGGAGCTGCTCAGGAATCGGAGGGAATGATCAGGGCTGTCGGTCTGATTTGCCTCATTTCCCCTGGTGGTTTTCCAGTGCTGCCACCATCACTTCTGCCCACTCCTCCTCTCACTGATGGAGGACGTTTTCCCACTGCAGCACCAGGGGCTTTGGCAGCAAAGAGGTGACATCATTAAATCCGACAGGGCTGCGGAGCGATCCGGCCTCCGAGGGGCAAGGCAGGAGGCGTCGAGCGAGCAGGGTATGAAGTGAGCTCCCCAAGCGCTCAATTTCTTTTAAAGGGAGCAGGAAGCTGCAGCAGAGTGAAGAGGAGAGCGTGAGCACTGCAGCAGCTCCCTTTCTGTTTCAYAGAACGGCCACCCCATAGAGGCTGCTCCTATAGAGCTTCTGCCTGGCTGCTTCCCTGCCACATGGCATAGAAGGTAGGACTGGGGCTGGGGGAATGCAGGGCGARCAGCATTAAAAGAGTAAAAATCACTGCTGATAAAAATATCCCAATCCTAGGCTCTTCAGCTTCCTCGACACTGTAGGAGTGAAGGGAATTCAGAGGATCCTGATGAGGACGATTGAGGACAACCTGTCAAAAAATCAGAAGTTTCAAATTCTTTCCTTTAAGGAGATGAGATTAAAGGGAAAAAAAAAAAAAAGGTAAGGTAATAAATGGGCTAGAAAAAGAAGATGAAGGCTATATATTCGTTCTGCCTTATCCAGTGAGAATATGGAGCTGTCAGAGAAATTGAAAAGACAGCAAATTTCAAATGATTTTCAGGAACTACTCACTCAGACCACGTGTGTTTAGACCTTGGTGCTTCTTTCACAACGAGCACAACTCAAGGGCAATTTGGATGTTTGTGTGAGTTATGAGAATACCCAGAGTTACAAGGTAGGCAAGTGCTTTTGGAAGGTTAAAAMACACTCCTGCTTCCAAGCTGAAATCAATCTGTCACTATTCCGCATTCAGGTGAGGTCTTCCAGGGTGGTGGGACGTCTTCCCTCTGCCTTGGGGGAGCTCTCTTCTGCCTTGGCCCAACTCTCTGGTTTTGGTGGCTGCCGAGGAGAGCTTCCCGCAGCAACTGGCCCCGCGTGGGCTGAGGCTGGGCCATGTTCTCTTCAGAATAGCTCGGGGAGTTGTTCCTGGTGTGCGCTGGGGCAGCCTGGGCAGGAGGGAGCTGCGGGAGGACGGTGCCTCCYGTCCCTGTCAGGACTGACTGGGAATTTGGAACGGGAGCAGCAGCACAGCCGTAGCAGAAGGAAAATGGCAAAAACGGTACTAAAGAGCATAGTTGGATGTCCTCTAGTCACAAGAAAACCTTCCCTTAGGATTTTGTTAACATTCCCGGGAGGCGTTTGTCGAGCCATGGGGGTGTCTGGTCAGCCAGCTCTCACAGCTGAGGGCCTCGTACCTAACGTTAGCCGCTTCCTCTGGGGGCAACAGCTTGAGGAGGGCAGGTGAAAACTCCATGAGCTGCATGACCTGCGGYTGGTCCTCGGCCATGAGACACGGCTGGACAGGGGACAGCAGGAGGTTTTGAACTCCCTGGGGTTTTGCTTGAATCTGCCACATCCCTATCGAACCATCATCATCATCATTATCATTATTATCATTATTATTATTATTATATCCCTAGGAAAAATGTGCAAAACTCCTTCTATTCCCTGGCTGCCGCTCCGGGCGTTTTTGCCTGGGTAACCTGTCAGCAGGCAGCATTTCCTGACGGAAGGCTAATTAAAATGGCAGCCTTGAGGGACTCCGCTCCTGCCCAGCACCTATTAGTGGCAGGTCAGGCACATTCCAGCTGGCATTTAAATACTGCTTTTAAGCATCTTTGTTCCAATCGAGTTCATTTGTCTGTTCTCACTCAGGGCATCTGTACTCAAGCGCAGCAGGAGCTAACCCGCTGGGTTCTCCGAAACGCAGCCTGCTGCTTGGTGGTGGGAAGAAGTGAAGCTCCCTTTCCCACTCCCCAGGTCCTCCAAACAAACCCCAAGGGTGCCCGGCCGCAGCTCCACATGGGCCCTTCCCTCCTGGAGCGGACGGAGGCCGCCAGCCTTCCCTGCTCCATCGGCTCCGGTTTCTCTRCACCTCCGGGCTTTGTGAAGGTTACCCCCAGGCACAGACTTGCTGAGGCTCTTGTTACCCAAGGAGGTATTTTTGAGGCCTTGTTYTCTTAAGAGCTGTCCTCTGAGGTGCCCGTTGAGGGCTGAGATTGTGTTACTGAGGCCGCTCGAAGACAGAACAAAGCCTCCTTAGGAATAAAGTCCSCCGGCCTGTGCAAGGAGATGTCTTGTTGCTCCGCTGGCAAACTCRGTCCCCAAAGGGTGATTCAGATCCATGCCAGAGATACTCAGCAGGTTGCACGGCGAAAATGCACCTGCCAGAACATGGCAGGGAAGCCAGTGATGCCGGGGAGCAACCAAAAAAAATATTCATTGACATTCCTGGAGCTTCTTAAATCTGTTTGGAATCCCAGACTGGAAAATTGAAATGTGACCAGAAGAAATAGGAAGGCCAAGGTTGCTGCTGAAGCGCTTTGTGACAACCTCTCTGCAGCCGTGAGCTCTCCTGCCGCTCTCCTGCCTGACCTGAATGTTAAAAAGCMGCTTTGCTTCGTTTGGAGGTTCTCGCCCGTTGCTCTGATTCTCCTTTTCCCAGGTTCTGGTTGTGTGTTTCTGCCTAGAAAGGCAGGGGAAGTTCCCCAGGTCAGACCCTTCCTGTACGTAGATGGTGACAGACCAGAAGGGCCTTGAGCCCGGTAGCTCCTGAAYGGTGGCACGTGCTGCAGAGGGAGCACGGCGAGGCTCCTGACACCGGCTGTATCCGTCTGCCCACGGGCAGGTCCCTGCCTCCGTTTTGCCAGTTAGAGTTTTTTAAGCCCTGAAGRGAAAGCATACGAACCCTTTTCTCAGTTATTATGGAGCCATTTACTCCTTTGTGCTAGTATTTAGTGTCCAGCCAAGCTCTTGGTGGAGGGGAGAGCCGGGATCCCTTCCTGCACGACCCACGGCCGCAGGTCCTTAGGCCCCGGCTGGATCTGGGCCTCAGGCTGGCCCTGACCTCACTGTTATTGGGACGTGCCCCTCATTGTCCTCCTTAATATTGGAGTTGTAAAGTGTACTCGGGTCCCTCGCCCGGGCAGCCCCGAGATGCTCCGAGGGTTCAACCTGGTGATTCACRGGCCCAGGTCTCCTCGAGGCAGCATGAGCAGCTCCACTGGCACTGATTATGCCATTCAGTGGCAGAGAGGACCCCCAACCTCTTGCYTTCATCTAGGACTTGATCTTCGGGCTACAGCTTGCTTCCTAGCACTGCAAAAAAAGAAAACCAAAAAGAAACACACATACAATCTCAGACCATCACAAACTGTCAGGAAGCTCTGTGAACCCACGCTAGTCTCTTGAGTAATATTTTAGGCTCAGGAAAGCTCTTCACAGACAACACCCACCTCCAGTATGTCGAGAGAGACCTTACACCTCGGTTTCAGAGCAGCTAGTGCCGCACGGAGGAAACCTGTTTTCCCCGCCRTTGTTTACAGAAGGCGAGCAGGGAAGGAGGGGTGCAGAACATCCCCGCTTGCTTCTGAGCCCCAGCCAGTGCTGTTCTTCACCGTAACGAAGCCCGCTCGCCCGCGGTGGGGCTGGGCTGATGGACCCCAGGCTCTCTGGGTGCAACTTGGCTTCTGCGAGTTTTGCATCGCCTCCAAAGGCCTTCGGGGTCTTTAAACTGTGGGTTGCTGTGAGATGTTTTGTTTTCTACCAAGCTAGCATGTTTTCACACCTCCCCACGGATCCCCGGGGGATTTGGCACCGCCGTGTTGGTGATGCTGCAGGCGCCGGGGCTGGCGTGGGCTCTGCACCTGGAAGCGGCGCTGCAGAACCCCGCCACGCTGCTCCTGCAGCTAGCCAAGGGCGRGAAGCAGTTCCACGTAGGTCAGGGCTGCCCAGCAGCGTGTTTGGCTCTGTTGGTCACTCCAAACAGGGCTAGGGTTGAGCCTCTGTATGGGGATTCCCAGACCCACCAGGAGCCCTGTTTGCTCCACGCTCTGTGTTCGTGCAGAGGATCCAGGAGGCCAAGGTTGTTTCCAGACCGAGGCTCTGCCACCAGGGAGCCACGTGGAGTTTTGTACCCACAGAAACCCAAATGTTTCATCAAACGGGCCACTTGGTTTCGAGTCAAAGCCCTTCTTTCACTGCCAGAGCCAGATTCCCACTTCTTTTAAGATGTCCTCAATTTCTTCCAGCTCAGGTGGCCAGGAGAGGGATCCTGCAGCAGGACAGCACCGGCTGCGGATCKCTGGGCAGAGCTCCCTGGGGCTGACAGCATTTCACACCGTTCAGATGCCGACAGGGAAGCAAGTACAAGTGCGATTCCAAAGCAGGGCCYTTGTGTGACTAGAGAATACTTTGTMRRTGAAGATTTTGGTCYTCCCACTTCTCCCYRTGCTGAAAGCATCRCCAGAGRCCCCTTGGCTAGAAGCCCTGGCCTTGTAACYGGGGTTCCCAAGCCACCACTTCTTCTGGAAGAAGAAAAAAATGGGTGCATTAGGTCACTTGAAGCTGTGCTTCCTCCTTCTCCTCCTGCCCTACTCATGAACCAGCTATTCCAGCAGGATTCCTCCCCATCCATCCCAGGCGAGCTCACGATGGCCCAGGGCACTGCAGCAGGGGCTGAAACCCTCTCCCGCTGGAGCTGTCCTTTTCCCTGCAATGGGGGACCATGTGCAGGAGCTTCCTCAGGGCCCAGCCCTTGGCAGCCGTTTCTGCGCCRCGCCGCAGGGTGAGTGTTCCTGCTCCTGCACTCCCGGAATGCAGATGCCTTCCAAGGAGCAGGCACGAACTGCTCGCTCCTCGCGCTGACAGCTGGAACTGGGTTTGTCTCCCCTACTGTGCAGACAGCTGCAGCTGCAGTTTGTTATCCAGGCTCCCTTTGCCATGAGCATGGAGAGCTGGGAATTCCTGCCACCAAGCGCACCCTCTTGCCAGCTAAATGAGTGTTCAGGTGTCTCTGTTTCCATCCATCRCTGCCAGTGACATCCAGATATTAAATGGGAGCTTGAACACCCGGAGCAGTCAGCTGGATCCATCCACTCTGTCCGTAGAGCAGATACAGCCACTTCCTGCATGGGAAGTTTGCAGCAGCACCATGGCAATTCCAGGCAGCTCTGGGCTTTGGASGGCAATTCCCACTGGCCTCTTGGCCTCTCTGGGCTCTGTGATGGGAACATCCGTGTGCTGCAAGGGCAGATGCAGCCTTCAACTGTGGGTTCTGCATTTACAGGTGGCACCACTCCCTACTGGCTTCCTTATGCCTGAGTTTTGGAGAAAGAGAAGGCTTTGTACTCTACCGTGATAGATACCGGTCACTGTAGAAGAAGCTCCATATCCCGTTAGCTTTCCCCCCAAAGCAGCCATTCTCTCCTTCTCCACATCCTAAATCTGTCTGGGTTTTTCCCTCTCTCTGTCGGGAGATGCCCGGGTTATGGGACAGCCAGATCTCTTTGGACAGCCCGAGCGGGTGGGAGAGGATAAATCCTTAGTGCAGTAAAGCGCTGGCGTGGAGCAGGTCCACGCTGATCCCTTGGCAAACGGCTGCTTCATTAGGAGCATAGCCCGTGGCTGCCAGGATGTAGGCAGGATTCGCTTTGGGGTATCTGAATGGGGATGAGCACTTGTGCAGCGGGAAGAAAAAAGGAAAAGATGAAACCGGCAGGAATTATTCTGCATGAATTATGTGCTCCGCTTTCACACTGACCTATTGAGTCTGCAACGAGAGCCGGATTTCCTAGAACGGCCTTTCATGCCGGATTTTGGATATTTTCTTCTTTTCAGCCCCGAAATATTGTGAGAGTGGCCTTTGTCACAGCAAGTGACACTGTGGACTCCAGCTGCACCACGGATGCRGAGGAAATAATAGGGTTAGAAGCAGTTATCCAAATCCTTCATCTTCCTGTGGCCCGGCCTCCTCYGCTGGCTGCCGGGCAGCGGGACGTCCTGCTCGGGCAGGGAAGCGTTAGCGCCGGTGCAGAAGGAATGGAGCCGGGCGGGAGCGGGTGCGCCAGGCAAGCGCTGCAGAGCTGGAGCGGCCGCATCGGGACAGAGCTGGCTCGAGGAGCTGGAAGGGAGCAGTAGGGAGTGCAGAGCCGAGGCGGGATGTGCAGCACAGCCATCCACAGCTGCAGTCTTTTCCCTTCACAAGTGCCATCTGTGTCAACTCCTGGAGTCCCATTTGCCCCTCTTGTGCCTCTGCTTTTCAGTTCCTTCCTCGAAATCCAGATAGGAGGTTGTGTCAGCAACTCGGGGGCTGAGCTGTGAAGCAGCCCTGCTCTGTGCACCTGGAAAGCCCTGGGAGGGCACGCGGAGCAGCCGAGGGCAGCGACTCTGTCCCTCACTGACAGAGCTGCGCGAGGGCTCCGCTCCTCCATGGCGTGCGCAGAGCACTGCTGACCGCTCCCTTCGGGCCCTTCCACCCCACGTGCCTCTGCTCCTTGCCTGCCTTAACACGAGACTGGAGGAGATTTAGCAGCTCCTGGAAGAAGGAGTTGCATCAGATCCTCCCCTCCAAGTCTATGTGAGTTCGAGGCTGATTCCTGGCMCTGAGAGGTGCGGTGCCCACATCCAGCACCCTGTACCGAGCAGTGGAGCTTTAAATACAAATTAAAATGCAAAAACAAAGAGCAAGAGRGGTGAATGACTGTAATTTTGTATCTTTTTAAGTTTATTTTTCAGCTAGTTCTGCCTGCGTGCAGGGACTGCCCCAAGCAGAGCTGCCTCAACCTTCCCCGCTCCCTTAGCACCTTGGCCCCATCCTGCGTCTTGCCTGTGTGGACAGCCACTCTTTAACCTGCTCCTGTTGCCCCTGCAGATCTTCCACATGACGTACGACCTGGCGAGCGCCGTGGTGCGCATCGTGAACCTCATCGGCATGATGCTGCTGCTCTGCCACTGGGACGGCTGCCTCCAGTTCCTCGTGCCCATGCTGCAGGACTTCCCGGAGGACTGCTGGGTGTCCCTCAACCGCATGGTGGTGAGTGCCTGCCCTGGAGCAGCCCACGCGCCACCGCCAGGAGCCACGCGGCTCCCAGGCAGAAAACACGCAGCGACTTCCTGGGACCTCTCGGCCATCACACTGGCAACCCAGGGGCTTTTATTCCGAGGGACAACGTCCATTGGATTAAGATGAAAAGAACTGTCAAACATTAAAAAATTGCCTCCTATTGCAGCACTTAATCTCCAGATTCCCCCAACCATTTGCTCCTACTATATATATATATTTATATACACACACACACACACACACATATATATATATATATATAAAAATCTGCTCCTTCCCCATGCCTCCTCTATGAGGAGCTGCGGGCACGCACCTGGGGTGAGAGAGTTGTCCATTTGGGGCTTATTTATTTCTTCCCACTGCAATAATCACTCATTTCCTGCAGTTGAGGCACCAGGCTGGCAGTTATGGAGACTGGAACCCTTTATTTATCCACAGCAGAAGCGCAGCCCCTGCAGCAGCTGCCTGATCTTCCCCCACGCTGCGTTTTTATTATTTCCATGGCAGGAACAGTGAAAGCTCTGGGCCCTCGTTGTGCTCCCGTTACTCARGTGTGAGAGGCCAGACAGCAACTGGTCCCGGCGAGCGCAGAAACGTAGCCACAGATCATCCCCATCTCCTGGAGCAACTTGGCCCTGCTGCTCCTGCAGGACAGTTTCCGAGTTGCTGAGCTCCAGACATACTGAGAGCAGAGCTTGATGAGGAAAGAGGTAAATTTGTGTGGTGTAGAAAAAGTCAGCTGAGCCAGAGCATAATCACAGTCCAAAAATTGCCCTCAAGGTAATTGTGAAAATGGATTTTTTCTTCATTACGCAGTCTACAGTCTTGAAAGATGTCAGAAGACAGGGCAGAGGGAGCAGAGATTTAGTCTAGGCCCTCATTTTGGCAGCAAGAGTGAGGCAAGGTGGCAGGAAGCATCCCACAGGCAGGAGGCTCCARAAGAGGCAAGAGAGGAAGTTTCTATGCAGAGCAGAGCTCTGCTAGGCAAGGACTCGCACTGCAGTACTTGTCCTCTCAGCCTGGAGAGCCTGTGAAAACTGGGAATTAAACTTCCCATGTGTGATTTTCTTGGCCGCTTCTCCTCTGCAGCAGAATCACCTCCACTTTTTCCATTTAATAAAAGTGAAAAAAAAAAAGAGAAGATCGTCTTTGTGCTTGTGTCAGATAATGGAGTCTGAGGAAACCTGGATGAAGAATTGGAGGGATGGCCAAAGCTCCAGCTATAGTCTAAGTGGCTTCAACTCCAGAGCTTAACAGGAATGCAGAGGCCCCAGATACTTATGTTTAGAGCATTAGCGTGGAGAATAATTAGTGATTCCAGAGCAAACTCATTTCTTCTCACAGGAAGATCCTGCCTCTGATCTCCCGAGGCTTCCAGATGAACCATTTGCAGTGCGGAAGCTGAATGTTTAGCACAAATATTTACCTATGTTCAGTAATAAAGTAATAGGAGAGGTCATTGAGTCAGGGAGTGACAAAAAAAAGAGTGGCCTGGATTGTTCTCGGACATAGTGGCAATGGCTCTGTTGGAGAGCCGCAATGGACAGGGGTGGGAGGTGACAGCCTAGGACAGCATCCAGCTTTGGCAGAGTCTGTAGCCCGGTTGCTGGGACATTCARTACTGACCTCGTCACAAACGTGAGGAGAGAAATGCCCGTGGGTTGGGACAGGGGCAGGACACACAGGGACAGAACCACTGGGCAAGCAAGAGGAACCTTCTGCAGCAGCAGCCTGCACGGGGGGCTGGGAGGCAGGTGCCCACTGCTTTGGGGGCTTTAGGGGAGTTCATGAAATGACTATCCCTGCCTGGAGTGCTGCTGCTCTTCCCGGAATTCCCGACAGGAAAGCAGAGCAACCTKAAGTGGCTACTTGGCAGTTCCTGAAACCAACTCTGCCTCTGCCCCAGCAGGGAGAAAAGATTTATCACTTCTCATCTGCTCCTTAAAGGCTTGATCTTCTTCCAAGGTATCTGTGAAGAGTCTGGTGTTGCCAAAATCGCATCAGGGGCTTGATGAACCCCTGGGTCCAATTCATCTTGGCCATTTCTCAGCACTCCATGTTTCATCCTTAGCAACTGTAGAAGGATTCTCTGTCRGACTTCTGTTATGTCTGGCTCCAAATGGCAAGGAAGGATGTTTCCAGTATTAATTGCTCAGACCTAATCTCAGGAGCTTCAGCGTTAGAATCCCCATGGGGCCCATTATTAAGAAGGAAAACGCCAGCGAGGCGGCTGCCGCGGAGCCTGCGTGGGCAGCAGCAGCTCCCCAGGACCCTTGCCTGGCAGCTCCTCGTCGGAGAAGCCTGAGCTCTGCTGAGACCTGAAAGCTTTGGAAACATGTGCCTGCTCCCTTGAGTATTCTGCCAAACTGACAAACCCTGCAGGGAAGGCAAATATTCCCCATGTGAAATGCAGCAGCCTTGCATAAGCCGTGCCAATCGTCTTCCTTGTGCCAAAGGAAGGAGAGCAGCTCCCTGGCAGAGGGGAGGAAGAGAAGCTGACCCAGCTTGGGTTGTGCTGGACCATGGAGCAATCCTAACTGGCTCTGCTTTCCTGCCCWGTGCTTAGGGTAGTGTCCAGGGGAGGGCAGTGACATGCAGAGGCATGAACCTTAGCAGCAGGAGCAGCAGCGCCCGGGTTACAGCTCTGCCACAAGAGATGGCTGCTTAGGACGGGGGCATCCACAAAACAAACTCATGCCCTGCTTGATATGATAGCCCCTGTCAGCTACAGTCCATAGCTCGTGCTATGAAGATTTCTTCTCGAGGGGGATTAGGTGTTGGACAAAATGTACCCTTCCCCTTCAGACATCCTCTTCTCCCACCCCATGGATTTCCCAGGGCTTTTCTGTGTCTCCTCCTCTCTGCCCAGCCCTCTGCTATAGCAATGCACTGTCGTGCTGCTCAGTACGAGCTGCCTGGCGCTTCCCCCATGCTGCCCCGGGCCAGGCAAAGCCCAGCGTGGCCAGGGAAGCCTCGGGAAGGTGTCTCCAAGTGGGAGTCTGAGCAGAGACCCTGCAGTCCAGACATTAAGCCCAAAGAGACCCTGATAGTCCTGCCAGGGCAGATGCTAAAAACAAGCTAGTTTCAGAAACCACTTCAAAGCCATTTTAACAGCTCTTTGCAGGTGCTCTTAGTGCCTGCCATGGGTTTGAGCTGACATTCCTCTCAGCTATGTTCCAGCACAGATTTGCTGCTCCATTTCAGCTTACTTTGAGATTTCCTTAGCGAGGGATCATTTTCTTTGGGTAGTTTAAGGCCTCATTTACCTACCCTAATGGACCGTTTTAGCCACCCTGGTGTACTTGAACTAATAACACCCTCCCCTGAGGAGCTGCTGTGCTGGTGCATTAAGTATAGCAGGATGACTGTTAAGGGGACCAAGATTTATCAGTATAAAGCCCTGTGGTGCCCATGTCACACTTGGAGCCAAAGCTGCTAGCTCGTCTGGACCTACTGTGTTCTCAACATACTGCTTGTTCTGCAGAAGGTGGAAGGGAGCCCACGGAGGAAGGATGTGCTGAGACCTGTAAGCCACCAGTCACCACACAGACCATGCCGGGAGCGCCGGGAGGCACTCGCATGGCAAGGGAATTCCCTGTGGGATCTTGCTGGCCAGGGAGCTTGGAGAGACGAGCTGGAGTGAGGGGGCAGGAGGAGGAGAAGTCTCTGCTCTGTTGAACCAAACTCTCCTGTGCTCCTTGGCCACACTCACGGGTTGCCTCTGTAAGAGAAGGGACAGCTACTGGGGCCTGGCCACCCTTGGCCCTTCCTCAAGTCTAAGGGTAACTTTTTGCAGTGCAGGAGGTGCCTGCGTTGTCCCTTTGCCCGGGAGGGGACAACCCAGACAGGCTGGCGCCAGCTCACGCTCCCGGGCTCTGAATGGGCTACTTCTTCTGTGTCCCTTCAGTGTCCCTCCGTGGCTTTACCCTCCGTGTTGACAGCGGGAAGCGGGCCTGTCTTGCATCACGTAGCTGAGGAGGGACAGGGTGACGCCGTCGCCRTCCTTGCGCGCGTGCTTATCTCCTCAGCAATTCCAAGCACTCTCCAGAGGGCTGGGTGCTCGCCTGGCTCGCAGACACCTCCAGCTCATGCTGGCTCTGCTCGCTGCTCCCAGCGTGCTCCCAGATCCCCATGAGCACTCCAAGAGCTGGCGGGAGACGGCTGGGGAGCGTGCCCGGGCCGCGGTCGCTCCCCGCAGGCGCTTGCACCGTCTGCGACAGCCCCAGGGCTGCTGCCGCTGCTGCTGCCGCTGCCGCTTCCCTCTGCGTGGGGCCTGCAAAGCTGCCTCGCACGGTGACCTTCGGAGCGGCCGTGGCACAGGTGTTGGCTCCRCTCTATCCATACGTTAGCACCTTCCCGGAGACAGCGAGAAGCCTGATGGACGTATAGGTTAGGTGCCGCAGTGAAGATCCCTGTAGCAAAGGTATTTTCTCACATATCTTGTAATAGGGAATATGTGATGACAGTGCATTTACTTTACATGGTTTTGTGGCAAGGACTTTCTGCCGCCTAGTACCCACAGCACAGCAAAGGTACCTTGAGCTGTACCACAAACTCAGGCTAATCAGAAAAGTCATCAAACTTTGGGGKTTTTTTCACTCCCTATCCCATGATGAGGTTACTGAGGCTTCAGTGGGAAAATGCAGGACGTCCCCAAGAAGCCGGCTGGTTTCTCACTGTGGTTTGTTACAGCTCTCACATTAGACCATTTCTAGTCTGTTCAGCTCCTTGGAAAGAGCCMTGTTTTACACTGAAAAGAACACCCTGCCTGGACATTATCATCTTAATTTTCTGTCCTTCCCATCCCTTCAGTTAATGACTGGAGTTCCTGAACATTTCTTAAATTGCTGGTGAATAAGTGATTTTCCCCACTTTCAAATCTTGCTGCTGGCAGCCTTGCTCGGGCTTTTCTGTGCCAGTTCTCTGTTTAACTCTATTTCCCAGCACACAATCATATGCTTTGGTTCCTTCTCTTGCATATGGATCATTTTGGAAGCATCCCAGCACATCCTTTCTGTTTGTCCCGGCTCCTCAATGTGTCGGTCTCACTGGCTTCCTGTGGGGAAGATTTTACAGGCAAGAGCACCTGGAACCTGTGAAAACATGGCCATCCAGTCCAAATTGGGCATTGCCACTTGTTTAATTTACGGAAGTGCCTTAAACAGGGGCTTTTGCTAAGGGTGTGTCTCTGGGATGTGTTGTCGCAGCAGAACGCCCTGTCCCCCTGCTGAAGCTCTGTGTGTGTCCCTCTCTCCAGAACGACTCCTGGGGAAAGCAGTATTCCTACGCGCTCTTCAAGGCCATGAGCCACATGCTGTGCATCGGCTACGGGCAGCAGGCGCCCGTGGGCATGTCGGACGTGTGGCTCACCATGCTCAGCATGATCGTGGGCGCCACCTGCTACGCGATGTTCATCGGCCACGCCACCGCCCTCATCCAGTCGCTGGACTCGTCACGGCGCCAGTACCAGGAGAAGGTAAGGAGCGGCCTTTCCAGCCCTTCCATGTCTTCGAGGAGCTTTCCACCTTGTCTGGATGCAGTCTGGGCTGGGAGGGACCTGTATGGGAGGCCATTGGTGCCACGGTTTTGTGCCCACGGCGGTTACTAATAACTCAGGGCATTCAGTCAGTCTACAAGACCCTCAGGGAGAAATAGATGCAAGATCAATGGACAATATAGGGCAAGCAGGTAATTCTTGTTATCTCCAGCTGTCTTTTTAGATCAACCTTCTCACTGCCATTATCATCTAAGATTGTCACTTCCTTTTTCCTAAGATTCTGTTTCAAACCCCAAGTGAACATCCCAGAACAGGCAGCTTTTGATTAGCAAGTGCTTTCTTTAACATTCCCAAGGTTAAACACTCCAGTGTTCCTGAGCACACCTACGTATCAACCCCCAAAGCACAGATCAAGGCTCAGGAGCACCAAACAGCTGCCCTGGGTAGCTGTCAAATTCACTGCATAGTTGTAGAATCACGTAACGTAGGGCATGGGTAGAAATGTCACAAGTGATGGGGTTGCCACTGCAGCTGCAGTAGCAATGGTGGTGGTGTTTAGGTGACACCAGGTGACTGTGTGTGCGGTTTACAGGTGCTAGCAGGGTCAGCACCACCATTCAGCTTGTGAGTGGGAGCTCTCCGAGGTGCATCAGCTCCGTCCAGGACCTTCCCATGCCAGGGCACGTTGCTCTCTGTGCAGTTACATCAGGTCATTGAGAGCGAGAGGGTTTGCAGGGAGGATAGGCAGCCGGGCAGCACTGTGGGATTTTCCTTCAGGACCACAGGCAGAAGTGCTGGCTGGGGCTGAAGCAGGCAGCTGGCATGGCTGCAGAGGAGGGAGCGCGCCAAGGGCGGCACTGGGGCTCAGGGGATGAGAGTCTGAACGATGGAGAAGAGGTTCAGTAGCTGCACAAGAGAAAGTGGGAGGGTGAGTTTGTCAGGTCGTTCCAGGAACCAGCTTTAGACACAGAAATCACAAAGCTCACCCRTCAAGAGAGTCTGCAGTAGTGCAGAGAGTAAAGGCAAAGAAAGCCCAGGGGGTCAGTCATGGTTTGAGGTTATGGAGGTGCTCAAGCCAGAGCTGGAGCCAAAGAGAGAAAAGCTGAGGAGAACGGGGAGGTGACCAGAGCTCGGGGCTTTCTGCTGAGTGGTGCTGCTGCTACAGCTTGGCTGCACCCAGGCCGGCTGAGAGGGAGACACGCCAGAGAGAAGGACACTGCAGCACAYAGAGTGCAAGCTGATCAAATCTGTGCGTGCAGAGCATATACTCAAATGTGCTGGAAGTGGCCTAGAAGTCAAGGACTGATCTGCAAACTCAGCCACCTGGTCATCACAACAGCAGCCAGGTTTTCCCCAGCACATCTGGGAACTGTGATTTTTTTTTCCCTAGCCAGGTCTGAATACCAGGGYAGAACTTGAGCCTGGGAGTTTGATTCCCACTAGGATCCAGGGAAGTTGGGCACTGGCATGCCTAGCAGGAGGACTGTGACGTGCTAAAGACTGATGAGAATGAGAGGGTTAACAGATCCAGGAGAAAAGCTTCCTGACAAAGCAGTGGGTAAAATCTTTAGCAGAGGGTGTATTTGGTGTGTAGTGGTTATAGCAGGTTCATTTCCCTGGGTATTCTCCTAGGAACAAACCCGCAGGGATGGAGTACATTCATTTCCTCTTACAAATGGGACAAGTGCTGGTCTAAAACAAATATATATTTACTCAGTGCAATCCTTAACACTTGAATAGCCATGATTAAAATGAGGCTGCTTCATGATTTGCAGCCCTGCAACTCAATTCAGTTCAGTCCTCGTGGGACAATGTGTCTGTTGAAGCATGTTAGAAGCAGAGAATCGTCACCTGGCAGAARCAAAGGCAGCTTGGAGACTTGTGCTGAGTGCCCCTCCGGGATGCTCCTCACCCAGAGGCTCGCGGGCTACACAGGCTCTTGCGGCTGTTCAGGGAGTGACCCAAGAAATGGGAGGTGGTGAGGGGAGAGGGACAGAAACTGCAGCCGTGCACATAGGGACAGCACAGGGACATCACCCAGCCACTTCACTGGCTGCCTTTGCCATGTAGAATCTTCAGGACAAGGCTCAGGAGTGAGTCTGGAGTGAAATTTCAGACTGGTCCATGTCCCTGCCAAACTGACTCGTTCTTCCCTTGTACTCACAGCCTCTGAGATGAGAGGAAAAGCCAGGACGTGCTGTTGTTTGGCTTCAAGAGCAGGCTTCTCTGTAGACAGTGTTTGATTTGGCCCCATTTTTCGCTCTGGTTTGGATTCATTGAACGCTTGGACCCTCTATCCCTGTCCTCCATTGCTGCAGCACCTGAATTTCATGCTCTGCTGGTTTCTGCAGGACAAGGAAGCCTACAGGGCAGATAGGCTGYTAAGAAGCATGGAGATTTGGAGGAGGAAGTCGGGTCCTCCAAAACCATGTGCTGCAGAGGTCCCTCAGGACATGGGACATTTCCCCCTATACCCAAGTGGCACGGTGCACTCCTCCCTCTGCTTGAAGTGGCATGGCCACCACGTACGGGTGGCTCTGTGCTCCCCTAAAAAAGCTCCATGTCAGAAGAGCTCTTCAGTCTGGCACTAGAAGGGGCTTCATTTCCAGGCCTGGAGGCAAAGTTGGAAGGGATTTCTCTGTCCTGTCCTGCCTTGCAGTGTGTCCCATGCCCCCAAATGACTTGCCTGTGGTCATGCAGAGGGTCAGTGGCAGCCAGGAGCTGACCACTATCTCTAGACCTAGTGATTAGCTCCACAGTGGCTCTGCAGGCAYGATTGGGTTCCTTTTTTTGGGGAAAGTATCACCCAGGTCCAGCCTGCAGGACTCTGATAGGAAACATTCCCAGTTTTGGTGGTGTGAAGCTGCGTATTGTAACTTAGCCAATGCAGCAGCTCCAGCCAAAGGGACCTCACACAACATTTCTCCCCAGTGCTCCCTCCCTGCCTCTCCTCCTAGCTGCAGAGTTTCATCTCTCATATTCCACCTCTCTCAGTTCCCAGCTCTTTCCTGAGCTGACTGGCCCCATGGCCTGGCAGAAGGCTGTTTTTACTTCCTTTATTTGGGAGTTAACCGTGCCAGATTAGTGGCTTGAATCATCTTACTCCAGGGCCCMATGAGAGCCACAGCTGGTGCAGGATGATGGAGGAGGAGGTTTATAGGCAAGAGCAGAGGCAGAATTCCCCATTCAGCTGTTCTTAGGTTATCTCAGGCCCTAAAACTCAAGTTTGTCTTAGATGGGGACTGTGACTGCACCACAGCCTGCAGAAACTGTGGCTCATAAGACAGGAAAAAGTGTTCCCCATTCCAAAGATAAGTAAACTAGGCAGATACGCAAGTTATTCCCATGCCATCTTCATGTTCCCCCATTAATTTCTTTTTTCCTGATGCGCAGAAGCTCAGCTGGATTAATATTTGTGTCAAGTCACTGCACATCCCCCCYCTCAGCACACACATCCTCCTCAACAGACTCCGTAACCTTGAGCCCGCAGGGAGCAGTGGGGATGCTGCTTGCTGTGGCTGGGCTCCGAGGAGGAGAGCAGAGCTCCCCATCCCAGCAGGATGCAGGCAGTGACGGGATCCTGCRGAGAGCCTCGGCTCCACTGGGATATCTCCCGAGGTACATCCCAAAGAGGGCTTGATGAGGAAGTGCTGCTCTCAGCAGTGCAGGGCCCAGCAGAGCCGCAGTCTCTCCAGATTCTCATCTCTCCTCAAGATCTGTCTGCTACACTGGTATTCTCTCAAACTCTGTACTCTCCACATGCATCTCCCTGCTCCCCATTCCCCCTGAGCAGCCTATTCAGTCCCTTCTGCTCAAAAAATACATATTGATGCTGAGTAGATACTTGCATATTCGCTTGTCGTTATGCTGAAGAGGCACCTGCTGTAGCACAGTGGCAAGGGGGCAAGGAGGTAGCATTACAGCTATAAAAATAAATCCCTCTACAAAAGCACAAATGATGTCACCTCTCAGTTCCTGAAACAGCCCTGGCCAACCATCAGGACAGTTCTTGCCACAGCTTTATCCTGTATACTGAGGTCTGGTTATCCGAACAAAAAGGTAGTTCCCTCTTCAAGTCTCCTCATTTCAGCCCTTCATCACTGGCCTGAGCTTAGCTAAGAGGATTTTGACATGAGGTGTTGGGGAAAACGTAGTAACTGTAAAGGCTGAGTCATGTTACCTGGAGAAAACAGCATCTGTGGGAGGTCAAGACAGGTGTTAGACTAATATTCACTAGTGGGAAGGTGGGAGATTCGGTGTCCAACAAGGATTTGCACCACATGAGGTGACCTCATGTGATCTTTTCCTCTGCATCTCTGGCGGGACGRTGGGCATGAAGGTGAACTTTTCAACAGGATAGCTTGATACCAGAGGCCAAAGATGAAGGTCTTCATCCCTCAGACTCTCAACCACCTCCTGCATCTTCCCCAGAGCACCACATGAAGCCCACAGAATGAGGAAATTYCCATGAAAGGGGCCACAGATTGGGGCTGGATCCCTTGGAGCACCTGGTTCAGTGCCAGGAGAAGCCAGGCACCCGCAGCCRTGCACCTGGAGTGCCACAGTGAGGGCAGAGATGCCGTCCTCTGGGCTCACCGAGTCCTTTCTTGGAGTCCAGCAGTCCAGTCTTACTAGGCAGCAGGTTCAAGGAAAGGTTCTGTCTTACTCTATGTCGTGAAACTGTGGAACTCGCTGTTACAGACGCTGTGGAGGCCCAAAGTCTAATGAGCCTCACAATATATAGACAAATTCCCCGCAGGACAATCTTGCATCTGCTACTGAGTGCTAAGATGCAGATTTAACCTCTGACTGTGGATCCTCCTGCTTTTCCTCACAAGCTAGGAGGGGACGGCCAGGAGCTGGCTTACTGTGTGCCTCTTTTCTTCTTCTTCTCCAAAGCATCTAAAACTATCAGAGCCACAAACTGTCAGAAGAGCCCTTAGCCTRACGCCTTAGGGCTACTCTTATATTTTTACCTTGTTTCCCATGATGGCAGTGAAGGGACTCCGCATGCCTGAGGGCAGCGTGCAGCAAACTCCGCTCAGAGATCCCAGCTGAGGTCCTGGACCGGCATAATCCCATTAGGCTGACAACGGGCCTGGCTGATCACCTCCCTTCACCCAGCGCAGAGCTAATTAATCCTGGCACAGAGCTGGCCTCAAGCTACCTTAGATCTGGGGACTCCAGGCTGGCCTGGCCAGCAATACCTGGGGAAGCTCCAGTCTGACAGAGGTGTTTTAAGCATCAGCCGCTCTATGCTAGCATGGAGTTGAACAGAGACTGTGCTTATTCCTCCGTCTCCTATGTTGGAGATACCAGGTGAGAGATTTTGTGTTTGTTCCCAGCCCAGACAGCATTTGAAGCGCTTTTCCCAGGATGATCCATCTGCAGTGTCTGTAGGTTCTCAGGTGGCCTGTCCAGATACTCAGAGGTCCAGGTAGGTTAGATTGGAGTCTTGTTCTTGAGGCAAYGCCACAGTCTTGACTGCAAAGCTCCAGCCTCTCCTCAGTCTGTGTGTACTCGGAGTGTGTGGCACGCCAGAAATTAGAGGTGCCTGGGAAATTTARTCACATGCAAAATTTAATCGGATTTCCTAATTGGAAAAAAAWTGGGAGCCTTGCTTTATCCAGTTATGACTTGCATTAATTGTACACTAACTGGGTCTGTAAGAAATGGGTCTAAGAACCATTATGCCCCCTGTTACTGTTAATCAAAGCATTTGGGGCTATCAACAAGATGTATAAATGGCACATCCATCACTTGTATCAAGCTACAGGGTCTGCCCGGGGGCATTGGGCTTGGTGTCTTGGGCAGGGGGTTCTTCTGTTGTCCGGGCTGGGTTTTCCGGATGGTTCCAACCTTGATTCAAGATCACGGGAGGGTGATCTGGAAGGCTCTGCCATGGCCCACAAGCCCATGCACTCTTCATAGCGACCCATGTGCAGAGTGTAAGTGCAAGGAGATTGCCTGAGAACGCTGGGAGTCAAACACCCTCCRGGCCAAAGCCTGTTCAGGACTGCACTCCTAGACCACATCCACTGCTCAGCAGAAGAATGTCAGCAGGAAATAGGTAATAGAGGCGGGCAAGGAAGGTCTGGCTCTCCCCCAAGATCAGAAATTTGGATCAGTTGTTTTCAGGTTGTTCAGTCCTTTCCTTAAAAGAATACAGAGTAGACTGTGAAATGAAAATTGACTGAAAACCTCATGGTTTTCTTTTAAAACACCTTGCAAGGGAATTAGCCTTTCTTTCAYGGCTGTAACTGAACTGGGGTTAACTCCTGTTTGTTCTTGCAAGAAAAGTATCTCCCTGATGAATTTGCTATTTCCTTTACCGATGACTATTAAGAAAACCCCTTGTGTGAAGGTTTAAAACCCTCCTTCTCCAGATCTCTTAGCTCTCTGCAGCGGTGTCCATCAGGCCCTGGAGCAGAGAGCTCAGTGACATTGCGGTGACCTTSTTGTGCACCTTCACTGGGGGAGATGGGTCTTGGGTAGCTTTATCAGCGATAAGGTGATTACAGCTAAGGTCTTGACACTTTTTTTTTTGCTGAGCAGGAAAGGCAAACACATAGTTCTGTTCCTGGAGCAGGATGGATGGCAGCCGGGCCCCATGAGGGGCTCTGCATGCATGAGCACGGCCAGTGCTCACGCAGAGAGGAGAGCGCTGCTGCCTCAGCAGAGCCTCGCATCCCAGGGTGGCACTGGGAGCTTCATTATCACGGCTGCAATTCGTTTTGGCACTTGAGCAGCAAATAAATAAACAAATACCTCATCGTGCGGGGAGCTGAGCCTCCCTGCTGGGCCACAGCTGCTGGTTTCAAACCGCCCAGAGCCTGACGCCCCTCGGCTGGCAGGTTTTACCTCATCTCTCTTCTGCTCTTCTGATGCAAACTGCCCTCTGCCTTCCCCTCACACCTCCAGATCTGCAAAATGCCAGCGACTCAGGCTGACATCTCCAATTCCCGCTGTGATCCGTGTTTCACAGCACTTGATGAATCAAAGATGATGCACTGGCCTGGTGGAAAAGCGCCCTGGGCTGGACTGCTGACCTAGGCCAGGAGCAGAGCTACACAGCCAAGCAGGGAGCTCTCCTAGGGCACCTCTCCCAGGCAGGAGTTAGTTGGGAAGAAGCAGCTCTTTGGGTGGCCTTTTCCTTGCTGGGACATGGGCCTGGCACAGTCATCGTGGCACTGCCCTGCCTATCCGGAGAGCCACCGCTTGAAAGACCAGACCAAGGGGSGCTGCCCAGCACGCCCAGTGCACACAGGCGTGCGGTGCTGCACCCCTTGCCCAGGCTGCCCAGGACAGGAGCAGGGCCACCTTGAACCCTATGCAAGTGCAAGGCCACCAGGAGCCAGAAACAACCGTGTCTTCAGGCTCAGAAGGGCCCCTGCTCTGACTGCTGGCGTCTCCCGCTCCCAGCTCCGAAATGGGATTGTCTGCAGCACAATCCTAGCCTGAATGATCTCTGATTAGCAGCTAGGAGAGGCAGCTCCAGAGGCAGGGCCTTGCAGCCCTCCTCACTTGAATGCCTGTTGTATAGAAAGAGGGGAACAAAGCTGCAAGGGTTTTCGGCTAGTGTCTGCRGTATTTATAGCAGAGCAAGAAGTAAAGAGAGCGTTTCTTCTTAAGCTAATTTCTGATGGTGCCACTGGAGCCGCAGAGGTGAGGACAAAAATGTCCCAAGTATTTCAGTGTGTGATATGCGGCTCTTGAAAATCATCCTACAAATGCAGCTAGTGCCAAGCTGCAAAAATTAAATGAGATCTGAACCCTGGTGTTCATAAAAGAACTCAAAACCTGGACGTTATGTAGCACTTTTTTTTCATAATGAAAATTGGATCAAGAGTTAGCTGTTAGATACCCCCAAAGGTGAAGAGTGTTTGGTGGGCATAAATTTAGTCCAAAAGACAAAAGTGGTACGGATATGGTTGAGCCTCGRGTAGATGCATGTTGGATAGTGCTGKTTGAASTGSCGTTGAAATAACCACYGYTCCCAAACCCTAAAATCCTCACCTTGACTGCAAATGCACCACTCGACTTGACTCGCTTGTTTCTTGCACGGGATGTTGACATCCAGGGAGTYGGGATTTAAACTGTCATGACCAGAATTAAACTCTGCCCCACAGTCCTTTCAGCCTCTCTGCAAGGCTGTCAGTGATGCATGTCTGCACGTGCAAGGTGTGTCTGTCTTTGGTTAGAGGGACACGCTRACGTCTCTGCGTAGCCTAAGTGCCATCTCTGCAGTGAGTACGTGTGTGAGCAGGGAGCGTTGGGCATCGTGTGAAACCCTCTAAACCTGTCTGCATTAACAGAGCTGCACGAACAGAAATCAGCATTTCCATGGAGCTCTGGGAGCCCAGAGATGCTGCAGACCAAGAGAGAAGTAAGAGGTGCCAGGGCCGGGGCTGGGATAGGAGCAGCTTCTCCCAGCTGGTGACTCAGAGGCTGGGCTAGGAGATAGCGGAGCTTTCTCAGCCCGTGATTTATCCCTGCAAAGGCAGCAGGAGTCGGGCTAGAGAGGGAGCTTATGAGAGCAGGTAAAAGTGTTTAGCTCCCTCTGGTCAGCCAGTGGCCATGGCTTCAGGCATAGGGGACAGGACAACTAGGAAAAGGCACTGGTTCTAGAAGGAGAACTACCCAGTGAAACGGTCCCMCTTTGATATATTAATGCCTCCTTCAAGGGCTTGTTGGAGGAAAAACAGACTTAAAGGAGATGAGTTAGGATTTAAGTGGACTTGATTGTCTTCAGAGAGATTTAAATAATTCCTCAATGAGTCTTTGGGGCAGAACTCAGAGATGCCACTAATCTCTGCAGGTTTCTCTGAGCACAGGGCAGCTGGAGGGCAGAGGGAGAAGTGCAGAGACTGAGCAGAGGAACACAAGGCAGCAAGGAGGCCAAAGGCTGCTGGCAGATTAGGCCTGGCCCCATCTGAAGGAGATGATGTTTTGCTTGTTCTTTAGCTTTTGGCACCTTTTATGCATCTACAAGCCAGGACTGCTGACTTTTGTGGGTATTTCATGGGTTTTCTCCTACCAAGACCAGAGGTACTGCCTGAGACACCCGAGCATGTGGTTTTCAGCACCTCACAGTCATAATTAAACAAGTATGGGAAGAACCAGCCTGGACTTTGTGCACCCTCAGAGGTCCTTCTGCCAGAGGAGTTGGAGGGCTCTGTGCAGTGGCACCTTGGGAAACAGTTGGGTTTCAGAATTTATGGGGGTCTGAAAAGAGGAATGGGAAGACCTAAGGGCTGGTTAGAGACAGGTTCTGATGCTTGTGTTGACAGCCAGGTCCTGGTGGACCTCGCTCAGTGGAGGGTGGCACAGAGAGGTCAGGCTGCTCAGCTGGAGAAACCAGCTCAAGATGCACCCGAACGACTGACTGGAGCCCTCTGCTCTGGGCCAYGATTTGGCCTCGCAGGTGACCGCAGAAATGATGCCTCCGCAGAGCTCAGAGCTGAGAGGAGACGAGCACTKCCTGCAGGGCTTGCAAAGTGCCCTCTGTCTTGCGGCATTCAATACTGTAGCCTTTGGTTTGGTGGGTGCTGGTGCTGGACACTGCCAGCCTGGCTGGGAAGCCCCCAAAGGAGAGGGGAGAAACCCCTCTGGATCGTCCATGTGTCAGATGAGCAGAGAGGGGCTCAGGTTTTCACCTCCGGGCACCTCCTCATGGCTTCATCTTGAGGTGAGACAGATAAAAAGCCACAAAACTCTTCAGAGCCAGGAGGGCAGGTAGCGTTAGCAAAGATAGGAGAGGGAGAGCCAAGACATGTCCTTGTTAACTGTGGCAGAGAATTATGGTTTCTTATTTCACACTTTTTTTCTTTGTAACCATGGTTTTAATTTGTAATCAGGAGCAGAACCTTTCTTTCTGCTGAAATAAATTTTCCCTCCTTTTACTCTGAGCCTTATCTGGAGACAGCGATCGCGGGGGAATCTCACAAGCCCTAGGGATTTTGCAGAGCAGCAATTCATTGTTCTCTATTGCGAAGCAGTAAATCTTGAAACAGCAGCAAACAAGCAAGGAGTCGGAGTCTCTCCATCCGAGCTGCTCCTGTGAGGCGTAGGAGTTGGGAGGGTTTCCCCCAAGCAGCAAAGGTCGCTTGAATATTGGTCATAGCAAGCTGGACAGTGGAAGCGGTGGTGAGGTCTGGGAAACGCCCATCTCCCTCYGGAAGCAGTGCCGCCCGCTGCAGCTTCTGCCCAGGCAGGACCTCGGCAAGCCGAGCGCGRTGCGGCTCCCGTTGCCCACCCACCACCTGGCTCCCCATGGGGAGGTGGCGACTTGCTTGGCTTTGATCACGGCGCTTCACTCCGGTCATGAATATTTACGGCAGCTCCTCTGCCGCTTGCTCCAGACAAAYGCCTCGGGAAATGCCAGGAAACCCCGAGTGTCCCCTCTGCCACCCGGGCCTCCGTAGAGTGACGGCTTCCCCTCGCTGGTGCGGATGGAGTTGTTAGCATGCCAGGCAGCGCAGCCCGCACCGTGCTGAGAGCTCAGGGGCACAAGGGCTCTGCAGGAGAGCTCTGCAACAAGCAGTGCTTCTATAATGAGGCACTTCAGAACGAGCTGCAGGGTAGGAACGTTCAGGGACAGGTTTATTGGGGAGAAAAGGGATAAGGGGGAAGGCCAAAGGAACACGGGCCTCCTGTCACTGTTACTTCCATGGGACGAAGGCAGGATCAGCCTTCTGCTGCGCAGGGGGATGTGGCCACCGTGCTCACACGCGTTGCTCCTGCAGCCCTTGCAGGGCACGCAAGCTCGCAGTACTGTGCCCTTGAGGAAGTGTCATTTACTCACAGAAAGTGCCGTTCCTCTCCAAATACTGCTCTGGCATCTGTCAAGTGCCTCTGTATTCCCCTCTAAGTGACAGGCTGGAAATGCAAATCATTAGGCAGAAATACAGACTGCAAAATACACACAGGAAAAGTGCACAGGGCAGGAGGGATACAGCAAAAGGAAGAGAAAAGGGGGATCTGCACAGCCCTAAGTGAGAAAGCAAAGGTGCAGAGTGTTGTTGGGTGCGAGGAGAGGCCCAGCTCGTGCTGCAGGGAATGGGAGCCTGGGCATTCCCTACACCTAGGGAATGAGGAGAGCTCTTTCCAGCACACACAGGGCAGCCTTTTAGGAAATGCAGAAGAGACGTTTGCACACCCTCATGTGTTTAAGTTGTTGGTATGCCTGTGCTGAGTCTGCCAGCCTGCTGAGCAGAGAGCAGGCGTGGGTGCTGGGCGGCTCTGGGTGCTCACGGGCAGCGCGAGCGGGTGCCTGTGGCTGGCAGGAGCGGCGGCAGTGCCCTTCGTTGAGCGTCCCCCTCCTGTCTCCCCTGTGCAGTACAAACAAGTGGAGCAGTACATGTCCTTCCACAAGCTCCCGGCGGACATGCGGCAGCGCATCCACGACTACTACGAGCACCGCTACCAGGGCAAGATGTTTGACGAGGAGAGCATCCTGGGAGAGCTGAGCGAGCCCCTCCGCGAGGTAAGGAGGGGAACTGAGCGGCATCTTGGCAGCTTTGGAGGGGCTGGYGTGCAGCAGCATCTCCCAGCGGATTGCAGAGGCCTCTGAGCTCCAGGGGAGTGATGGCAGGCCAGGTCTTTTGGGAGCGCCAGCTGGGAGTGGAGGCTCTAGGGTCATGCGCAGCGGAGACCCACTCTGTGCAGGGTGCTCTTTCTGAGGCGGTGTCATTCAGAGAGTGGCGTGTGTTGAAGGCACGGGTGCTTGTCTGCAGTTCCCCCCCGGTCATGGCAGAAGTCACTGCTGTGCAGCAGCGAAGTCCAGGCCTTTGACTGTGGCAGGGCAGGAGCCTGAGTCTTTGGCCACTGCAGCACAGGTGACATGTGCCATCCAGGTCACTTCAGCAAGGATAAGCCGCCACGTGCTTGGGATCCCTGTAGGAGAGCCTTTGCTTGCTGTCYTGAGCCCTGGCTAGCCCCCTGTTAGCTGCATGGCACACGGGGGTGCCTGTTCTCTTTAGGGCACTAGTAGGCCTCTCAAGCAGCTCCTGGGGGAAATGTGGAGAGGAATTTCCCTTCCTTTCACACTTTCTGATTCTCCAATCTGCCCTTTTTTCGATACAACAGAAATACCCATCRTCATCTGACTGAGCTCCTCCTCCTCCACTTACTCCTGTTCTTTATGTGTGCCTTAAAGCTCCTTTACTGCATGGCACTGCAGAGCCCATACTGTCGAGAAACAGCTGGATCTCATGAGACAGGGAGACGTTTCACATGAGTCTATATTTCGCAAAGAAGTTGAACCTCCACAGCCTATTCTTTGCCAGTAGCTGATCCTGAATTGAGGGCTTGGGGCTAAGCTCCATCCTAGTTTCATCCAAGCATGTTGCTCTAAGGAAATAYAAGGCAGGATTCCCCCAGTACTGCCAAACATGACAGATGCTCCAGAAACAAGTCTGCTGTGACTGATGCACTGGGTTTATTGATATATTATTATTTCCCACAATAAATCCTGCCTACCTSCCTCTCGGAGATCAAATTTTGCCAACAAGCAAAGAGCTGAGGGTAGTGAGTGGCACCTACTGCCTCTCTGACAACCTCTGTCCTGTTTCTGCTCTTTGACCTGGACGAACTTGGCAGTGACAGGAGAGCAGGAGGAGGCTGAGGAGAGGGGAAAAGATCCCATGTGACTAAATGCCAGGATTGTTTTTGCTCGGGGATCACAGCAGTTGGTGCCTGCTCTGTTCATGGATCTTGCTGAACCAACCCTGGCTTTCACAGGAAAAAGGAGYGTGTTGGGGTCCCTGACCCCACGCCTTGCAGTTGGTTGTGCTTGGTATGTGCTCTGGAGCAACAGCAAAGACCTCATCYCCATTTTAAAAGGGCTGCTGCAGGAGAGCCCTCTGAGGAGTGCCTGTATTTCTGCAGGCCCCTTGTCCCCACCCTGCCCTGCTCTCCTCTGCCCGGCCACCTCTCAGACTGCAATTTAAGCACCTCAAGCTCCCTGATTTTAAGCTATATCTCATGAATTCACACACACCCCTGTGCAGCTTAGGAATGGTACCTCTCGCTGTCCATACCCCTAGTACACGGCCCGCAAGGGCTGCCAGGAAACCTGTCTGGCCGGACCCTCCGTGCATGGCGCTGCCGAGGGACCCTCGCACAGGACAGGGGCTACCGCAGGAACACGCTGGGTGCGGGGGCCCAGGGGATCCCTGCTGCCACGGGTGATGCCGCTTGGAGCATGTGCCTGGGTGCCCCAGGCCCTCGCACAGGGTGATGGGCAGCCAGGCTGAACACAGAGCAGCTTTTTCCTTCGTTTTCTAATATAGAGCTCACTGGGGGATTGCCACGAGTTGCTAGATGTTGACTGAAGATGTGTGTGTCTTTTCTGCTCTCCGTCCCACTTCTTCTCCCTGCCTCTCTCCTCCTCTCCACTCTCTCTCTGTCTCTCTCACGCTCACCTTGTGGTCAGGAAATCATTAACTTCAACTGCCGGAAGCTGGTTGCCTCCATGCCCCTCTTTGCCAACGCAGACCCCAACTTTGTGACCTCCATGCTGACCAAGTTGCGGTTTGAGGTGTTCCAGCCGGGGGATTACATCATTCGGGAGGGCACCATTGGCAAGAAGATGTACTTCATCCAGCACGGGGTGGTGAGCGTCCTCACCAAAGGCAACAAGGAGACCAAGCTGGCAGATGGCTCCTATTTTGGAGGTGCGTGTTAGTGAGTCCTGTTAGCGAGACCTGCTCCTTTTGCTCACGTGTCCCGGTCACAAGAGYGTGACAATACATGGAGCTGGTATCTCCATTGCCTCCTCCTCCACCCTCTGCCTCTGTCCACCTCACTAGCTTGCTGCTTCCCGTGCAGCGGGTTGTGCAGAAGGAAGTGCGAAGGACAGTAAATAAAAAACAAAATTAAGGAGGAAAATTTAGTTCTGGAAGGTTCATTTCTTCCTTGCCCTGAGCAAATTGATAGATCTGTGAAGCTGAGAAAAAATGGAACAGTCTCAATTCTCCGAGCACTTTTACCGTGCTGCCTAGTCCTGCTGATGGGCATCTGTCGTAGGAGGCACTGCGTGAGCAGCGGGGAAAGGCAGAGCCCACCACGTCCCCGGCCTGCAGCTCAACGGGGCCGCGGCCGCCAGCAGGCAGCAGCGGCCGGAGGGAACACCGCCAGGAGGGATTTAGCCTCCGGCTTCTGCAAGGGACACCCGTATTGTCAGAGCCCTGCATAGGTCTCACTGAAGCCCTGAGACACAATTCTCCTGTAGAAGCCCTTCAGTAAAAGCACCAGATGTGCCACATGTAACAGGCTACAGAGGAAGACAGAATGCAGGGACCTGCCTTTCCTTTCCTCTGTGCAACCTGTTCTCCATCCTTCAAATCCCTGTTATGCATTCCTACAATCCTGGCTCCGTAAACAGCCCGTTTGCACTGACTCACTGGCTCTGGGGTTGCAGGGATGTTGCAAGCCGCTAGAAAGTGGGGTTGGTTCTGTGGGGTTTGGAATTCAAGGAGGGAGTCTGGATACCCTGGCTCGGACTCCTTGGCTTAAAACTGCCCGGCAGATCCAGTGCACCTGTGATCCTGCACACACTCAGAGGCACCACGCTCTCATAAGCACTGATTCCTCCGGAAAGCCGCCTAACGACGTGCTGTCAGCCTGGAGTGCTGCTGTCCTAGTGCTYGGAGCAGGCCTGGGGGAGCGCTGAGAGCGGCGCCGCCTGAGTGATGTCTACCCCATGGCGTGGAGAGGAGGCTGCAAGCAAAAGAGTCTCCTTCTCTTGGTCCCACCGTCTGTTCATGTGCAGCCGTGGGTGCCCAGGCTCTGTGCAAACGGGAGGGCAGCACTCGAGAGCTCTGCAGCCAGTCTTGAGGGGTGTCCGTGCACGGATGCCACCTCAGCGCTGCACCCCAGGGCTCTGGGTGGGTGCCACAAACCTGGCTCAATCTGTCGGCTTGCAGCACCAAGGCAAATGCTGGCGATGTTGCACCGTGTGAGGACTGTCACCGCGGGGCCCCTGCTTCTTTCCCCGATGCTGTTGACGCAGCAGCACTGTCCCTGTGCTCGCTGGGAAGCAGGCAGGCTCCCGGCGGAGGGGAGCTGGGCGGCTCCTGTGCCGCAGGCTGGCGGTGTCGCCTCCGCCTGCTCGAGCTGCGTCTCTCCTTGCAGAAATCTGCCTGCTGACCCGCGGCCGGCGCACGGCCAGCGTGCGGGCGGATACCTACTGCCGGCTCTACTCGCTCTCCGTGGACAACTTCAATGAGGTGCTCGAGGAGTATCCCATGATGCGGAGAGCCTTTGAAACGGTGGCGCTTGACAGGCTGGACAGAATTGGTAAGTGGAAAGCGTGCGGGTCCCCCTGCCACTGCCTGCAGCCCTGGCACCCTCTCCCCAGGCTTGATCCCATCTTCCTGAGCTGGAGTTGTGAACTGGAGGAGAGAGACCCTCGCCCCTCTGTCCCGACACCAGCTCCTCCAGGAGCACCATTAACAGACAGCTGAGTCCACATTCTGCTCTTACACACACACTCCTCCACCCACTGTTGTGTCCCACAGCCTCTGAGGCTCTAGGGACAGCGAGTGACCCCAAGGCCTGCCAGCCAAGCGCAGCGTTCGGTGAAACGCTCCCTGGCAGGAATCAGCCCTCAGCATCAGGGCTTGGCTGTTTGTTAGAGCGTGGCCTGGGTCTTGYGGGGGTGCCAGCAGTGCTCTGGCTTTGTGGCAAGCAGCAGCAATGGTCTGAAGACAGAAAGTGACAGTCGTGTAGCTGTGGAGTAGTCTTCATCCCTAGTACATTGCTACAACCGTGGCCTTTTGTTGGACCACTGTTTCTCTAATTGCAGCTGAAAAACAACTGAAGAAACAGAAGGTGCTGTAGGGAAGGGAAAGTTGGGGTGTTTTCTGATCCAAAAGAGACCTTTGTGCAAAACCATAAGCAAAACACAAGTATGAAGACCCTGTTCAGCTGTCTATTGGAGTCCAGCTATAAACATATGATAGAAATTGGCACCTGGTAGAACACGGAATGAGTAACAAAACTTTCCACACTCCAAAGTAAACACTGTTTTCCAAACACTAGTTCTGGATTGTAGTAACTAAGAGCGGCTCGTGCCAGGATGCTGTCCTGCTCTGTGCTGAGAACCTCACTGTCCAGCTAGAGAAAACCGGGATACAATTCCCTGGCATAGCTGGAGTCCTCAATTGTGATTAACTGACTTGCACAAGGTCACTCAAGAAGTCTTTGCAGAGCTGAGGACTGAGCGTTTCAGAGGCGCAGTCCAACTTCAGTTCCCTGTTATACATCTCCTCAAGCTGCACTCATTTTCATTGCTTTTCTGAGCTGACAAGGGCAGAGCGGGTCTGAGCACAGTGTAGAAGGTGGAGAGGATAACGAGGTGAAGAGGGGTAGGAAGGAGGCAGGCGTCCCAGCGAGGGGTGTGGGGCCTCTGGGGCTTTTCGTGCCAGGAACACTGTATTCTGTGCATGTCATTACCTGCTGCAAACCAGAAAGCCTGACCTCCAGGGAGAGGTTGGGAGCTAAATATGTACAGTTTGGCAAAGCCCACACTAATGAGGCCCTCGTGTAAGTGGCCACAGTGCCATCACTTGGGTTATTCAAATTAAATGGAACAAGCTGCCAGGATATGTGATGTCAGGCGCAGCGAGGGAATGGCCAGCTGGGCTTTGCTCTCAGATTCTCTGGGATTAGCAGCCCCCCAGGCTCCTGTGCTCAGGGGCAGCAAATACGAGGAGCAGGGTGGCCTGTGCTCCTTGCCCCTTGCTGTGTGTGCAGCTGCACAGGTAAGGAGACGTCATAGTGAGTGGAGCAGCCCGAGCTGAGCTTCCTGAACACTGAAGCGAGGTGAGTCCATGGATGTTTAGCCCGCGCTGAGCTCCGCAGCCAGGATGACACCAGTACCTCTATGGGGCAGKTTGAAGCTGTCTCAGGTCTCTCCTGTGCAGCTCCAATGAGGCTGTGGAAGGAGGAACCTCCATGGAAGATGTCACTCAGATGAGAGGCCTGGGTTTCAGCTGCCCTCCCAAAAACCCCTAAAATGTAACAACAGCACTGGGGGATCAGGTAGGAAAGGGAGTGCCAGGCAGATGCCCCGGTCAGTCAGACCGAGCTCCTTTGGAAGAGTTCCCACCGGGAGTGGTGGCTGCAGAGCATCGCAGGCTCTGCAGGACTGTTTGCTTGGACACAAGTCACCTGTGCAGCTGCTGGGGCAGCAGGTGGGGCTGGAGCTTGTCTGGAACAATAATGGGCAGCTGGGCCACATCCCTGCAGAAGGGTCAGGGGCTGGAGGAGGCTCAGGGTCTTTTCTGCTCCTGTTCAGTGGCCTTGTGGCATGCAGGGCTGCGCGCTGCTGTTGGGCTGCTTCTCACTCCCACTCTTCCACGGAGCCGACTTGAAGGAGAAAGAGCATCTCATCGATGCCCTTCCAGGCGGTGTCTATGCACAAAGAACTCCCCAGAGCTCTCACGCCTTTCTCATGCTGCTGCCAGGATTGGTGCTTGTTCATCACGCTGCATCAGGGCAAGCAGGGTTATTCCGTGTACAGATGCAGCTCAGAGCTTCTCAGGGCTATCCAGCTGCCCAGCTGCTCTTGCTCTCCATGCAAGCCCGGAGCAGCACTGAAAACCAACATTGTGGTAGGGAATTTAACAACGGGGAGAAACGAGGCACGTGGAGGAAAAGCCAGCCTGCTTGAGAGCACAGTGARTGAGCGGCGTTATGAAGAATAAGCCTGACCAGGGCAGCTCCTCGTCCTGCAAGCCTGCGGCAGCGCTCTCCTCACAGCTCCGTCAGCCCCGTGTCCCAGCTATTTTTGTGATGTTGCCTGAGTTTCCAAGGAGCAACACTCAGACCCTGAGTCAGAGCACTTGTCTGGGGCATTTCAGTGCAGAAGCCTTTCTGGCATGGAGCCTTCTTCCGTTGGCAGCACAGAGGTGAGCCCAGGAGCCCAGCAGAGCCCTTCGCATCAGTGCTTTTGTGGCAAACCTTTCTTGCACTGAGCGAGGAAGTGATTCCTGTCAGCTCTGCTTTCGGAATTGGCATGAACAGCCTCGCCTGTTTCTCCCTCTAGGAGAAAATCCCTTCTACAAGTAGCTGCCAAAGGTCGATATAAGGCCAGAAGGTGCCATACAGCTGCTGGAATAAGAGGCCCTTTGGGGTAGTGCTCAGCCTCAATGTCCAAGCCTCGATTTATCAACAGCGGTGCCTTACAGAAGGTGCAAACCTGCAGAGTCATCCCCTGGAAAATCCTAGTGCTACCCCTGTTTCCCTGGCATCCAGACCTGCGAGCTGGCTGCTCTCCCAAATCGTCTTCATCACTGCAAAATGCCCTGTTGTGCCCAACGCTCTCAGCCTGGAATTTCCCGAGTGAGCCTAGGAAATTAGGCAAATCTTCCTGAAACTGGCAGCCCCCATGGAGACCTCGTGCCTGTAAACAGCGTTTTTTCCCTTTCCTCTGCGACACGCACCGTCTGGAGAGAGCTGTGCAGCAGCACGCTGCTGCTTAGGGAAGCCACGAGCTGAGGCTTTGAAAGTAGAGGGATTGTTCTAGGGGGCTGAGGATAAGGAATGAAGATGCATGAAAGGCAGGTACGAGCAGAAGCGGGAGCGTATTTTTGTTTCACAGTGTGTTTGGCTCACCATCTGCACGCAAGACTGGAGCAAATGGGAGCCTGTTTTCAAAGCACTCGTGCGTTCCTGACTCCCTTCTCGGCAGCTGAGAGCGTGTCCTTGGGAAGCCCGTGCCTCCCGGAGCTCGTGGAAAGGCTCAGAAGCATCTGCCAGCGTCTGGCACCAGGAGACACCCATTCCAGCATTCTGCCTGGGCAGTGAGGGAGCAAGAGCAGGGGAGACGCTCTGCACATGCAGTCGTGGTGCCTGTCTGCAGGGTGAGCTGCTCCACGAGCACCCTCGAAGCTCGTGCGGGTGACATAGGGAGTGCGAGGACAACAGCACCCATCCCCGACGCCCCAGGAGCACTCCTGCTTGCCCAGAGGGGTAGCGAGCCGCCCTCTTGGTGCAGCAAATGCCCTTGGCAGCCCGCGGCAAAGCGCAGGGGTGCCYGGCGCTCTGCGTCCCCATCACCACCACTGGTGGCAGAGCCCAGGAGCTGGAGGATGATCCTTCCAAGCTCTGCTGAGCTCTGCTGCTGGTGAGGAGGGCGCCCAGCATCCTGCCTGGTCCCACATGGCCACRGAGGAGCTTCCCCGGGGGCTCTGCGCTTGCAGAGGTCCTTAAACACCCAAAGGTTATTTTCTCTAGGAACTGGCCAGGGCCTGAGCTCGGCAAAAGCTCCTGTCCCCACTCAGCTCCGCTCTCGGAGTAGTTGCAAGCTCTAAAGAACTCTGCAGGCTGCAGAAAATCACATGTATAACTCTCCCCAGGCTCAGGACCTGAAGATTGCAAGGAAATTAGACTAATACATCACTGATTAAACTTTCCTCTTTCTCTTGTTCTTGACCAGGCTGTACAACTCTTCTTAATATTTATATGTTGAAATGATTTGATCATTTCTCCAGCCAATACTTCTTTGTCTGCCAAGCCTTTGTGAAGAGTCCCAGTTTGTGATGTGTCAGTTAGTTACGTAAGTCGCCCGGTTCTGTTCCCCGGGTGGCTTTGAAACTGGCTTTCGGTGACCAGCGAAGCTTAAAATTAGATTTTCACAAGTATTTGCACTTGTAAAACACTACCACTCAGATGTTCAATGAGAGTAAATACCCCACAGGTTGTGAATATTATCGAATCAAAGTTCATTGATGCGTTCAAAAGTATCGAGGGACAGTTATTTGCCATTATTTGTTATGTKGCAATAAATATCATAGATGTCTTCCATACAGCTGCTTACCATCCATATCAAGGCTAAAGGAAGTTGTTTCTTTTTCAGTTTCTTCAGGAATTTGATGCCTTGCATTTCCTCCAGGCACTGCCATTGCTAAAAAGCAAAGAGAAGCTAGGACCACACAATGCCACTCTCTAAATATTGACCCAGCAGTGTTGTATTGATAGTATTGTTATGCTAGAGGAGCGTCTGCCCCAGAGGTGGGAGGAGCAGAAGTGGTAAAAGCTTTGCCATGTCCACAAGCCRCAGTCTGGCCGTTCCTTAGCTTCCTTGTTGGACACCCTCAGCTCACCGTCCCACTTGTGCAGTTGAAATCCTGTCGGGGTTGCGCCCCGCGTACCTCGGTCATGCCGAATCCTCCGGGAGGTGCTGCCTCGGAGGACTCGCTGCTCTCCACTGTGAGCTGGAGGGTCTGGGATCCTTGCCAGGTGGCTCCTGCGTGACTTTGTCACGTCTTTGCTCGGTGCTTCAGCTCCTCGTCTGTTCTACAGGGAAAACAATGCTAACTGCAGGTTAGTGCCTCTCAGCTGTGCCGAGTGCTTCCTAGCTGCCTAGTCCTCATGGCAGGTGCCAGGCAAAGTCTYATGCATAAATAAAAGGGATTAAAATGCATATGTGTAAAACAGGATGTACTTAGCATAAAGCTTGCCCTGTATCTGTACCACAGTGCCAGATTTCTTTGCCTTCCTCAGGTGAGTAACCMTAAGAGCAGCACACACGAGGTGAGCAAGCGGATCAGAGCCTAAGGYTACATTAGCTCTTCCTTAAGGCTACTGATACAGACACAGCTAAATCAAAGCTGTGCAAATGCCTGTGGCTCAGGGTTCATGTGTGGTGCTCAGAAGCCTACACTTTGGGGGAAGGTTTCCTTTCAAAGTCRCACTGAAGGCTGCCCAGCCATTTAAGCTGGCAGAATCTTGTTATCCAGGGACCGGGCAGCCRACAGCAGTGGCTGGCAGGTGATGAGGTTCTCCCATGCTGTGACCTCTCTGTTCATGGGAATAACCCCCATGTAGCTGTTTGTGGGGCGGCCAGGGTTTACCTGCCTCTGTGCTCTCTGACTAGAAGCTTTTTCCCATCATTTCCAACACTGCGACGCTGACGCTGCATCTGAGTCGGCCTCAGCTTTCATAGTCAGCAGAGAAAATGGCATTTCTAGCGTGCCGCTCACCTCCTCCTAAAGCGGGCATGCAAAATGGCTTGGGTGGGTCCTRCCCTGGGAATGCTGCCTAGGTCAGACATGGGTAGGAGCTTGCAGCTAAGCAGGACTTAAGTGTTGAAATTTCCTTTAATTTTCAAGGGCAGGTCCAGACTCGGAGTACTGTGTGTTCGACACAAATATCAGCYATGACTGAGGGCAAGTGATCTCAGCTTAGTGATGGTGAGCTGGAAACCCTGTCTGAATGTGGAGATGCCAGTTCTCATGCAGTCCTAGAAGGAAAGCAAGGCCTGAGACATTCCTGAGGAAGGAGCGGGAGGAGATGATCAGGAGACTTCACATGGCCTTCTGTATATCCCTAACCAAGTCTACCTTCAGGAGTGCAAGTTTTCTGGGAAGAGTTAGGCCCTTTAGGTGGGTGTCATGAGTGTCACCAAAGGATGACTGGCTGGGGGGACACAAAGCAGGACCCATTTTGAGGCAGGGAGCTGGGCCGGCGGTAGCAGACACAAGCAGTGTGTCTGTGTCCCCATCTCCATGGATCCCCTGAGATTCATTTTACTTTTGAGAGAGTCACATCCACAACTATTGTCTAAAACGCTGCTCAGATAACATAACAAAAGACAGTCCAGCACCTTTTTAATAGTTTGCAACCACCCCTTTAAAGTGGGAATCTTCTTCCTTGCTCTAAGCTCGGGAAACTGGTCCTGCGTTGAGTGTGGTCCAGCAGCGATCTGCCAACAGAGGTGCCCACAGCTGGCAGGAACTTGCTGCCGGGATGCCATGAGCCCTGTGCTGGCCGAGCCTGTCCCCCTCATAGCTGTCACCTCCTGCAGGGCACTGCCAACGGAGCCCATTGCTCCAGGCACAAGCACTCCAGCCACTCAAGGCAAAGGAGGCTCTCGGGCTCTGCTACCCAGTGATAGGCGATGGCCAGGACACCTCGCTGGCCCTCCAGAACTGCCCAGCTCTTCCACTGCTCGCATATACACACAAAACATTTGCTCTGTATCTTCATAGGGTAAATTAAGTGTTGTCTGACTGTCATGAGGCTTACCAGCTGCAGTTTCCTCTATGTATTATTTGACCTRCTGCAGTTTAGCCCTGTTCAAGGTCATGTTCTCTCTTACAAAAAGTGYCACTTACTTAGGGACATCTCTAATAGGTTTGTGGGAGAGCAGGTACAGTTGGGGTAGGCTGGAGCTGTATAGGGAAGGAAAACCTCCCCTTGGAAAGGTAGGAAACTGTCCCTTTTAAACCTTGAGACAATTCTTGTTAATATGGTGATAAGAAGACAGCTAATTCAGTTCACTGTTCCAGCACAGAGGCTCTGCACTGATGCAGTTCAGCTCCTTGTGCATATAGGGCCTGGCTTCCGTGCCGTGCACCCATATGTAGAGGTTTAGCCCCAGACAGCCTTGGTGAGAGTGGACAAGAGGGGATGTTGTTCTGCTTGAAACGTGCCCCTGAGTTCACTCAGGCTTAAGCAAGAGAGAAATGCAACTACTGTGGAGCAGTTTGTCCAGAACTGCACATCTAGTCTGCATGTGTTCCCATGGACAGACTCTCAGAAAAGTTAATTAGATGAATTTGAAGAGCAGGCTTCTGAAGCACACCGAGTTTCAGTGTGGAAGCTCTTCTTGAGGATCGAGGCTGACGAGGTCAGGCTGACCTTTACATGGCAGTTCATGCAGTTTGCTGGGGGTTAACCTAGACTTGAGAGAAGGCTGGGCCTGACTCGGGAACGAGCATGTACCCTGGGAATTTGGAGCTGTCTCAAAGCCCCCATCTGCGCAAGGACTCGCAGGCTCTGACGGAGGCAGGAGCTGGTGGGGACCCTGCAGCCAACACACTGCCCTTGCAGACGGGCTCCCCCGTGGCCACCTGCACGTCCGGGGCTGCTTTGCCAGCTCTGTGGCCCCTCTGGGGACAGTGGCAGCAAGGGGAGTTACGGGCAGCCCAGGGCACAGGTAACTCAAAAGCAGAGGAGGGCAAAGAGCCCTTCTAGCTGCTGCGGGCAAGTGAATTTCTTGCTGCAACCAGAGATCCAAGTGGGGCAGGTAGTGCCCAGCTGAGTGAATAAGGAGAGGAGCCTGGACCTGAGAGGAGGAAGCCTATGGCAGGGGCCAAGGCATAAGCCGGCCTCATAAAGTCAGATTATTTCAAATACATGCAAATTCGGAAGGCAGTTCAGTGACCTGAATTCTTAAACTGCAGCTGGTGGACTTGGAGAGAATGAAAAGAGAAATGAACATAGAGTCGCAGCTAATTTCCCCTGTGTCTGGGCAGAATTTTAACAACAGAAAGCTAATTTTGATATTTTGATAAAAGAATTATTGTTGAGTGTTGGCTCTTTTTGTGAAATTGCAGGGCCCTTTCTCCGGGTTCTTTTGTGTGCTCTCTGCAGTTGAGGATATCGGACTTTGCAATTCTTTATTAAGGCAGCACCATCTATTAGTTTAGTTTCCCCAATTTCGCAGACGCCAATCTGCCTCCGAGCTCCGGCGGCTTTGCTAGAAGCATCTTTCAGGCTTTAAATCTCCTCTCTTTTCCTGTGTTTAGTCTATTGCGGTAGAGAGAAAAATAGCAGGGGGAAGGGTAGAATCCACCGCAGCAGTTAATGCTGTTTATTTTTGTCTGGCCATTGAGAAAAAAGCAGTGAAAAAGTCAGGAGACACAGGACAGGGGATGGGGAGTTGTACAGGATGTGGAAGAGGCTCTTGGAAAGGGGACAGTTTTAAAGAATAATTTGGTCCTCGGGGCTCAGTTTCGCCTGAGTCCTGCTCTGGCTGAGGTGGTCCCTGCGAGCACTACTGGGACCTGCTGTCCCCCCAGAAGCAACCAAGCCCCATAGAGGCACGTAGAAGCACAAGGTTAATGGTGCACTTGACTGGAGTGGGGGAAACACGTTCTCAGCCTGAAAAATGGTTTTGAAAAATTGCCCTTCAAAACTAAAAAGGAACATTTCGGTGAGTGCTCTGGAGACACCAAAAGCAAAACTTGGGGATTTTCTTCATATAATAGAAATAAAAAGYGTAAAATGAGACAGTTGATAAATTACAGTTTTGTTGGACCTGAGCCAAGGAAAATATTAAAATGTAGTGTAATTTCAAAGGRAGGTTGTTTAAAAATTAACCAAACTAAGCGTTTGAAGGGGTTTTGCTGCCAGTGCTTTGTGGGCGCGCCGTGAGCGCGAGGCGCGTTGGTCACGTCGCTGGCCCGGGGGACGGTGCCCGCTGGGACGCCGCGAGCCGGCCCGGCTCAGCGCGCACCCGAGGAGGGCAGCGGCCGCACCGGGAGCTCTGCGTGGGGAAACACGAGGCCTCTCAGTGCATCCGTGCGGCTCTGCCGAACTCGGCTCCGGGTCGCCGTGCCGGCGAGGGCGGCCGTGGARATGACAGGCGATGCGAGCACGGGGACGCCGAGTGGGAGCCGCAGATGGGTGACATGGAGTGGAAGAGCCAGACAAGGAGTTGGCTACGGTGACGGGAACACAGAGCAGCTGCCGCTGTGGAGCCCTTCGGAAAGCCGCCCGAGCCACCTCCGCTGCGTGTCCCTGCCGTCCCCTCGCYGTTCCTCCTCGGCCTGCTTTCTCTGCAGTCCCTTCCCAAGAAGGCAGCGGTTTTGCCTGGCTGCTTTGAGCTCGGCAGGCTGTGCCAGCCACATGCTGAGCCTGCAGTGGGGCAGGATGGCGCCCGATGGCCCACGCTGGGATTTGTACCTTCAGCTCCAGGCTGCTCTGAGCACTTGCACAGCCCTGTGCGAGGAACCTCRGCCAAGAGTTACCGTACTGCACTCCTTTCCATTGTTTGAACCACGTAACCTCCTTTAGAGGTGCACTCCTGATCCACTCCTCCCATTTGCTCTTCCAATGCTTGGTTACTTTTACTATTAATCTGCTCCTTATTTTTCATCTGGACTTGTCAAAACCAGAAGATCTCATGACTCCTTCTAAAACCTTGAAGAGTGGTTCTTATCAGCTTCCTCTTACTGCAAAATAAGTATCAAGTCACCCTTGAGAAAATGCAAAATAGGTTGTGCTTCTGTATTTGTGGATGCTTGCAAGTGTGATTTTCTGTGCTTCTTTGCATATTTTCTGTGCATATTTTCCGGTTTTGCAGCTTGCCCTGGGACACTGTGCTACAGCCCAGCGGCCCTCCTAGCAATATACGTGATGGTGATGAGTATCTCCCTTCTTCGGCTCGCTGGTTTCCTCGTTTTGTGCAATAAGTGCCCCACCACCTCACTCTAAGGATATCAAAGATGCCCTGTACTATAAAAAATGAAAGAAGGAAACCGCAGCCGTGTGGGTGTCACCCGAGCACAGAGATCTGCCCAGCRCGGGGCTGAAAGGCTCCTGCTCGGGAAGCTCCCTGCGCTCGGGGCCRTCTGCCCGCTCCGTCCCGTCTCGCAGGCGGCTTTGTGGGGTGAGGTCAGCGGCTCCCATGGGCTTAGGCAGTTATAACAACCTACCGTGAAGACTGTGGGTTTGTGAAAGAGTGAGGACGAGTTCAGTGGACAGGCCTTTGTCTGTGAGATTCTTGGTGTCTGGCATGAGCCGTGCTGCTGGTTTTTAAAGCATGACATGATTTGGGGATTAAAATTTAGGAGGAGAGGCCCTTCCAGGTCCAGGCCTGCGCTCAGCCCAGGCAGCGTCCTCGGGCTCTGTAAAACCCTGCAGTCAGCAGGTTGCTGCCTCCTTGCCCTGGCCCAGCATAGGAACCAGAAGCGGGGAGGCTCTGAGGCCAGGCAAACTCATTGTGCCGTGTTTCCCAGCCCACCTGAAGGATAACAGGCTGAGCTGATGTTTTCCTGCAGGCGAGAAAGTCCAACTGGAGCAGGAGGTTCGCTGGCCTGCAGCTCCCTTGAAGCTCGGGCTAGAAGTCCACGACCGTGTGAGATGGTAACGGCAGCATCTCGCTCGTTCAGCACGTGATGTCCCCATGCCCCTTAGTCACAGAGAAATTCTTCTTCAGCTGGAAACAAGCGCTTGGCATTCTTCCTCCCGGGAGCCGGGAGGGTTAGGATGACATCCTGGCCCCGCTGAGGTCAAAGGCAAAACTTCCAGTGACCTTGCAGGAGCTGGGACTGCACCCAAAAGGGTTTGCAGACCCCACGGTCCGAGACGTGTGGACTCTGAGGGCGCCGCTCTCCTGCCAAGGCAGCCAGGGCCGGCAGTTCGAGGTGGGCCTGACGGGAGCCTATGAGGCTGCTTTTGCCTGTCACACTCATGCCTTCCCTTTCTGCTTTCCCTCCAGGTAAGAAAAATTCCATCCTGCTGCATAAAGTGCAGCACGACCTCAACTCGGGGGTTTTCAACTACCAGGAGAACGAGATCATCCAGCAGATCGTGCAGCACGACAGGGAGATGGCACATTGTGCCCACAACGTGCAGGCCGCTGCCGCCGCCGCTGCCTCCACGGCCACCCCCGTCATCTGGACGCCGCTGATCCAGGCGCCCCTGCAGGCTGCGGCCGCCACCACGTCCGTGGCCATAGCCCTGACCCACCACCCCCGCCTGCCCACGGCCATCTTCCGCCCGCCCGTGTCCGTGCTGGGCTCCCTGGGCCAGCCGGCCAGCCAGACCCCGAGACAGCTGAGACGCCTGCAGTCCCTGATCCCCTCGACGGGGCCGTCCGCCGTGGGCTCTCCCTCCAGCACGCCGTCCCAGCTGCACACGCCAGGGGCAGAGACGCCCTCCTCCTCCTCCTTCCACATCCAGCAGCTCGCGGGGTTCTCTGCCGCCGCCGCCGCCGGCCTTGGCGCCTTCCAGCAGGGCTCTGCGGGATCCCCGCCGGGCGGCGGCGGCCAGCCGGGCTCGAGCGGCGCGGCCGCAGCGGCGCTGAGCCCCTTCCAGCCCGCGACGGGCGGCTCGCCCGTGGGGACCGCTCAGCCCGCGCCGCCACAGCCGCAGCCGCAGCCGCCCCTTCCCGGCGGTGCATTTGGGCACTTCCAGCAAGCCACAAGTAGCTCCCCATCGACATCATTCACCCAGCTCTCCGCAAACTCCCCCCCTGGTCTCCTCAACCAGTTTCAGCCCAGCACGCGGCCGCTGCCGGCAGGACAGTTGCAGCAGCTCTCAGGCACTGGGACTTTGGGGGCAGTGAATCACTTCCAACCCCCTCCTTCTTCCAACTCTCCGTCCTCCAGCCTAAGCCAGCTGGCCCAGGCCTCCGGGGGGCCCTCCCCCGGCCTGTGCCAACCCCATCCAAGTGCATTAGGATCTTTAACTGGAACGATAGCTCAGCTCCACCAAGAAAGGTCACCTTTTGCCTCCATGTCTCCGCTACAACAGTCTGCTGTGGCCTCTCCGTGTTACACCCCTTCTGGCCTTAGTCCTCCTAGTCAGAGCCCAGTGGCCACAAGAACTTTTCAGAGCGGCCCCGGCGGGGCCTCGGGCTCTCACGGATCTCTGCTCCTGTCGCAGGCGGCCGGCCCAGCTCCTCAGCTCCTGCAGTCCAAGAACACGCCGGGGCGCCTGAGCCAGGACCTCAAGCTCATCTCTGCTTCCCAGCCCTCGCTGCCGCAGGAGCTGGCCCAGGCGCTGAGCCAAAGTTCCCCTCACTCTTCCCGGGAATCCGTTTCCAGCTTCTCCCCGTTGGCTGGCGCGGGAGCGGGACTCCTTGGGAAGCCTTGTAGCTCAGTGCCCGGGCGAGTGACTTTACCGCGTCAGATGTCCTCAGGTTCCCTGCCCCATCCGCTGGTGTTCGGGGCCGGCGCTGCTGCCCTCGCTGCTGGTGGGCGCAAAGACTCCGCCGTGCTCACCGGGGACCTGGAGCCCGTCAGGTCCAAACTGCCCTCCAATTTGTGAGGCCTCCTCGCAAAGCTGGTGATGTCAGCCGCGCTATTCGGTTCCTCATCAGACTTTCATGAATCATTTTTTTCTTTTCCTTTCTTTTCTTTTTTTCCACCATTTTCTTTCTTTAGGTTCAACTGTTAGAAATAAACGACAGCAACAACAGAAAAAAACACACACACAAAAAAAAGAACAAAAAAAAGATAACCAGGTATTCTTAGAGCTATAGATTTTTGGTCACTTGATTTTATAGAATATTTTAATACATGGAGCAAAAGGATATTGGAAAATTTAATCCAACGAGGTAACGCACAGACAAAGCATGTGCCTGAGCTGGAACATGTGAATGATCAGCCATAGAAGCCACCAAAAATGGTTTTCCTGTTGAGACAGAGAGCCGAGGTTGACGTGGGCTGTAAGAGGAGCAGCAGGTCARGGCCCGGCTGGTGTTTGGGGCAGCCCCGGTTGGCGTCAGCTTCGCGCCGGGCCCGGGCTGGGGTCCCGGCTGGCTGGAGGGTCCCGTTCCTCCCAGGCTTTCCCCTCTCGCTGGTGCGGTCCCCTCTGGGCATCGCAGGAGGGCCGAGGTTTGGTCTGTCTCCTTGGACTTGTAAGTCACAGGGAGAGGGGTGAATATCCCCGCTGTGTTCCCTAAGCTGCCTGGCTGTGGGTTGCGGGAGGAGAAGGGGAGGGATGAAGACAGAGACAGCACTTTATTAACCCTCGCTCAACCTTCATGTCTCAGTGTCCATGGGCTGACTGCTTGGAAAAGGCCTGGGGAGAACAAGCTCTGAAAGCGGGATGCGCTCGCCCCGACCCTCTTGCCCCTTAGCCCAGGGGAGTTGGAGCTCTGAGGCGCTGGTGGTGCCCAGCCAAAACTCCTGCAGATTCGCAGCTATATGCATGCCATTAAAAAAGGTTTAACCCAGCAATCTGGCCAGCCATGGTCCATGCTTCTCCTCTGACGGAGGACTGAAATCCTTTGCTTGATTTCACCAGCAATAAGAGCCTGCGCTGGCCCCGGTCTCGCCCTGCAGCTGCAGCCTCCCTGGGCACATTGGGGGCCTGGAGCTGCATTTTTGGGGCTGCCCTGATTTAAGGCACTTGCAGTGGGAAGAAGACAGCAAGGGTCCATCGAGTGCACACAGCACCGAGAGCTTTTACCTCTAGAGCAAACGCCTCCTTTTATCTCAACCCTTTCTTTCCGTTTGGGTTTGTGGTTTTTCCTTTCTCCTCCTTAGCCCAACAGGCGTCTCTGGCCACCTCGCTCCGAGCGGGCAGGTGCTCCCAGCTCCCGCGACGGCCCCTGCAGCCGGCACGGGGCGAGCAGGGCTGCCCGCGGCAGTGCCAAAACGGCCTGGCCACCCCAGCGACAGCAGGGCTCCGGGTGCCCCCCGGGTGTTTCCGCCCCCTTCCGAAACACCGGCTGGCGGCTGATTTTTATACCAAATCGTTTGCAAACCTCTGACATGTGCCTGTACCTTGAATGTTGCTGCAAGCATCCTTGGGCATTCCTGATCCCACGTGCATTTGTGGCTCGGAATTCAGATGTAATCAGCTTCGGTCTTCCGTAAAGGGGTAAGGGAAAATCTTAAGAACTGTTTTTCTACTAGTTACATAGGATTCTCTGCGGGTGAGTGCGTGTGGCGGGAGCGTGTACGCGCGCGTGTGTGTGTGTGTGTGTGTATAGGTACATATATACGTACACGCACATACTTTTATATATATAATATACAGTTATACACATATGTAAACTATTTATGCACCTGTGGAAGCACACACACACACACACATATATATTCAAATATATATATATATATAAAAAACTTTTAAAGTCCATGTCAGTTTTGCCCCCCTCCCGGTAGCACTGGTTGGCAGGCGATGATTATAATGTACAGATCCTGCTTTTTACAACCCGTACAGGTCCATCTGGAACAGAAGCTCATTAATGGAGGGGAGGCCCCTTCACAGCCCCTCGTGTCCTCCAAGGTAGCAGTCCCAGGAAGGGACACTCAGAAGATCCTTTTAGGTTTGACCCTTGCTTGAACAGCCCTGTTTGCCCGCGTGCTGGTGGCGCCCTGGGAGGAGCGTGCCGGGAGGAGCGTGCCGGGAGGTTGGAGTTGCGTGCGGGGGGAATTCGGGAACGGTCACCCCAGCGGGTGGAAAAAGCGTGCGGCTCGGCCCTGCCCGGCCCTCCTGGATGAGGGTCCCGGGAGCGCTGCGTTGCCCCCGCGTCCAGCAGCGCCTGTGGACACTCAGACACACGGAGGTGGCCAGAACGCCCCGAGGGCCGGCTCTGGCGGGCGGCGGCGCCGCGCGTGCCGCCTTCGGTTGGGTTCCTTTGCTTGGGATGTCATGGGGATATTGCTTGAGTTGTTCCCGTCCTTAGCGGTGCAGTAGCCAATATGAGTTACTCTGACTGGACCCCAGTCAACACTAGGCTTGTCTCAGTAGGTGGAACTATAATAATTATTATTGTTATTTTCTGCTTTATTTTTGGGGGGAAGGGAGGGGAAGAGTTCGAGGGGTGGGGTTTGCAATATAAAACACAATAAAAACCTTAGTAAATAAAAACATTAAAAACCCATCCCTCTGCCTTGCTGTCTGTTTTGGGCGTTGAATGAGACTTGAATGAGGATGAGGCCTGAAGAGTAAAAAGGCTCCGTGTGGCCTCTCAGCCCTCGCTGTGTGGCTGGAGACGGAYACGGACGTTGGTCTCGCTCTGTCTCCCCGGTGTCTGCCCCGCCGCAGCAGGGTCCTCGCCTGGGTGGTCCCACCTCACG
>PTEX01000201.1:0-142748 GCA_003342815.1 Eudromia elegans
TTGGAGCATGATCAAGTATAACACAACACACAGACGGCACATGGCGTGTAAGCACATGTAAAAGACATTACACAAGAATTTGACACTAACAGCTACATTACTTCCACTCCCGAGAACTAAAACAATCAGCTGCAGGCAGCTGACCACGGCGAAGCAGCGGTCGATAAAAGCAATCGCGCCAGCCCAGTGGTAACTGAAGGCGGTGGCACAGTTATTTTTATTTTTAAAGTATGACATACCAGTGAAAACATTCCCCTGAAGATGAAGGCTCAAGGAAGTGTCTAAGGAGTAGATCCATCTGGAAGAGCAGCTGAAACAGTGAAAAGAATGAATTTCCCACTTTTAGGTGTCTTGCATAATTTCTTGCCCCTTGCCCCTTAGATTTCAACAGATCTTACGGCTTTCAGCATTTAACCAGCAGCCCTAGCCAAATACCATAAGAAAAGGCCTTAGAAACCAAACAAAGTTCTTTGGTCTCCTTTAGCACTAGACCTTTCCTCAATAAATAAAGCCGATCCAGTCTCCCCACCTACAGCATCTCCGTTCTGCTTAAGCCTCACCTTTCTCTTTGTCTGTCTTTTGGATTTCATCTGTTGATATTGCACTTTCTGCCTTCAAAATAGAAATTATTTGTACCTTGGTGCATATTTATGAGAAACGGCAGTGTGTAAGAACTCAAGCTGTGAGCAAGTCTTTACTCACAGATCCCTGTGGTCCCTCAAAAAATCTCCTCAGCTGTTGCAAACCCACGGGAGACCTGTTTGTTTATGGAAGTGTGCCAGGTGTTTCTCTTTCATAAATATTTAATTAATCAAGCTTGTGAGGCAAAAAAATGCAGCCTGCACAACACTCGTGGTAATGATTATGTTTTAACTGTGTCAATTTTCACCCCCTCTTATGAACCTGGATATTTATGTCATTTGTGAAAGAAGATAGAGCTATTGTGTTTCAAACAGGGAAACAACACAGCGTTTCGTGGGGAGAAGTTGTGACAAATAAGAGACAAGGAAGAAGGGACCAGCCAAAATGCTACTTGCTTTGTCAGCAGAAAAGGATGCGACAGGCCAATCAGGTTAAAAAAATATATATGTATATGTATATTTTTTAATTCAGTGTGAAGAAGGACTGCATTTGCCCCAAATCTGCCTGTCTGGCTAGTAGGTCCATCCCTGAGTGCAGGTATTGTAGCCAGAAAGGCCCTTATGAGACCCGAAATCCTCTCCATTTCACCCAAGAGAACCAAGAGGTCACCTCTCACCAGATGTGAACAGCAGCAAACCTAAAATAACTTGGGTGGGAAAAGAAAGTAAGTACATCTGGGGATGCTGCTGGAGACACTGATCCTGCACTTGGGTTGAGGTAGGTTTGTATTGTGAAAGCTTTTAAATTGCTTTATGTTTATGATATAGGTGTAATTGCAGGTAAACGGTTAGGAATAGAACTTCTTGATGCAGGCACTGAGAAAACAAAGGGACCTTCAGAACATGGGTGTAAGGAAATAATCTTTATATGCAGCTCTAGGTGGCAAAAATCTACTGAAGTGGCAAAAAAGAGCTCTGTCACAGATCTAACAGGCTCAGGGTTTGCCTTAAGGAGCAGAGAAGTTGACTACAAAACTGAAGTAAATACACTCAAGTTTTAATATTCATATAGGTTTTAAAATTGTGACAAAAAATTGCAAGGATCTGGAAAATCCAACAGATTTAAACAATACATGTAAAATAATTCAAAATAAGCACACAGAGGCACTTCTACCAGGCAGAAGAAATCTAAAATGATCTTTGACTACGTATTTTACGCTCAGCTTTAGGTTTGTTTTCCTACTGGGTAATCACAATGGCTTTTGTCTTTAGATAAAGTTATGCTTTTCTTACCAAATGCCAAAATAATATACATTTTTTTCTTTAATGAAAAGTACGTAGCAGACCTATGCCAACCTGACATTTTGCCTATGGGTGAGGTTATTTCAAGATTATTCTCTACAGTTTGTCTTCCTGATGTAACCCACCTAAAGAGCCATCTAAATCCTGTGGAAAATGCAGGYATCAAATAGTCAACAGAACGATTGTACACAAATACTGTAACAACTAATAGGAAACCTTCCAGCGTGCACTCACACAATGTTCCAAGCACAAAGCCCTGCAGGTCTCATGCAACCTCCAGTTGCCCGGCTGGTCTACTCCCTGGCTCTATTTTAGGATATTTCTTTCCAAAGGAGAACTTTTTTTTCAGGACAGGCATCTTCACAGGCTTAATCCTAGGCATGTCAGCACATGCAGCACTGGCACCAAAAAGTTGCTCCTTCCCTTCTTTTTAGCAGCACACACATTGCCATAGAGCCCTGCATGAGGTTTTAAACAGAAACACTAGCTTGGACCTTACCCCCAGGGAAACTATTTGGAAAAAATCTCCCTGACCTCCCTGGGGCCGGGCTTTCACTTCTATAAACTGTTGCTCAGGGAATAATGAAAGGTGGAAAGTAAACAAAGTATTCTGAATCCAGCAGAAGCTGGTATTCTAGCTCAGTTTAAAGGAAAGAAAGACGGCTGAAAAATCAGATTAAGCAACAGAATAAGTATGACTATATTCTTCCCTGGGCAAACCAAATTAAACTTTAAAGCTGTGACAAAAAAATCTTTCCTTTATCAGCTTCAGGTTTTCACTATGCTTTAAGTTTAAAAAGTATAACATTCCAATGTATGATTTATTTATGTATTAGTAATTAAACGAGAGTAGCATATATGCATCCATCATGCTCACTTTGTATACAGTACGGCATACCAGACTTCCTTACCCCTCTCTGCTCTTCCGCTCTTTGGATTATCACAAACTTTTTTTCCTTTTTTTTTTTTTTAACACAGACCTATAAATCCTTGCTCAATACAGATGTGATAAGCTTCTCTTCCGTAGCTGTTTACTGTGATCTCCCACAAAATCTCCAAGAAGTCTTTCTTTGTGCATGAATTATGATCCAGCCAGCTGTGCTACGGTACAGCTTTAAAGCACGTGCGTGCCTGGAGGGCAGGGACGGGCAGAGGAGGCTCCAGTGCTATCAGAGCGTGTCCTCCGCTAAGGCAAAGCTGCTTCAGCACSCAGTGGCTTTCCTACCCTTCTGCCTCCTCCTCTTCTGGGCCTATTTCTGCTTTCTCACCGTGATCAAACACAGCTCTTCCATCTAAATAACCAAATACTTTGTTCAATTATTGTAATGCCTTACTGGTTTAGAAATATCATTAAAGATCTAGAAAAATTAATATCTCTGAACATATTATAATAGSTATTTTATTTTCATCCATAACAGTGAAACATTTAGCATTTGAAAGGATATTTCCTTATAKTCCCTGTTGACCTTTATAGATATTTAATAGTATGGAAACTGGGCAAGGCATGCAAAGTAGTATTTATCATCAGCTAATAAGGCCATGTTTTTACACAGATTCATACAAATAAATAAAGATACCAGTAGCAGTACAGCTTGAAGCTAAGGTATTTTTAAAAGCTACTTTTAGAAGGACATTTACTCTTAAGTTGAAGGTTCAAATAAATGATTGTACAGACTATTTAATATGCTTAATAACATTTTAAGATCTATGTAGGGGATTTTACTAATGCTCTCTGACTGCAACAGGAATTTTCATCCTCGCTGTACATTTTACAGAGATGGGTCAAAACACAGAATCTGTCTGGCTCAGATATAGGCTAGAAAGTTAGGCTAGAAAATCTTGAATCACAGTATTTTTTCTTGTTTTTGCTTACTGTCACACAGATCAAATCAATTCAGGGTGATATKTCCTCCTTGCAACTTTTCAGTTGCATGATAAGAAAAGCATAAAACTCTTTAATTTGCTGTRATTGTGACAAGTCATTATATGCCGTTCAGATGTTCAATACTCATCCTTACAAAAACAGAAGTTTTGAAGAATCAGGATTTGGCTACTGCTAAACTAAATCTTACAAAAAGTTGTCAGTCTTACTAGAAAGGCAAGAGCATCTATGTTCCTATCTGACCTTATTAATTTAATGGAGTCACAGAAGGATAGTAAAGGTTATTTGATGACATACAGGATTAGGTTCCTTAATTGTTATTCCCTCTATGACTTTATACCTCTYGACCTTTTTCATCTATCCCAAGAAGCAGCCAATGTGATCGTAAAAAAAGCATTCAGTTATTGGTGCACGTGGACTCTATAGGATCACTACACAAAGACCCACATGCCATGATCATACTTTCTGTTTTTTTATAGGGCAAATTTTGTTGCTGGAGATAATTTTTGCTGATTTTTTTTTCCCAGCGTAAAGTTAATATTGTTAGCTGAACTGAGGTCTGTGAATAATACATTAAAATATCTATACTTTCTCAGAAAGGCCAAAAAACGCAACTTAACATAAATATTCACAGATAAACATAAATGTTCACAGATAAACATCTACCCAGCACAACTTTGGCAATAATTATCATTTCAGAGAATGCACTTGAATTATCTAGCTCTCTAGTGGATAAATTAAAAAAGTCAGCTTTTGTGTAAAAAATGTATCTGTTGTCTTGAAAATTAACACACCCCTACTTTTGATTCACTTTCTCCTAGCATTTGTATGACATTGAGGGTTTCTTTTCCCCATTTTTGTGAAAGTAGGTAAAATGAAGGCACGACAAAGAAAAACACCATCAGTAACTGTGATGATATACTAGGAAAAAAAAGGGGCGGGGGGGGGAAACAACAGGAAAGACTGAGAAGGAGGAAGATTATGAATCATAACCCTGCAGCAATAGATTCTGAATCCTGCTTAGGCTCCCAAATCCTACATGAATAAGGCAAGAACGAAATTGCATTTTTATTACAGTCGATATATAATTGAGCACCATGCACATCTGTCTCATATTGCTTCAGAGCTCCACACAACCAGCAGAGCCCCACCTCCAGAATGTCATGCAACACTGCTCGGGAAATTATCTGTAAAGCTGCTCTCCATAAGCTCAGCAAAACGACGACCCTGGTGATTCAGTGAGGCAAGCCCTGGCCACCCACCACCTTTGGGTGCTCCAAAACMGAGAGGGAGATGCTGCACCTCGCTGTTCTCCCCATCACCACTTGCTCTGCTACAGCACCRGTTGCTCTAGGGGGTCAGAGGGATGCTCATCTCCTTGGTGCCCTCAGCTGTGACTCTGATCGCAAGGCAATTGCACAGTTAGTGAAAATGCTGAGGCCCGAAGTTGCATGATTAGTGAAGACTGGCTCCTGGGCAGCCAGGACTAGTGATTAGATCCACTGACCTGTGACAGAGCTCACACTCCAAGCAAAGGGTCCCCCTCTGCTAGGGTGCCTTGATGTCTCTTTTCCCCGGATGACCTGTGGTGCCTAATAAGCAAAAGCTMCTGCTGCAAGCCCTCTTCACTGGGGTCTGCCCTCTGCTGAAATGCTTACTTTCAGAAAYGCATTTTAAGACATGTTTTTGAGTACACCGATATACCATGTATTAACTGAATATTATAAACACACTGAATTTCAAAAAAATCCCTTTCTTAAGTATTTGTATCCTCATGTCAAATTAGACTGAAATTGCTCAAAGCTAAATTTACTGGGGATGGATGTGGAGAGAGAGCAATGACCACAGCACAGCAAAAAGATCAAATACAGGCTCTTTGTCTTGCAAAAGAGGCTTAACAGTATTAAGACAAAGGACCTGGAAGATTGCACACAGAGTTTGGGACAGATGAGCATCCAGAAAAGGCAATAGTTTCTCAATGAATAGTTGATGCAAGACAGAATTGAAGCAGAGAAAACAGGAACCTCTTCGAGCTGAAATCACAACAAAGAACTGTCCTATACATATTTATATATGCAGATGTGTATGCATGCACACGCACACATACATATAATTTTATGCCCAAGCATTACACAGCTAGCTTGGACACCTGTAAGACTGTTAGCACCTGTTAGCAATATGTAACTAAGRCAGGGTACCTCTTAGAGCAAATTCTGTGATGGGACACACTTTAAATTTAATTCAGAAATGTCTACTGCATTTCCTGCAACATAGTGCCAAAGTCATTCCGAACAGAAAGCAAGGCATGGCCAGCCTAACAGGAAAGACAAAACCTTGGTGGTCAGGCTATCTGTGCTATTGACTGTAGGTGCACAGCTCTGATTAATACCAAGCTGTTACTTCATAGTCACTCAGACTACAAAAGAAAAATTTTCTTTGCAGGGGGCACAGAAAGAAGTGAAAATTCATATGAACATTTTACAGACATATGAACCTGTCTGTAAAACTCTCTAACTTACACACCTTCTCTAGATACAGCGSAATTCCTTGTTTCTCAAGGGAACAGCTTGCTCCTAAACACAGCTTTCATTCACCAAAGACTAATTCCACTCAGTGGTTCAATAACCAAGAGCAAGGATATAATAATTGAAGATCTGAGAATATTACCTTCTTCAAACTGTTGCGTATGTAAACATTACTAAACTAATATTACTAACATACAACAGGAAACATTACTAAAAATGGATAWGCGCTATTCAGTTCTTAGCCCTATGACATGTTATTCAGTGGCAAAAATCAGCAAACGTATTCAGCTGTGCACATGAGCTTGTTTCTGAGTGTATATTCCACTTGCTAGCATAGTGCATGCAGAGAGATTCTTGTACAACATTCAATAAGTGTTGTATTCAGGAAGTATTCTTGTACTGTGCAATTCTCATTGACCATTTCAGCTACTTCCATACTTATTTGATATTAATGAGAGAATTATTTGTTCCTTTATGTSAAATGGTAGTCAAATAGAAGTAGCACAAACTAGAGTTTGTGTTTCAGAGTTACGGATGACCAGGGTCAGATTGAGAATACAACTCAAATTACTTAGCTCTTGCACTAACCATAACAAATTCTGCCAACAAAACATATATGAATAATTCTGTTTCAAAGAATATTAATTAATTTAATACTGTTTTCTATATAGTTATTGCTCGTCATAATTATCAGATTATATAATACTAAATTCTCATAAGAGTGGCCTCAGGGTCAACCCAAGTGGAGATTTTCTTTGTTTTGTTTGTAAATGGAATATTAAAAACTTTATTTTTTATTGGGAAAAGTTTCTTTTTTTTTTCCTTCATGAGCCAATGAACTCAACAGTGGCTGATTTTCCTGACACAGTAAGAACATTAAAGCAAAGATATAGTAAGWAAACTAAAACAATATAACTATAGAATGGACTTTTTTGATTCTTTGTGAAAGATTAATGATAGGTATAAAAAGCGAAGCTTACTGATCTGTTATATGACAGGCAGGAGCAAATAAAAAAGCAGATTCAAGACTATTAACATGTATAATTATATTCATTCATTCCTTTTAAAATTGCTCAAAGCTCAGCTGGATTTAATATTTCCTTCAATCAACAACATGCAGGATGTGCTGAAGAATAAATTATGATTAAAATACAGACAATATGAAGCAAAGAGATGTAGACCATTAATTTACTTCATGACATTTTCAACACCACTTTTATGAAAGTCGTGGATTTTATTCAAATGGACTTTATAGAGCTTTTGAAGTAAGCAGTCTTTGAAGTTCCTTTTTTATTTGTTGTTACACTTATCATGAAATGTCAAAGAAAAATGGTTTATTACTATCAGAGGTGCTTTATTACTCATTTTAGGGGGATTATCAAAATGAGAATCTCCATCCAAGGACAGATTTATCAGGTCATAAATTTTTCACATTATTTTGATAATAAAAATTGGCATTGTAATTATCCATTTCCCCCAGACACTTCCTCCGGAGGAATAAAACTGACAAAAGTTCTCCCTTCTTATGAATGCTGAAGTTGTCCTATATTCATTTTTGCAGCACGATGAGGCATTGCATTAAAAAAAAAGAGAGAAAGAGAGAGAAAGGAGCTCGAGATTCTCACGTCCATTACCTATGAACTAGCCCATTATTACAGGAGCTTGTATCATTTTACAGCAACATTTTGATTTTTAAAGAATAAGGGTATTTCTTGCTTACCAGCATAATTAAGACAGTTCTGAACAGTTCTCATTGTATGGCAGTTAAATAAGTCAACCTGCTGTGCAAAATCTTTCAGTGATCTGTGGCAAACCAAAACTGTTCTTAATGTGTAGTACAGCCCTAAAAAATCAAATATTCTAGGGATATCCTCAGATACCTTTGGAAGCTTTTGCCATTCTTAGGTAAGAAGGTTTCACTTTTTAGAAGCGATGACTATTTGCACAGCTTAAAATTCCCTGAAGAACTAAYGTTTTTGGAAGTGCAAACTCAAAGSCTTCAAAGTCAGACCTCTTCAAGCCCAGCTAGCAAAAGCTTCRGACTCAATCCTTAGATAAAATGCATGGGCAACAAGAAAAAAGCTGAAATATTTACGGTTATTTCATAGAGGATTGCTTGGTGCCTCAAAACAGAGAGTTCTTGGAGTGAGAATTTGATGAGCACTTCAGTACATTTCTCTGTGAAACTAGCTGTAAGYAACACTGAGCTCCGGGATGCCTGGATGGGCGCTGGTCTCTGGTGCTGAGACCTGACCTTGCAGGCACACGCAGCTCCCATCTGAGGACAGATCCCCTCCAATATCCTCTTCTCAAAAGCATAGCAGAAGTCATTATGCTCTTATGGAGTGATGAAGGATGACTTTCTTTTATCTTTTTTTTTTTTAGATTTTATTTTTTAATTAAAAAAAGAGAATGAATGGCCAGTCTTCGTTCTTGTCTCCCCAGAACTCTAAGCCTTTGGTCTGGATCATATGGACTCCAAAAGTCAATTACAGCATTTGTGGTGCAGCCGGGACGTGTGGTCCCTTCTCAATCTAAGGGGGGCTCAGTCCCCAGCTCTCATTAAAAGTCTGCGGGAGTTAAGTGCTTACATCAGTCAGATCTTTATAAATATTTACCATTGATTTCAGCTATTAAAATAAATACTTTATTGCATAAACCAGATTCAGAGAGTAGATATTTCATTTTCCTGTGCCAAATGGATGTCAGTCATTATGAACAATAGATCAACGGCCTCTTTTGGCTCTAAATAAAAGAAATACTGTGGAGTTGTTTCCAATTAGGACACTGTAAGTTAAATGTGCTGATGACAGTCAGTCTTGCAGATTTAAGGGATGTTCCACGCACAGCGACGGTGAAGGTGCAGAAAAGAATATGCAGTGAAGTTTTCAAGAATAAAGTGTACAGTACAAAAAGAATGGCTTTTAATRGAAAGAAATAAAACTTTTGTAGAAAAGTAATCTGTCTGGGTTTACCACAGGCTTGCAAAAGTCCCAGTGAAATCAACAGAAATATCTATGCTGCAGGGGCCTTCACAGAAAAGACATTGCCTTAATTACAGGATGAGAAACAAGCACATAGATGTGCTGTGCAAGTGTATATGTATTTTGTGTTGTAMAACTCACATCCTGATTTGGAAGGTTTTGATCTCTGAAGTTTCAGTTGGCTCATTATAAAGTCATAGCAAAATCTTAACAGAGGTTCTCCAAACATGCCAGGGGCTGGAATAGGGGTCCAAGTCCACACCTCCCGAAGTATTTAGTGTTGACCTTCAGCAAGAAGTCAAGTATTCTGTCTCTTCTCTCTTATTCTCTGGAATTTTACCAGGCAGAGAGAGAGAGTGGGGGAGGGAGAGAGAAAAGGAAACCAAAAACCAGAACTGTAAAGCCACAAAGCACTCTAGAGATTTCTAGTTGAAACTTTAGCAAAAGGTTATTTGCAAACATTTACTTTTAGCACTATGCAAAAATACAGCTTATTGGTRTATGAATTCTGAAACTAAAAATCGACTTGAAATGTGAGCAAATGGAATTTTAGATTGTGTTTGTTATCCTCTAAATAATTCATTGTTCCATTTTATACATRCAGCCTTTAATTAACTTACTGACTCAGAGGCATGATACTACTAATCCATTCATTTCCCCAAGCCCACAGAAAAGTATAAAACATGTGCAGGCACAAGCAAAAGACTGGGAGTTTATTAAGAAGGAATTTTTAATCAGAAAACCTCAGACAGCTGGATCTTCTTCTCCCAGCTATGAAGACCAGATTGAGGAATGATTGATAACACCTGTTAACTACCGGCTTTTTCCTGAAGCTGTTGAGTCACAAGCCTGCATAAACATTTTTCTGAAATACTAGTCACAATAGCGCAAAGCAGGTAATTCTGAGTAACAAGTTTCTTTAAAATTAGCTGTTTGTATAAACCACAGCTTTTGTTTGACAGGAAGATGCATTTAGGAGAAGCTAGGACTAAAAGCATATGTACTCAAACAAATATAGCTACACAAAACACATATTTATAAGCATATGTATATATGAATCTGCATGTACATCTTTAGCTCTCTCCAAGGAGGGAGGATGCATGCCTGTTTAAAGCAGATCATGTATTAATGATGTCCTCACAATTTTCCCTTCAGGTGAAAATAGCTACTTTCAGCAGTGAAACAGGGGACAAAATGAAAAGCATCAGGCTGAAACCTTTCCATGGCATCCACCTATATGATAGCAGCACTCAAGTTATATACTAAATGAAGTACTGTAAATGAAAAAGCTGCTATTCCATTGCCATTCCAGTAGCCAATCATTTTCATTTTTTCTGTGTTTAGGATAAGAAAGCTAGCTCCTTTKGCTTCAAGATCTCTTCTCCCTGTTTTATGAGACATACATAAACCATTTCATTCATGTCCGTATTACTTTCTTTTATTAGAGTGGGTCTTTTAATAAAAAGGTAACCATAGCTGGTTTCTACAGTCTGCAGAACTTAGCGACAGATGTGATTCCTTCATTTTAGTCCTTGATCCTACTCTACATAGTTAAGTATTGCACTAGGCAGCTCCTTAGATCTGCTCATTATTCCAGTCTACTTACTATGAGTATATGACTGTGCGATAGGTTACCATGCTCTTAGACACCTTTAAATGTGCAGGTTAGAGGATTTCCCAGGCAAGTGAAGTTGCCACCTCCTGCTTGGAGGAAAGGAGAGGGCATGGCAGGGAGGAATGATTTAGGGAACCCTGGCTTAAGCACAGCACTAGAGCTCTAGCCCCTTAAGTTATTTAAGCCTTTGTCTTTTACCAGCTTCCAAATAGCCCCTGCTGGGTGAAATCTCCAGTTGGCCTAAAAGACTTAATCACCTCTGGCTGGATGAGTATTAGCAGTTCATTTGCATAAGTACTTGTCATTATCATTAAGTGTGTTTGCTTTCAGATATATTTAAGTCCGTATTAACTCTTTCATGGCTGACAGGAGGATTTCTCCAGCTGGCATTAGCTGTGTTGTATTTTCTCTGAACCAGTTTCCTGCTTAAGACATATCTAGGGCAGCCAGCCTGCTTTAGAGGCTCGCGGTGGGGAAATGATTCCATCTACTGTATGAAAAATTTAAGACTCATAATCTTTGCACAAAGGCAAGATGTGGTCACACATAAGTAAAGGGGAAAAAAAAATCTCAAGAACATAATGCAGTAATAATAAAATAGGACAGAGCAACTTCCCAGCCAGAACACTTCCTTATGTCCTCAAAGGCTGCAATTTTAATTGCAGCTCAATCGACTTCCATGTGAAGTTGATGTGAAAGTCCATGTGAAGTCGGGTGTGCATGTGAAATTTGTGAAAAAGAAAAGTAATCTTGAGACCTGGACTAGAAATCGTGACAGTTCTTGTCACGCACACCACACAGCTGCTAAGCTAGGGAAGTGCTCCCCTCATACTTGGTCTACTTCATTTTCGAAAGCAGCCACCTTGAAAACCTCATTACTCCAGACAGAGCAGGGTTTGGAGAAATGGGCTTCAGACAATAGGAAAATGAAACATTTTCCTTCCAGTTCCTAGTAAAGTAGTCTAATAAATAAGTCAGTAATGTGGAAAGTAAGGACTAGTAGCAGCCTTCCATGGCTTTACTTGCAAAACTTATGCAATAGTTAAACAGTGTTTTAAAATAAATTACATCCTATATATTTAAAACGTATTTCATAGCATTTGGCAAGAAAGCAGTTCCACCTGACTTTTTTTTTTTTAGAAATAATCAGAGTTTAGATGGCTTACGGCACCATTAGGACTCTTAGACATCAAGCCCAGGTTTGAAGAGCCAGAGACTCTGTGAGCGTGTCCCGTAACACACAACTCCTTAGCCAGAAGGGAGATAGGGAGCTTTCAAGTCTAAAAGAGAGCTTCCTGGTAAGGTTAGACCTATCTCAGCTTTTCACTTTATTGCCCAAACAGGTTTTCTTTGGACCATACYTTTGAGTTCAGGTTTCATATCCCTGCTTTACATTTCTAGTGTGCTGGCTCATGTTTCCGTGCCCTCCTCAGGCACGAGCACAGCAGCRCAAGGCCTGCTCCTCTGACATACGCACAGCAACATTTCAGCATTTTTCCTCACATCTTTTTACAACAAGGGTGAAATCATTCCACCTTGATTCCTGAAAACTTTGTGTTGCAAAAACCAGCTACAACTGCTGAGTTTCTTAACTCAGGGAGTGGTTATTTTTTGCTGCTGTAGTGCCAAACCATGTGATATCGACAGCCTCAGGCTTCCCCTCAYGAAAGTCAGGCAACAAACATCTTGAAAACCTTTCTTGCATTTTCATAGCATGAGACTTTAGGCAAAAAGACTAATATCATCTGTTGTTATATCAAACTAACATATTAGATATTCAGGTCGCATTAATAATTAACATCCTACATATGGTATAAAGTGCACACTTTTTGCATCTATTATTTTTCTTGCAAATAGCATATGTGAACTGTAATTTGTACACGGTCTTATTTATATTTTTGGTAAACTACATATCAACAAATGTTTAGGCACCAGGAATGCGTGTTTAGCAGAGGTTAGGACTCTTAACTCGTTGTTTTCCAGTCTTACTGTTGTAACTCTTTTTGACATGAGGAAGAGAAATTGAGCCTTTTAGTAATGTGTCCTTTTTTTAAACACCTCCTCATTCCTGCAGTAACAGTCATCATGGAAACCAAAKTTGGAGGGCAAAAGAAAGCAGAGTTGTTTAGAAATCTTAAATGGAAAAAGTAAATAMAGTGAGTGTAGCCTGTTAGAAAGCTATGATGTAGAATTGTGATTTTGGAGGACAACATTTTATCAGTGTCTGAGCTGGGTGTAATGCTGATTGACAAGTTTTCTCATACTTACTTCCAAAAAAGAGGAGTAAAGTCTTCACCTCCTGCAATGTTTTTCTCTAAGCAAAAAGTCTGAATATATCTTGCTGCTTACGTTAATGTGCACCAGGTCATGCACACTTTCAACAATTCATATTAAGTCCAAGTTATCTCTGCATGTACTTGTGATAAGCTTGTAAACCCGTAAACAACATTCATCAACAAATTCATAGCTCAAATCGTTTTTGCACCTTTTCCACTAACCTTCTGTTTCATGGGTCTTGGAAAAATAATTTTCTGATAAAGTAGAAATGTCAGTCATATGCCCCAAATTTTAATGTCAGGCATAGTTTCACCTCACTTTCTGAAAATAGCACAAAATACCTTGCTCAAAGCAAGGGGGATTTCATATTTGCAAATACRAAATGAATATAGTGAAAAATAATACTAACCATTCTGGGCCAAACAACTAGCCAGACTGGGTATTTCTGCTCCCCTTTYTGTCTGCAGTGCAGATGGGCCCCTGGACTGCATGGAGCCTGTGCAATACCCACAGAAGGGCTGCTTGAAGCATTTTCTGTTTAGGGATTGAGAACATTCCTTTCAGTAAATCTTTTGTTTGTTAAGCTCTATCTGAGGATATACAAGGTGTGAGAAAGCACTCAAAGCTTTTTGTGTCTGCCATTCTCGACATAATCTGAACCAGGATTGAATTTATGGATAGGTAAAATGAATGGGCGATTTATAAAAATATTCTCCACTAAAATATCTTTTTATTTTAAGATATATGAAGAAAAAAATACATTGTAAATGTGGGAACATAATCATTGAATACAAGTGCATCTGAAGGACAGCAGTTTATTTGCAGCCCTTCAGAAAAGAAGCCAGATATTTCTTCAGTTATTTTTATATATATATATATATTTGCTGATACACACAGTCTAGAAGAACTGACCACATCACTATTATAGAAGCTTCCATTTGGGAGCCAGACACATAGTTTGCTGAAGATAACCCTTGTTCTATTTCCTTCGGACGAGACTGATAAAGAACAGTCTCTCTGATTAAAAAATAAATAGAACTCATATATTTTGGCCTTGGGCTAAATGTCGTCCTTGCTTGCTGCTCATTATATACTGGGAAACATTTTAAAACACAAGACAGAAGATAGTGAAAAGTACATTTTTTGCCTGATCCCTGCAATCATTAGGCTAAGTGTCCTGCGAAGCATGCTTCTAAGCTACAAAGTATATTAATTCCCCATAGGTTTCTGCTTGGAATGCTTATGCCCTTCTGCCTCTACGCACATACAGGATAATAATTAAAAAGCTATTTTCTAGACAACAATAGTAAAATAAAACTTAAAAACAAAGCACCATTAGGTAAATGGCTTTTTACCTAATGGCAGTTAACTCCAGTCATTAGGTAAACTATATTAATGCACATTACTTTTTATGTCAATAATTTAATATTCCCCAAAATAATTTACACAAATACAGACTTCAACTAGAAGGAGGAATTATTTTAATGCTCCTTAACTGAGTCAACCAGAGTCTTGCGGGTGCAGCTCCAGCTGATTACAAACACGAGACAGGGGCAAGGCATGCGCGTCTGGGATGGGGCGAGAGCTCTGAGTCACTCTAATTGACATCACTAAGTGCCACAAATCGTAATGACAACTGCCAAGTTTACGAATTGGAAGCTGGAATTAAGTCCCCCAAATACGGACCTTGCTGCCATGAAGCAGCATCAAGTTTAGACTCCTAAGTACTGATGATACACGCCATTAGATATCACRTGTAGATTCATAAAATATAATGACATACACGTAGTAATTAATACCAGTGAGAGACCAGGTCTGTAGTCAGGGAACAGACCTTTCCATGCTGTCTACATAAATTGATACAAAATTGGAGGTGAATGCTACATTTTCTGTTTCCTGAGACATATTGTGATATGATTCTGCTTTTCTCTTGTGTCTTAAAAAAGCAAAACCACATTGCATCATAGCCGTGGATGGAGTGATCCCATAGTTGCAAATTACCATACTTAACTCTCTTCCTAAGTCACAGGGATAACTGCAGTACAATACTTTTAAAAMTAAAATATATTTATTAAGAGAACTGCTAAGAGAGATGTCAAAATAGCGGCTAGCGCAGAACAAGAAAATCTCTACAGGAAGAGATAAATCACACACTTCCTGCAAATACTTCTTTCTTCTCTTTAATATCATTCATATTGCTCCAGCTTAAACTGCAAATTGGGGAATTTTTATTAAGGGACACATAAGAAGAAGCTAAGCATTTATCAGTAATCTCAGTTTGCAAAATACTGAATCTCATTCTGATTCCTGYGAAAATACTGCAAATGAAAATGTCCAGAAAATGCTACAGCAAAACATATAGTGTTTCTCTCCACTTGAAAACTTTTGTAAAGGTGTGCAATTCCTTCAATTACTTTATTTAAGAGGCTTTATAAATCACACTAACACTATAAACCTCATCTGCTRGACTCTTGAGTTCTCAGTAGGTTTAACTGTTTTTAAACAATGTTCCTGTTGGTATGTATTAGGTTCATGCAGATTTTCGTATACATCAGGAATGTTTTCACCTGAACATTTTGGTTTTAATCACTCTTCTAAGGCCATTTATTAGAGTCAATGAAGATATAATGTCTCAYTCCCTCAACTTATTTCATGTGCCTGCATTATCCATTAGTATGCAACAGAGAYAGAGTGTATCCTGACCCAAAAGAGATCAAAATATTCTGACTTCCAATCGTCTCATGAAACAACATCTTTCACGTCATTGTCTTCCATTCTTAAGCCCGTCCTAATACCTTGACTTGGTAACCTCTCAAGTCCCCCACCCAGGTAATTAAACTTTTGGGTTTTWAAGTAACTGAGCATGCTGTGCACAGTCGACACAGAGTGCAACAGGCAGCTTTTAGCACAAAGTGGAACAGCAGCATATTGATCACAATAGGTGCTTCTCTTCTTGCTGGGGGAGGCAGGAAAATCAAACAACACTCCACAACATTTTGCTCTCTTTAGCCTACTTYTTCCTGCGGAACTTGTAGGAGAATAAAAGAAGACATTTAACTTCTGTGATGCAAACCAGATACTTTAAAGTCTGAATCAGAGGGACTGGAAGAATAAGTATAGGAGGCTATTACAATTCGGAGAAACTTCCTTCTCCAGGGGTCTACATCTCCCACTTTCTTAGCACTGCATCTTGTATTTAAATCTGAATGTCAGATTTTCCACAGCACAATGACACTTCAAAGCAGCACTTGTCTCTGCTCAAATTATGCAATGGCAGAACTAAAGGGTTGATCACAATCTGTTGTAAACTTGAGCTCATTAAAAATAAGAATATTTTCCATAATTTTAAGGTGAAAACACATCTTTTATCAGACTTAGAAATTTGCATGAGTTTTACAAGAAGGCAGCATCTGAGCTGTTAAAGATGATGGTGGCTGTTTGGACATGCATGATAATGTTCTCTGACCCTGCTCCACTAACACATGTGGGACCATGTGTACGACCATGCCTCARTCTCATGGCATGACTGAGAAAACTACGCCATGGAAACTGATAATTGTCATGAAAAGGTGATGACAGAGCAACTAACATTTTAGACAACTTTTAGATTGCTTCTGAAAGTTAACTGGTCAAAGAAACCACAGGGGAGAAGCAAATCTTTGTTTACTTCTGAGCAATGCCAGCCCCCCTTGTTCAAGACAAAATTGTTGAAGTAAAACTCTGAAACACTATASTGAATATTACCTTTAAAGATGCAAGCAAAAAAAAAAAATTCTCTGTATTAGCTTTGATTTCAAATGGGAAAGAATATAAGAATAAGGAATCTTGTTGAAAGTAAACTTAAAAGAATCAATTGGATTAACTGCTTGCAGACTATGTCATGGGCCCTACCTGAAAGCATCATATTATAGGCTCAGAGTAAGTCAATATGATGTATTAAGTACAGTCAGTCTTGAAAAGCCCATGACAACAATCAAAGCCCAACTGCCAACCAAAAGAAAAAAAAAAAAACAGAATAATTGAACACAGTAAGAGTGCCTAGTGCACAAAATCCTTTTAAATTGAGAGTAAGGAAATCAAAAGCAAGCAAAACAGAGAAAGCAACTAGTTCACTATATTCATAAAAAACGCCTAGAAGTGAACACATCAAAAGGGAGGAACCAGACGGGAAACATGCAGTGACAAATGACAGGGGAAAAAAAAAATGACACTTCTTTAAAAACTTCTTTGTAGTCAGCAGAAATGAAAAGCACAGAAAAATCCCCCAGATGTCTACATACAAACTTTCTTTATGTAGGAAAAGTTGGAGGAACTGTCTCACACTGAAGTGTCAACAGAAGTAGCTTTAGAACAAACAAAATTTGTAACTAGTTGTATGGATTAGATGGTGCTCATTAACCCCTTCTAAAGGAACCGGGAATTGTTGTTTTAAACTGCTGTGTGCAGTATTTCAACTACTTTAAATCATAGTATCACAGAYTGGGTGGAGTTAGAAGGCACCTCTGGAGACCCTCTGGTCCAAATCCCTGCTCAAGCAGGGTCAGCTACAGCGCGTTGCCCTGGGCCAGTACAGTCGGGTTTTTAACATCTCCAAGGATGGACACTCCACAACCTCTCTGGGCASCCTGTTCCAGTGTTTGATCACTATCACAGTAAAAATACTTTTTCTTATGTTCCAATGGGATTTCCCATATTTCAGTTTGTTCCTGTTGCCTCTTGTCCTGTCACTGAGCACTGCAGCCTGGCTCTGTCTCCTTTACTCTCCCTCTCCCTCCACATGGGTACACATGGGTAAGATCCTCTCTGAGCCCTCCTTTTTCCTCTCCCCTCCTTTTGCCTTCGCTGAACCACTGACATCACTGTTCCTAATGCAGTCCGAGAAACCCATTTGCTGCAAGGGTACTTTGCTGTGTCATGGTCAACTTGCTGTCCACCAGAACCCCCTTGTTCTTCTCTGAAAAGCTGCTTTCCCTTGCAAGTACATGAGGTTATTCCTCCCTAGGCACAGGATTTTGCTTTTCCCTTTGTTGTCATGGGTGTCTCTTTTCCCAACCCAATAAGCTCAGAATCTGCCTTGGGTGCAGCTGGGGAGCTTCAATTTTCTTATACCTACAGGGTTTCCAAGGGGATTAGGATCCAGTCAACCTCTTTCTTGTTGAAAGCTGCACTGTCTTCTACCCTCCTCCCACTTTTCTATCACTTCACCTTCATACTGGAGCAATGGAAAATGGAGAAGGGACAGCAGTTCTTGAGGAAAGCTTCAGCAATGTCTGTGGAAATACAGGGCCTACTTCCATGTCAGGGAAGCTGATAAAAACTATTATATACTAGATTAAAACTATTATATAACCTAATGGATGAAAATATAAATTTAGTATATTAGGGAAGCAATAACCACCGATTTTTGTAGAAGGAAATAAATCTTATAAACCTACTAGAATTCTCTGGAGAAAGCAACTGTGTCCATATTATACTGATTTAACCAATACACTGCACCTGGACTATCACATTTCTTCTGACCAAGTAAGACTGCTACAGATTACTAAAGAAAATAAACTACAAGAGCTATAGCCAATTCATAAATTAACAGAGGTTTAAAATAGGATAAAATAAAAACAAAATAAAAAATATCCAGTATTTACTATGAAAAGAGGTGGATTACTAGGAAAACCCTGCAGAAATCTCATGTTAAGATATTTTTACATTCAATACATCCATAAGTAATCTGGAACCAAGAAGAGATAGTGAGATGAACAAACTAATACAGATTATGCGTAGGTTAAAATTAAATGGATTATCAAAAGTCACGAAAAGATCTTATGATACCGGGTGCCCAGATAATAAGATGGTAAATGAAACAAAAACATGAAGGAAAATTACTTTGGTCTCCACCTCTTAGAAAAGACATCTTGAAGATATTGTGTCTATATTTACCAATTTTATGTTCAGCTTCACTGAGAAAGGAATAGAGAAAAAATGGAAACAGAAAAGTGAAACACATCATGTCAATGGATAATATCTTGAATATATGAATCCTAATCCTGAATTCCATCTCCATGTGAGGAAGAACTTCTTTCCTGTGAGTGGGACAGAGCCCTGGAATAGAGTCTCCTTTTCTGGAGGTCTTCCAAACCCACTTGGACACAATCCTGTGCCACATGCATGTGCAGGGGGATTGGACTAGATGACATCTAGAGGTCCCTTCCAACCTTAACTATTCTGTGATTGTGTGGTTGTGTGATTCTGTTATACTATGAATGCTGTATATAGCTATGGTAGCCAATTAAGTAAAAMATCAGAATGTAAAACTAATACAAGGAGTAGAAAGAAGTGGCAAATAAAGAAGTTACATAGCTTAAGATTTTTTATTCTTTTGGAAAARGGATAACAGGAGAAAGATATGTCCAGCTGTACTGGCATAATTTCAGAGAAAAAGGATAAAAAAAAATATGACAAGTAAATATTAAATCTTTTTCTCTTCTTCAGAATATAACAACCAAGGACATCAAATTATATTATCACAGAACAGTTTGAAAGAAGAAAGGACAGTTCTTTTTCCACCGGATACATAATTAAGATGTGGAGCATTTGGCAAGAGGAAGCAGTAGATGTCAAAAATATTATGTGTTCAAGAAGCAATTAAATGGATTCACAGAAAATAGACTATGAATAGTATAAAACTTATATTTGGATTCAATCTTCATTTCAGGAAGGACTGTAACTACCAAAGTCAGAAGGTTACAGCTCAGGAAATTCCATTCTGTGCTTTCCCTGTTCTTATATTCTTTCTCTGGTCACATTCAGAACAGGAGTTTAGTCTGACTGGACCTTTAGTTGGACCCACTGTAGATTCTCATATATTTAAAATTAGAATTGAACCATTTCGCTAAAGCTTAAAACCTTGTATCATCCCAAAGGTCTCATTAAGTTAAATTCATTATGCATTGGCACAAAGGCTGAGAATAAAGAATAATAAAGTATGCTTGCAACTGCTAAATTAAGAAGTGTTTCGAGAAGAGAAAACAAAACCTACAATTACCACCAGCAGGGGATGTTAGATATAAACAGCYGTCCTTTTTCTTCCTGAAGAACAACAAGTGGGAAACAAACCAAACAAACAATGGATGAATTCTGATCTATACCAGTATTTGAAAACTGTGAAACTCTTCTGGCAGCTTTCCATCCATTATTGCATTCCTAATTAGCAAGGTGAACATGTTAAATTTGCTTTATCTGCTCTTTACCTTTAAAATGGAATTTTCTCACTGGATTTCAGCTAACCACAGCTGGAAACTATAGATAAACGCAGACATTTCTGATGAAGACCAAAGCCTCTCAGATGTTCCTTCAAATGTGCTAAAAATGCTACAAACTGAGTCACTTCCACAGTAATGGGATTAGAAATAGCCTGCAGGGAAGCATGTACCAAATGGTGCCAACTAGCAAGGATTATAACAAAAAACTGTGACATTATAAAAATACCTCAGAGTGAGGCTCTGGGTCTTGGAATATGACTTGCCAATTCAAAAGCATGTGTCTCATTAAAATGACAGGAGTACACTGAAGCGGTGATATGTGCAGAAACATGATCCTCCTCATAGCTGAGTAGCTAATCTTTTTCAAAGACCTTGTCAGCTGACCATCAAATTCAYGAAAGTAAATTAGAGCTGAAAGAGGGGAAAAAAAAAAGTCATGGAGAGAGGGAATGGTGGAAAAGAGAAGGAAGGCAAAGGATGTTGGGGAGGGATCAAACCTGAAAAGTTTGGGTTTATAAAGCCTCAAGGCATAGGGGAAAAAATGCAGCACAGTACATGGCACCCATTAAGAACTTTTTTTAAACCCTGCAGTTTATTATGGGACACATTTGTAGACTATAAAAAATATGTTCAAATTTGTTCCTGCGATGGAATTTCAAAGGAGTCAAAAGTCCCTCTCTGCTGGGAACTGTGATGAGTGTTGTGGATGCTCAGACTAGACTAGAGCTAAGTGCAAATTTGATTTCCTCTTCAGCTGGAAATTTGAAGTTAAAGAGGTCAGATTTGCACCCTGTGAAACTGCATTACTCCCATAACTCACATCAGAAGCATTATTGAGATTTTGAACTTCAACACTTGCCATGTGGTCCTGATCCCCTCCTATATCCATATGCTCTTCTTAGGATATATATTCCTGTTGTCCCTTAAGCGATACACACCTTCATGAGACAGCCTTTTCCATCTTCCCATGTGGGAGCTACAAGGGAAATGAAATCAGGTTTCCTCAAAGCTGCAAAGAATGTGTTGCTAATGTGACACAAGAGGAAAAGTTTCCTCAGATTTAAAATGCAGAGTAAGTGGAAGAGTCACTGGCTGTAGTGTGTGCTATACTGGCTGGATAGCAGCAGTTGGACACAATCCTTCACTACAGGAAAGGAGAGTTAATCGGCAGGTGTAGTAGGACTACAGGTGTAGCAGGACTGTGAGTGAGCGGTTACATTTTCTCATGGGAAGAAGCCAGCTTGGATGCCATAGGAGGAGGAGGTCTCTTGCTCAGACACTCTATTCACATGGGTGTGCTCAGCTCCTGAATACCCTGGAGTTCAGCTCCCTGTTTTTGCACTGGAGAAAGGCTGAAGGAGAGCAGTGCAGAGCAGTGGGTTTTAGCAAAACTCCCTCTCTCCCTGTCTAGAAGTACTATATACTATAATATATATATATAAGTATAGTATACTATAGTATACTATAGTATACTATACTTATACTATATACTTATACTATGCTTATACTATATACTTATACCATAGTATAGTATAGAGTATTGTGTGATGTGGGGAGGAGGAAGGAAGAGAGGTGAAGACAGGCAAGCAAAAATCCCAGCTCATACCAATGTATTGAATAATGTTCCTTCTACTTCAGTGAGGCACTTTCTCCTCCAGTGTGGAAAGCATTCCTGACCTAAAAAAGGGTCTACCTGATTATTGTCTGTTCAAGTATAAGAATAATTAGAACTAAAATCTAAACATAAAAAAAGTATTTGAAATAAAAATTTGCTCATGAAATGCCTGTGAAAAAAATTCATTTTTGTACATTATRTCTGGAGTCAATGAAGTATATACTTACATGTTCGAATTAAAGCTTCTTTTCTATCCCAAGGAAACACACAGATATAAGACTATTCAAAAGGGAGGAGAATAAGACCCTTGAGTTCTTCACAGTACTTGAAATTATAAATAACCATACTTCAGGGTTTTAAAATATTTCAACATCAGTTATTTGGTCTTAAAATGTATTCCTAAGACATCCCTCTTTGTCTGTTGAACAGTTCGAAAGCAAATTATAATTCTTTGCTGTATATATACACTATCTTTAGCTGAGGATCAGAAATCCCTTACTGAATTAAGCCTCATTAAAARAAACAATATCAGAAATAATACGGATAAATCAAATCAAAAACCTATTTCAGTGGAGATACTGCTGATGAAATTTGTTATGAGCTAGAGAKAGTCAGCCCCTCTGAGTACTTAAACTCCTAGAAAAACCCCTGAGATCAAAAACAGGCAGTCAGATTCAAAGAAGAAAATCACACAAATAAAAGAACCCTAGAAAATGCAGTGTAGCAAACCACAGTGTGGGTGACACTCACTCAGTGTGGGTGAGTTTTGCATCTMAAAATAACAGAAGATTCTGTGTGCAAAACTACAGCTCAAACAGTCAACAGAATTAAATTGTGCAARTTAATCATACGAGGATGAGAAGAGTCAACTGAGAATAAAAACAGAAACAAAGATTAGCTTTTTCCCCACTGCTCTGTTGCATGTTTTCTTCAGTTTTAGCCTAGATTTTAAATCACCAGAAAATCTAAAACTGTAGTTAATCTTAAAACTTTGTCTGGGCCCTGCCACTGTTGTTTCTCTCTCCTCTCTTCCAATCCTGCTGAATCTTCAAAATCTGGGTTTTTGGTTCACACCAATGAGTTTTATCAAGACTTTTGCATTTTCACCGTAGATAGGCATGTTTCCTCCATTCCCCAAATCCATGGTCATTTTACTTGCTTTTTTAAAACTTCTATTTCTATTCTGTTTTGAAGTTGGATCTTATGTAAGGAAATTCTCATAATTTCAACCCCTTTTTTTTTTCAAAGAAGCAAATCAAACATAAARCAAATGTATGAATAAATCCAAACAAGTCTGTTTTCAAGAACTTAAAGAAGTGAGCTAAAACTTGGAGCCCCATCGGAAGCCAACAGGCTGTTGAGCATAAAGTAATTTAATCCATGTAGGATTCTTAGGAGTATATTTAGGAACCTGACACTGTTTTTTTTTAATTGTTAATTTTTTCTTCTTCTTCTTCTTTTTAATCTTTAAAATCCAGTTACTGTGTGTTACAGAGTTAGCTATCTGCGATTTTGCTAGGCTCCCAAGTTTTCTTCTCCATTTAATGTTACCAGAAATCTCAAGCTCAATTAACTGCCCCACGAATTCAAGTGAAATATTGTGGTGCATTAATTTGTCAAGATTTTACATTCATTGACATACAGGCCATTCAATACACCTTTTTTTTTTTTTTAAGCCACACAGCCCGCCCTTTCTATAAAAGCTATTTGGATTTTTTTCTTTTTCTTTTAGTTACAAGTTTCARCTCACTATATAATAAGGAATACTGTAAATCCCATTCACCAGTGTGCTAATGCCATAACATTATCCTATTCCTTTATATGTAATATGTATATGTAATATTCTCTATGAATATGTAGAATATATGTAATATTCCGTATGCATGTTGAGCAGCTGAACTCTACTCAGTGTTAGAATATCCTCAGTGACCATACTATGTCAAAAGCAGTCAACTGAATTAGTACACTGGTCCCATTAATTTCAAAGTCATCTGTTCCTTAATGTACTTGATCTAAATATTTTATGAAATAAAYTTCAGGAATTCTAATTGGCTTTTGTTCTCCCTGTTGTTCTGTGATTAAATACTTCCTTTGTAAGCGCCAAGGGGTAAAAAAGAAGGCTTAAAGTTTATGTTTGAGGTAAAGAAATAAACTTGGAATGTGAACCACTGGCCACTCTTCTATTCAGGTGCCCAAGGCATATCCTGTGTGCTCCTGGGTAAATAATTCAGGGAGCAGAGCTATGACAGCATATGGAGAGCTATGACAGTTTATATGAGTTGAGTACATGCTCCCAGGAAGCATGACAACCAGCACTTTTACAAGKATCTTTACTTTGAAATATTGATGATCTCTAGGTAAGGCTATTGTTTTACCCTACATTYTCCTGCTTTAAAGCATCAAAAATGGACTGAAATTTTCTATATCTTGATTTTTCTTCAGACTAAATTCCATAAAGTCTTTTTAACTTGAACAATACAAGAAATGTGGTTTCAAACTAAAAATGAATTTTGGAGGGGTWAAGGAGAAAAGAACCAATTAAAAAGTTGTGATTGGCTGGACAGATTCAACATGGCAGGCCAGGAACGGATGCTGAGAAGCTGCTTCTCTTGATGTTTGGATAATATCCTTTATTGCTTATTTTTTTAGGCTTATTTATTATCAGAATATGAATACACCCAAATTAACTATTACCTTAATTCCACCTTAGTCTTTCTGACTTTTTAGTCACTGAACCAGTAAGAGCATGGTGGGTCCTTTCCAAGTCCATGAAGAAAAGAGTTTAGAGGTCAGATGAGTCCTCTTACCAAACGTTTTATATCCTCAGTTCTCTTTCCCAAGCTTTCCCCATCAAGAAAATCATGTTTGGAGTGCTTTTACAGCACCAAACACAACCAGTCATGATTTTTGATGGGCCCCTTGGCCATTACAAAAACTGCTAGCATACTGATTACTAACCTTTTCCATGTGAGTACGTTTCTGAAGATAATTCACAGTGACCTTTTGGAAAACACACATAAACCCCCTGATGTGACAGCCARCACCAACAAAATTACATCAAAAGACTGAACTCCTCTGAAAACACACGTTTTAAGATGCGCACATTTTAAAAGTGAGKCTGTTTCAATTTGAACGTATTTCTTTCTCTGCTGTAAAATAACAGGTGAACTTTTCTGTGATTTGGGTCAAGCCCCAGTGAAAACCAATAATAGGGTTTAACTTTTACCATTTCCCATTGCTGCTTGGTCCATGAGATTGATTCATACTGTGCCATAGCTTGTATTTGTGATGTTTATGAGGATAATGAAACCTCACAAGTGTTAAATTCAGAATTGCCCGTGAGATACACTAGCAGATGTTACATAYGCTGTAGTCTTTGAACACTATCATTTGAGGTTCCTTTCTCTGCTATCGTGCAGGTTACTGAACTCCTGGAAGACGACGAGTGCTCAGGAAATTATATTACCAGAGTGTTGTAAAGGTCAAGGAAACACTATATTCTGTTTTTACTCTTCTTTGAGCTGAACAATGGATTAAGAACTTCATTCTGTTTTATAAGTTACACAAATAGAAAGAATGTACGATATGCCAAATACTTCCTGCCTTTAAAAATGACACTGCTTCAGTTGTCTACCATGGAGATACAACAGTGTAACAGTGTATTTCAGATGATGAGACAGTCCTACAGCTCAGTTATTATTAAATAAGAAAATAATTATATAATGACTCAACTGCTGTTCTTTAGACATGGAAAAACAATTTTTCTTTTTTTTTTTGATGTACAATACCATTTCAGTTTATAAAATCTTCATACAAATATAAATACATATAAAAAATGTGAATAGAGTTTTAATTAGGACTGCAAGAAACCTTGATATGTGGATATTTATGTGATAAATTGTTGTACTATTATTCCTGAGAAACATTCAGAAACCCACTCATTTTCAGYAAGTTGGTACATACAGGCCTAGAAAGGCACATAAAGCAAGGATGTAGTGGGCTGTAACTGTGAAATATTACTGCTTGTTTCTGCCTCACAGATTTTAGATTACCCTTTACTGTCTAGAAGTCTAGAAGTTGAATAATATGCCACTCTGAAGTACTAAGGATTGAATTCTTATTCTACAAATTTGCCCTACATGGTAAATAATACATCATCTTATCTCTCTATTCCCCTTTTCTCTTTAATCTTTCAAAAATTTTATCTCTGCTAGCATATAAAAAAGATATCCAGATTCATAAATTAATTGAAGATGTGATCAGTATAATATGAAATGAATAGAAAAATATAACTTTCAGGATCTATGAACACAGTAGTTACCACAGTACAGTTAATTTCTACAACTAYAGAGTGAAAAATAAATAAAGATTGAAAACTCTGTTCCTGTGACGGTTGAACCAGACACAGTACACAGCCTGGACTCTCGATCTTGTGAATTCTGGGAAAGCTGGAACCTGAGCAACATTTTGCAATATAGGACACCCATACAACAAGGACACACTCTTGTGGCATGAAACAGTTCTGGATTCTTAAACACCCTTTTCTCCAGGCTTTTCATCTCTGATTTGAAGAAGAACCAACCCTGTGCTCTTCCTGCTAACGTGGAGGGGGTTGCAGTGGAGTCTACATGGGGTATTAGCATCATTTCTGGTGTAACTTCTGCGCAAAGGCTGAGGGTGCTTTTGCTCCTATAAACACCTACCTTCTAGATCAGGACACCGGCAAGAGCTCAAATAACATCCTTGGGGGAAAAATATGCGTAGCATCTTGGCCCCAGGAAAGTGAGAAGGTTACTCAGCTGTTATATTATAATCCTGAATCTGCTTAGCAGCTCTCAGCATATAGAAGCACATTAAATTCTTTCAGTTTGAAATATTTCACAGATTACAGTGAGATCAACTCAAGTTTTAGAAGGGTAAACTTTGCTATGACTTGAAGCAAGAGATGAAGTTATCTGAACAGTAATCTCTGTATATGAATGTTCCAGTTTTTCATCTCACAAAACAGCTTGTACTTTAAAGGAATGCAAAACTTTAAAACTATATGAGTATAAAAATATTTCTAAATCTACCTTATATTAAGTGTTTATTAGAAYTTTCCAAAGCTCCTTTCAGGACTTCCCAGGCCAAGCATTAAATGAGAGACTCTTAGTGAACCCAACATTAGTCTTCCTTCATAACTCAGAGAAGCAAACTTTGCAAGGAAATGAYGCATACTTAACATTTACGAACTATAAAGACGAAGCAAAAAGCTTCAAGGGAAAATTAATGAAGAAAAATTACTCTGAATTTTAGCACTCCTTTTTAAATTTACTGTGGCCTATTAGTAAGGCCTATTCCACGCCACAAAAGCATTATAATTATAAATGTACTTAATCACCATATTAAAATTTGTGGGGCTTATGCATCTTTGGCGCAAGACCGTTTCAACACCGAGTTTAATTTCTGGGTAGAGCTCTGCCATGCCTCTCCACCCCAAGTCCTTATCCTCTCTCCAGGCAGGAGTAGGTACTACCAATATAGCAAAGGGAGAGGTTGAAAGAGGGCCTGTRTCCTGGCAGTTCTGCCTGGCTCCGTTACTGTGTCAAGGCAAAGCAGAGCCAAGGCGGATATCCGGATGAGTGGGTGAGTGTCTGCCAGTCTGCAAGGGTTTAAGTGTCTGAAGGAGGTAGTAGGGGTGCAAACTCTACAGCTACTTTGCGCGGTAGGACATACCCATAAAACATAGATAGATTCTTGCAGGTCAGGAAAAGAAAATATCTTCTTTATGTAATCATTGATATTGATCAGCCCTGTAATACTTGTAAAGCTTCTCAGGAAACCATGTAACAAAGAAATATCATTCATATAGTCTAGTGAGACATTTATATTCACTCCACAAGGGAAARTGTTTTCTCCATACTTCTCAGTGTAAAACAATCTATATCAAGATTTAAAAAGAAATCATCTAGCGACAAATTTTCCTGTGAGAAAMTGTGTAGTTCTCTTAATGCCTGGACACTACAGTCAACAGAAATGTGTGTCAAGGGAGTGGAGTATCTCTTTTTTGATCAAAAATTCTAGTATGTGATTTATGGAACAAATCACACAGTGGRTTCCTGTAAGTAAAGAGGTCACTAGGCATACAGGTGCGATAATTTTTCCTGAAAATTAGTACCAAAGCCTTCCTTCTAATAAAAACATTTTTTTGCTAAAGAAATTGGTTCTCAAAATTGTTGAGGAACAAAACAAAACGAGAGCAAGGTATGTWATTTTATTTTATGGAAGACAAGACATAATAGCGTCACATTAAAAACAACACAACACAAAACAAAACAAAATAAGCATATACACACAAAGCCACATACACACAGCCTTGGGTTTTGCTTTTTGTCAAGCTCTCTGTTACACAGTGCAAGACAAAACTACATTTCTCCAACAATTCCTTAAGCGATTTAACTTAATCTTTTATTATCCTTACTTGTATTCTCTGTGGGTACAGTATATGCACGCATGTGAGGTTTTTCTGTTTAAATAAAACAAGAAAGAAATTTATAATGCAACAAGTCTGCATTATGAAAACTTTGACATGTACAGCAGTACCGCTGAACTGTGACAAAGGAGTCTTGTCAGAAAGGCATTAAAAGCACTCTTCACACACTACACATAAAGCCAACGAACTCATGCTCTAGTTTCAGTGCAAACATGCACATCCAACCTCTTCAGTTGTCACTTGATAACTAATCATCTTCTGACCTGAGGACCGTGTTTAATTAGATGATGGAGACAGAGGGACATTTGCAATAGATGCATCTAGGCATTGTGTCAGTAGCCATTGTTCCTATGTTGCAATGTTCATAACCCTGACAACATTACTTCCTCTGTGCTAATTGGAGCAGAGTGATGAAGAGTTTTTTGGTCTAATTTGGTATACGAAATAATTTACAAAATTCATCAACTCAGTCAATGTAGCTTTTAGAAATAAATTACTATGACTGCTACGGTGAAGCTGTGTGCATAACACAAAGGAAATTACAGATTATTTAAAAAATGTAAAAATAATGCAACCACATAATCTGATGATATTGCTTATTCTTTCTGCACATTTCTTTGTTACAAAAACCCAACAATAACAGTATTAGAGAGAGTTAGGAAACTGAATATTCCTACTGTTTCTGGGTTTTACAGTAATTGGGTCAATACTCTGTGGAGCTAAATGATCTATTTACATCAGCTGAGAAAGTGTTCATTAAGATAAAAATTTGCATCTAGAAGTTTGTGCCTGGCACAATGATGAATTACCCGAAGTCTGCTCAGCATTTTCACCTTTCTAAATTGGACTGTGTGTTTATGTGTGGAGTACAGTGTCAGCAGAGCAGCTTTGAATTCCTGAAATATTATGGATTCTCAGATTATCTTCTATCACTTTTGTACATCAGCTATTTAATTCCAATACATTCCAATATATCTCCCTACAAGACTTAAAACTAGCTTTCCTAGAGATACTCAAGGCATCGTAAGAGTCATAGGGAATCTGAACTAACAAATACCCAGCTACAGGGCTCATGTTGTAGAAAGTCCCAATGAACTGTAATTTAAATTCTCCTTCAAAAAGCAGCCAAAAGTACTCTCYCCAAATAAGCAGTTTTTACTTGAATATGTTTTCCATCACTACAATACTATGGGAAATAAAAGCTCACTGACTCAAACAGGAAAGTTAATACTAAACTAATATTAACAACATATTAACTTTTATTTATTTTGACAGTCATTGTCAGTCATGTTCTTGAGTAGAGGGAGAGAATGACAGAACATCTAAAACAATAATAAAAACAACAACAACAAATTTACAAACTCTTGCACAAGATAAGCTTTAGCTAAGGTTTTTTAAAGCAAGAATTCCTATTTGAACTTATTGCTTACAATTTACACAACAGTAGCCAAAGTACRCTAAGAGATAATGACTCAAGAAAAAAAAGGTAGAAAACAACAAAAAAGTAAGCACTGTGCTAATCAAATAAAGAGTAACAGTAAATCAGGAGGAAAGGATTTAATCAGATACAGAAAAGCTAAGCATTTAAAAGATTAATAGATAGCAAAGACAGCTCAATGCAGATAAATGTATCAGAATGATGACTTTGTTGAGCTGGTATCACACAGCTTTGTGCATCATAAAATATAAGAATATAAAAGACCGAGGATATCAAGATATAACTGCATGCACCACTTATGATTAATGATGAGCACTAAGCTGAAAGACAATTTGAAATATATTTGATGATTTTTTTCACATGCGTCTAGGTGCTTTATGGAAACAAGGAAAGAATAAATGCTCCAGAAGAGGTTAAAAAAAAAAAAGGAGAAGGAGAAAGGAGAAAAAAAATGATGAGGAAGTGTCTTACAAACCTAGGGGAAGCTTCCTTGGCAAAGCAACTTATTAAGGAATTGCCAGGAGGAGAGATTGAGAAAACATAGGATGAATTCTGAAAATTAAACTCTAATGTTCAGGTAAACTGTTCGTTTAAATGCATCTGTACCTTGCCATGGGTCTCAAAAAGAAACACAAAAGTAGAAAGGGAGTGCAGCCTTGAAAGTAGAAAATAGGCCCTCAGTTTTACAAATTACTGTGTGTAGTGTAARAGATCAAAATGAGATAATAAAAACTCCTTGCATCTGCCAGAAGGCAGTCACACACTTTAGAACTGGAGTTCTCAGACGCCAATATTTTTGTTTCCATATAGCATGTCTCCATGTCTTTACTCATACACATATTGAAGGCAAAAAAGTCAGTCAGTTTTAATTCACCTTACACTTTTAATTTGCCATACACTGAGCTCTTATATAAAAACGTACTGTATATCCTTGTCACTGGGTGGCCTGGATGCTCTGGGAATAAATCAGTGATATCTAGCTGTAGCATTTCTCAGTAGGACAGCCTCACGCAGCAATTATTGGAAACACCTGAAGATGAAACATGTTAGAAACACAAACAAGCTTTTCTGCACAGACTTGGCACCATTCCCATCCATCTGTACAAGTGCCACCTCAGCCCACAGCAACAGGGCCCAGTGGTGCTCTGGATGAGGGTCCTTGGCCCTTAGTACGTTCAGGAGAAAAGACATCTATCCCAAATACAACTACCTTTAACAACATATCTGCTAAAGTTCGGTTCTCAGCAAATTTCTGCTGACCATATCTAAGCCAACTTACTTTAAGCTTTAGCTTAGCAAAGACTTTTGTTCTTCCYACAGGCCAAACCAGGGTAACGCTACAGTCGCCACTTTGCAGTCAGAACCATTCCTTGACCAGACTAGAGCKGGCTGTTTTACAGGGTCTCTGCAGTCTGCATGCTTGAAATATTTGTGAAATTTTAGTTTTTAATTAAGATTTGAATGATGCATATTTTGTCAAAGTGTTCTAGCTCACTAATTTAAATCCACTCTGAATTTAGGGGCTATAGTCTATTTACATGACCTGTTAGCTTAGCTAGTGTTCTTCCCCATCCATCTTCTCTTTAACTTTTTAAACTTTTCTTTTGTTCAAGTTGACAATGCCAACGTTTTCCATGATAAGTTCCTAAAGGTACATTAACTCCCAGGAGGTCATTCCAGACATGCAGGATTTTCACTACACTAAACTAAGTTTTATCTTGTGATACAGTAATATTCCATCCTATTTTCCTCATTCTTTGAGTGAGGGTTTTTTTTTCCTAAAATTGTTTATCAGACACAAACTAGCTAATTGTTCCAGTGAATCAGAACTGTCTCTATTTGATGTTTTGACAAGCTATTTCAGTGTTACTGTCACACATGTCTTGGATAATTACAAGATCTTTTCAAAGCAAGGATATTTATTGATTATTTCATTGTTGTGAGCCACTGTCAATTTCTCTAATTTACTGTGGTATCTGTGTTTCTACTAATCATGCATATGTATGGAGGTAAAATATCTGAGGGGCAGACAAAAGACAGAAGCTCTTATTTGCAAAGAATATTCCCATTTTAATCCTAACAACTTCATAACAGCAAGGAGCTTTATTTTAGAGTTGAAGGAAGACTTTGAACAACCTCAAGTAGCAGGGGATATTGTGATCCAGTGCATACTTTGTGCCTGTGTTGGCTAGGCAAACTTAACTTCTGCAAGCTAGCCCTAAGTTTTTATTTTTCTTTACTAAGAATTTTATCTCTGGTTTCCTAAGGAAACAAGACAAGACAAATTCTGAGAGCAGGAGTTTCAAGAAACAGCCATTAAAATAGTAGCTAGGTAGAGCCACTATCAAAGGAAGGAATGGAGTGTCTCCCTCATCCCCCTTCATCTATTCTCTTTAAAAAGACATTTTGCTGCAATGAAAAAAATAATCATGGACAATATCCATAATTTATAATGGGATGATAATGCTGAATGTTATTTGTAGCCACTAATACTCACACCCCATAACAAATAGCCTATGGCTAAGAACTCTATCTGAATCTTTGAGTCAATTCAATGTGCCATATGCAAAGATTTTCTCTGGTATTTCTGATTATGACTAATGTGAACAAAGACTAGATGCTAATGTCTAAGATGATCTCAACCTTATTCTCTCAGTAGTTGCCAGAATTTGTACATTAATAGGATAGAAGAGATCATTTCAGTGACAGTAAATAGCAACATGTATTTTATAGCACCAATAGCACCACTGCTGAGGATCCTAAAGCAATTTGAAAGGATCTTCAAACTGGACATACTGCTGTATAGAAGAATATGAATATTATAATATCCCACGCTACTTTTCAGTTTCTTAATCCTATTGTGCCTTAGGGTAAAATTGTAATAGGTTATCCAGGGTTCTTCAGTGCTTTAATTTCTCAACCAGTATGCAAGGTCCTACTCAGCTCAGTATTACTGAATTTGATCTGAAAAAAATACTGCATCATGGCTCAGAAAAATATAAGCTTAGGTTTTAAAAATATGATATAACAGAAGCTTGCTTCAAAAAGCAAAATAAACAAACAAACCCAAGCCAAAACAGAGAAGCTAATGGTTTATTGTTAAATGGATAATTTGGACACCTGGGACATCAGTGAAACCATTGAGTAGTGCCACACGAGGAATTACCACTTGAGTGTAGATAGTTCTGCAGGCAACCAGACCTCACACACACACTTGTCCTCCAGCAGGTGTTCCTTATCAATGACACATCCTATTCTTTCCAGATGCCCCTACTTACATGTATATCCGTCAATCCTTCCCCTCTGTCCTTCAGTTTTCACTAATCTCTCGAGGTACTTTTTTCACTATACACCTTCCAGCCAGACAAATATGGGAAAAGTTCACTCAGATCTGATTGAGGACCAGCAGGCACCCRCAGGATTTATTAACCCAGGCTTTTGTGCTTCAGGAAAACTATCAGAGATGAATGTGAATGGGATCCCAGATAGGCATGGAGCATGGCAGTAGGAAAACCCGGCAGAATAAATTCAGAGATAATTGAACAACTATTCTGGAATAAAGAGAGTGAAGAAAGACAACATGTATACCTGTTGTGGACAGAGAGCAAATGGTGGTGAAAAAAGTCAACACATTTGCTCAAAAAAAAAAAAAAAAAGCGCGATGTTCTAGAAAAGGCCACGATGCTCAGCTTTCTTAGGACTGTGTGTGAGTGTGCATGTGGAAGAGGGAGAGAGAGAAAGTGGGAGAAAGGAAGAGAGAGAGAGAGAAAAAGAGAAACTGAGGGCCAGAAAGACCAGTTGAATTTAAGTCTGAGGGTCTGCTTTGCAAAAACAAAATGAATACAAATGTCTAATGGCTTATCTGCACCTATAAACCTGAGCTTTAGAACTGTGTATTGAGGTGTCAATACAAATTTGTGACTTTATTATGAATGGATGGAGAAAACTGGAATGATATTTTAGAACCTGTTAAAGTACAGAGAATTACATCTCTTATGTAGAGACACTCTTTGTTTGCCTCGTTTATTAATTTGTGCCAGTTCACCACATCCCCCTTCCTGTTTGGCTATCTGGAGACCTGTTCAGACTTCACATTGCAGGATCAGTTCATACAGCAGTGAAACCTGCCTCCTGGGGAAAGGACGACATCTGTTAAGCAGCACCCCAACAAGACTACGCACCATTTTATAGCATCAAATGTAGAACGATTATGAATTTAATTAGAATCAGAGTGGGAGTTTAATGAGAAAGAATGCAATTATGCATGATGAAAATTTAGGGCTACATTCCTTCATACTCTCCCTGAGTTCCCTTACTACATGAGAATTTCCAAAAATTTTACTACGGCAAGGGTAACTACAATAAGTACTACAACTAAAACACACCCCTGAATAGTCTCATTCTCCAGATTGAACCTTCAGCTTCTTTATGGTGTTCCCATGCTACAGATCTAGTTTGTTAAGATGATGCAAGCTCAAACACTATCAGCTGAACTCATCTTTCTCATATATTTTCATCTGATCCTGGAAGTATTTATTCATCATCTTTTTTAGTTGGAATCAACAAAATGGTGCATGGACTTGGATACAAAATGATATATGTGTCCTTGGCTTGGAATGCAATTAGCAGTCTAAAATGATATACATCAGGAAAATGTCTAAGTGCCTGTGTCATAGGTCTAAAGTACAGAGAGGGTTAATGCATATACACAAAGTAATAATAACTGCCTGGAAGAAAGGGGGATAAATTAATTGTTATTTTCTTGTATAGTGCTGTAGGCAATAGCCCGCTTAACTGCTTGTGAATAGCTATCAACCAGTGTAATAGTCTGACAAGCTGTCCAGATACAAAGGATTTAAAACTTGATAACAGATAAAATATAGCATTGGCATATTGATAATTATGAATATTTTCATTGCAATTTGGTATTAAATTTTACTTGGAAACAGTTTACACCAAACTGTAATAAGATTGATTTTTGTTCATATCTGAGATGCTTTTGCATCAGGCCTTATAGAAGAAAGAGCCTATCAAATTTTAGTCTCAGTTTCTTTCAGAGAGAAGATTTTCATCCTACTAGATGCTAAGGCTTGGGGAAGCAGAGTTACTTTCTGCCTACTCCAGAGATGCCCCCTCAACATAAATGATCTGTTTGTTAGAACAAACCTCTCAGTAATTTTTTTTAATGACTAAGGCTAAAGCTAAGTAAGATAGCTAGAAAATTTCTGCTGTAGTTTAGTGGCCATTTTTATACTTTATACTTTTTGATTCTCAAACACACAATAATCAATGTATTTTCATACTAGAAAAAAACACTCTAAGGCTCTGAAATAACATATTCCCAAATACATTTCGCAACAGCTGAGAAGCAAGCCCTTAATCATTCCCTCCAGCTTCAGGTATTTGTTAATTGTGAAAGTGGAGAAGTGATGATTACAAGTCTTTCTCTCCCTCAGGAAAAGGACAGTGCAGCCAAAGGGCAGCAGTAGGAATATTATTAAAGTGCTATGCAACACTTGCTCTTCATACCCATGATTTAATCTGTAATACTCAAAACACTCCAGTATAGATTCAAAATATCATTTTATAGCAGAGATAATGGCTAAATGTCCATTGATGCTCATTTACTCAAAGTTATCATAGACTCTAGATCAAAATTCATACTAGGTATTTGAAAAAAAATTATAAATATAAAAGCTATGCGAATACAACTGTTCATCACTGAAATATTTGCTTGTCTTTGAGCAAAGCTGAAGTTTGCATAATTATATCCACGACTTGCTTTATCATTTTCAGCTTTTTAGTTTTTCCTACTCAGGCTACAGAAAGATTTGCATGGAAAAAGATTTTCCTTTCTTGGTTTAATTCATTCTGGCTTTGGTCAAGCAGCATGTCTCCCACACACACTTGTTTTCATAGTTCATGTAAAAATGTTAAACACAAGAAAAAGGCAATAAAAAATGTCAGCCTTTTACATTACTGGTTGTTTTATTCTGTACTGTAGTATCTAAACTACACAAACAAATGTACATTAGCTTTTCCCACTTCAACAAATGGTTGCAGAGGTATTTCATCATGTTTCAGGAATCTGACCATGCTTGGCTGTGCAATGTCCTGATAGGATATGCATATTTGATAAAAAGTGAATAAGCTGCACAAGGCAGTATCTTTTAATTCTTACGTAAAGCTGGATTGCACAATAAGATTTTTCTTATTTCGCTGGTACATCTGTCAAAATACATTTGCTTTGTTTGCAATTTTTCTCTAAATAATGTAATTTAGAGTATATCAATATAGTGTCCTCTGTCCTATTCTTAGTGACTTAAAGAAAAGGCAAGCAAAAATAATAATAAACATATCAAAATCTGATTTGGAGCAATATAGAATTTATTTACTTCTCCTTTGCTGTTGTTTTTTTGTTGTTGTTTTTTGCTTGTTCTTTAACCCCAACATCACTGATAGTGATAAAAATATATCTGCATTGAGTTATGAATACTAATTCCAAATCAGCAAAATGTAGAAGGTAAAGAAAACCCAAATCTACTTGTCTTTTTCTTTTTTTTTTTTTTTTTTTTTTTTTTTTTTCCTGACAAGAAAAGACCTTCTAAAGAATTTAGCACCAAGTAGCTTCTGGCAAAAGATGAATTAATGTTAGGCCAGTCTGGCAGACTGCAGACATTAATTGTCTGTGTTGCTAACTTACCCACATGGCTTCGATTTTTGTCCTGTCTACTTGTAAGCTGGAAYGGATAAAATAAGAGCACTCACCCATTCAAATCACTCTCCACTTTATATATATGAAAAAGTAGAAGATTAAGCTTTCACTGAGATTTGGTCTAAATTCTCCTAGCCCTGCGTTGTTCCTTTGAATTTCAGGGTAGACAGCAGCAGTAAGTAAAAAGATACGATATGGGATAATCTCATTTTCCCCCCTACAGGGGCTAGGAGGAGTAGCTCTTAGAGGGCTCATACCTAAATGTCACCTTCTGAGATTTCCAAGACCAGGTTACAAAATCAGTAAATTCAGAAAAAATCTGAATAATGCTGGCTGACTACCTCAGGCAAATACAAGCTTTCAGGCTTTCAAGGTTCATTCATCACTTCTCTCCAAGGATCTTTGCCTGGAAAGAGCAAAGGCAGGGCGGTCAACCTTAAGAAATGAGGAAGAACAAGAGAGAATTATTTGCAATACTGAAGAAGTACTCTTTGGGATGTGTCAGGGAAGCAACCAGCAGATTGTGACAGTAAGTTGAGGGTGATGAAAAGGAGAGATAAAATGTCTTAAGAGGCGAAAATATCTGTAGTGATTCCAAACATGTAAAATTCTCCTTCAGCAGGGAAGAAAAAATAATAAAATAAGCCATATACTGTATTGTTGGCAAGCTCCCTGAAGTCACTAGCTTCTGAACATTCAATCACCATGTTCATTCTTAATACCAGATAGCACTCATCTAGAAATAAAGACTTAAGAATGAAATGAAAAGGAAATAATTTTGGCACTGAGACACTCTCCAGTGTGAGAATTGCAGCTAGTAAAATGGAGCACTKGGGTTAAGGTTTTGCATTAAGGCCTCTGTCGTGCCTTTTGAAAGCAAAGTGAAATCAAAGCCAGAAGATTTGTTATGGGTCAGCAAGAAGGAAGGAAAGGAGGTGGGAGTAGGGCTAAGTGCCAAGAACCTCTTTAAATACATGATCCTCTTTCTAAGAACATGGGTTATTAACAAAAGAGAAAGGAAGCCATGGCTTAAACAACATAACATCCTTAGAAGAAATCCTACAAACACCGATAATTATATATTAGATTTAGTTCTCCAAGCTGCAATTTTAGTAGTTTTATTATTCTAAAGCACAATACATCATCAGATACTTTCCACATTATAGTCATTTACTGTCTCCAAATTACAGTCTGCAAGCCAGAATTTGGGATTTGGTRTAAGTAGCAGAGTGGTAACTGCAGGAAATGTTGTGATGAATGTCAAGTGTTATAAGGTTCATAGACAGCACAAAGAGGGATGTTGTTACAGTTTAAAACTTTAATCTGTCCACCTCCTACTGTTTGGAAGTGAACAACCCTTTAYATTTTATGATAATAAGAGGATCAGACTTTTTTTTCTTTTTCCTTTACTTCCCTCCCTTTCTCTCTCCTCTCTCTCTCTCTTTTTTTTTTTTTTTTTATTTTTCAATTCCATCTGTAACAAAGCTCGGGTGGCAGCTGGCTGACAGGTTACTGACTTCCTCAAAAATTAAGAGAATTTGGCCAAAGATTCAATAGAGACATGGCGGGATGTTTTAATAAGCTAGCTTGGGTCTACTGTTACCTTTTAGGCTCCTCAGGCTCAAAGATGACTAGACTTGTAAGACAAGGAAGTGCTCTTGATATTGCCCTGAATGCCACAGCAAGTACTTCTGTGTTTGCCAGCTGACAAAGAGGTTCTCAAAAGAAAGGGTTGGCTTTTTTGGTGGCTTTGTGCTGTGAGACAATGRAGCTACTCAAAGAGAAAAATTTAACTCCAAATGATTTTATCTACTAAAGAGTGAAGTCCTCATCTTCACTTCAAATTCAAGCAAATATAAGGCTCAGAAGTCAGAAAATGAGAAAGGAAGCAGAAGAAACCCGAAATCCATCCTAATATAGAAGATAAAGATTTCTAATCGCTATAATAGTTCACTCTTTCATTAGAAATTTATCACCATGTCACACTGTTCTTAAAGTTAGCATTCTGCTGAAGACTGGTTGAATCCCACATCTTAAATTCTCCCAAAGTGAGGCGCAGTGTTACCCTGAAATTTATCCATGCCTATGAAAGGACAAGTGGAACCACACAAATACTTGTCAGAGAATAAGTTGCTCTTGCTGAGGGCCAATGACAAACACATGAGCTACTGCATACTTACTCACAATGTGGGGAAAAAAAAATCATTATCAATATAAATATAATGAATTAGAGAGAGTCACATAAGAGAGAAAACTCTTGCATTGAAATAATGCATGTTTATAAATGCCTAAACAGAAGACTCCTCTCTCTAAAACATTCCGTGGTTTCTGATAATAAAAAAAAAAAACAGTGGCAGAAAAGCTTTTTCTGGCCAGAGATAGGAGACTACAATAGTTAATTATCCAACAAAAAGGTAGAAGGAATTCCACAAAAACACAGAGAGTCAGATGTGCTTCTCTTCCCGTTTTAATAAAATCTAGGCACAAACTTGAAGTTTCTATTTCCAATGCAGAAGCAACAGCTTTCCATCTCCCCCTCCATAAATTGTTTATTTTCCACTTTGCTCAATTCAACCAGGAAGATGCTGAATAAAAAACCTGAACGAAGAAGATGATGAGAATTGTCTTAGAACTAGAAGGCATCACAGTTCTTAAATACTGCAGTACGGACAAACGGCTTGAGTCCCTTCTGCTAACTTCTGTAGGAATGTCATACCAGGCACTAATGTTTGGTTTGCCATAAGTGTCATTGTCTCTGAGATCTGGCATTTTAAGTGTCAACCACAGCACTGTAGACATTCAGGAATTGCCTTAAAAATATAAAATTACTAGCAAAAATACTCTATTTGAAATGTTCCTACGAAACAAAAGAAAGGCAAACGTTTATATACACAATTTTTCAGCAGTTAGTTTCCCATCATACAACTTGCCCTCCCAAACTGGCATGATAAGGCATGAATTAACTGCTATGTATTACCAGCAGAATAGCAAGAATAAATGTCGAAGGTGAGTCCAGAGCTTCTCTAGAATATCACGCTAGTAAAATAAGAGATATCAATTTCAATGTAGTCATCTTCTTTTCTTCATGCCATTTTCATGGCAGCATAACCATGCCAGAGTCTGAAACACCAGYGGACTGAYCCATCTTTAAGCTGAGTTAAATGCWCTTCAGTGTTCTTGTTACAAGACACTTCAACTACTCTGGCAACTTGCTTTTACAGGAGCAGCAACACATTTAATATAAGGGAGTTTTTCACCARGTTGCACTAAATCTTTGTTGTAACATATTAACTCAGTGTCAGTAATTTCAACAATCCTGTTATACTACTCCGGGTAGAAATCCGAGCTAGCTCTCTTATCATTTTGCTGTCATTGCAAAAGATTGTGTTTGAATAATATGGCTTTTTCATTACAGCCAAACTTTTYGTTTGGTTTCCTCCTACTGAAAAGCTAAACTCCAGTGTTTCTGACATCTATCTGGCCATTAAACTGACTGCAGCCGACTCAGCGTTTCAAGGCTGCAGAGTGGAATTCAGGCAGGGATAGACAGGAAGCAAGTAGTAAGCCCTATGCAAACCACAACAGCTTCAAAAGCTCATAAATATGAGTGGAATATAGAAAGGAAAGTACTCTAAGAAATTTCTGTCTTGAAAGTCTGTAAGTTTTAGAAAGGAGTATGTAAGAAGGAGAGTCATGGGAAAGTGTGCAGAACAAAGCAATCACAGTGCTAACAACAGATTTTTTTTCTTAGAGAGTGGGTATCACTGATGGGGCTTTCAGTTGCATTGTCAGAACCTCCAAGCTCCCAAAGCAGGCAGCCGCCTCCTGACAAAAACCATCTTCAGATGCTCCTCCTCTATTGCTAAGAAGAAGCTTAGCGCAAAAACASTCATTTATTTTTTAAAAGCAGCTCTGTGTTCAGTGACAAGAGATATGCCAACAGCCATTTTGAGAGTATCTGTCRTGTTCTGACAGATTAAGCTATGTCAAAAAATATTGTTATCTAATTAAATGCTTTATGGAATTTCTTAACTTATTAAAGACAGTAAACTAATTCACCAGTCCAACTGATTTTTTCCCTGTTGAATTTACAGCCTTTTGATACTCAGTWTATACTCAACAAATGGCATATGCTATAGCAAGAACAGTGTTCTTTGATACTCCTCCTAATTGGTGTTCTCTCACAAATTCTGCTCATAGGACCCCAAACAATCTTATTWTACACAGTTTGCTGATAGTAAATACAGAGTTTCCTCTGCTTCCTAGACAGTAGCAATTAAGTGAAACTACCTACTGCCTCTTCAGTTATAAATCCAATTGCAGAATGCTCGGAACATAGAAGATAGATCATGATGATCTAAAGACCATATAGCTGTCCATTTACATTTTATTATTCACAAATAGAAGAGTTTAAGAGAGGCTCTGTCTGTACAGCCATCACGACCTCCCGATTCTGMGCCATGCTACGGAATTTGGAATACTTCTGCATACAGCTGATTGCTGGTGACCATGCTGTTCATGATGAAGGTTGTTCCTGGGCTGTAATTTATGTAATAAAAAAAGAAACCAGATTCTCTTTGAACTATCCAAAATAGAGAGAAAAGTCCATAGGGGTCTCTAACATAATGACATACCTTTCTTAAATGAGCATTTTGTGGTCTAATGTCCCCGTATATCTACATCCCACAAACCAATCCTATTTACCATATCTTCTTGTTTGAGAAAGTGGAGATTTAAATACTCTGACACTCAGACTACTGTGGTCCCAATGGCAGAATGAAATGAGTATTTCAAGTAGAAAAGGATGATGGAGAGGGTATGTCTGGCTCTGACTTAGCCACCCCATAGGAGGGCATTTCCTAGACTTTCAGAGGATTGTGTGGGAAGCTGCTTTTGAAACCATGTAAACAATATCCCCTGTTCACCAAAAGAGAACTAATTTCTTCTGCAGCATTWGCATAGATATACTTATCATTACAAATTAGGGCTAGACCTGAATTACCTAACATAAAATGAAAATATCTGTATCCCAACACTACTCTCATGGGCTTTGCAGAATAAGGCCTCAATCAGTTTTGCACAGCAATKAAAATAATCATCCAGCCATCTCAGATTACAGTGGGTTTTCTAAACCAGAAACATTGTTTGTCCTGCACTGTGAATCACATCTAGTTTTAGTAATCCTGAAATCCTGTAGGCATTCAAAGTAATAGTATGTAAAGTTTTAAATTCTGCTCAAAGATTCTGAAAGTCTTTTCTACAGAAGCAACACTTGAAACAAAAACAATCATTCATTTTATATATATATATATGTAGAATCACCTCAATTAGTGTGTTCCATCTTTTTGTTTTCATCCCTTAATTTTAAAAAGAAAAAAGTGAAATTACTACATGAATAAAAAGATCTTAGATGTGAAATCATATTTTGATAAAATTTCTCACTATTTTACTGAAAAACTTGAAGGAAATTCAACTAGAATTCTGCAGATCTTTGTCCTGGATTCAATTCTATCTGTATTGTCTATATTATCATTTGCAATTCAGAGATTTGTGGTTATTCCTAGGTTACCAGCACTTTGGAGAACKGAAATCTTTAAGTTGGAATTCAATTACAGCCACTTCATCAAATACTACTCCCAGGAAAGAAAAAAAATCAAATGTACAAATATAGAGGGAGGATCAAGCAGTGTTGCAGAGAAGAAGCTAGATGAATAGCAGATCCATTATGGTGATAATTTTGCAAAGAAAAAAACAAGGCAAATTTTATGTTAGGACATACTGATAGGAATGTCTTAGGGAATAGGTAATTATTCCATCCATTACTATTGGTAAGACGTTAGCAAGAGAACTACGTAGTTTTCAGCATCACCCTAGCCAAACTGGAGACAGGCCAGAGAACAGCAATAAAAACGATAAAACATTTAGAAAACACAGCAAACCAAAAGATTGGGCTTGTTTAGTCTAGTAAATAGTATACTGAGGGGGAAAAACATAACAGTCCTGGAACAGCTAAAATTATTTGCCCTATTCACAACAAGGAAATCAGGAAGTAATTGACTTGAAAAGAAAGAAAACTCCTTAGCTATATGTCACGGAAAATCAGTATTAAARAGGGATGTCAAGGGAGACTTAGAACTTGAAGATTTTAGGAACAAAAGTCAATGATAATATCAATACCGTAGATATAAGCACTGCCACTGACAATCCTCACTGATCACTGAACATTAAACTGTTGATCATTACAAACATAGTGTTGCATTCTTTTGATTCCCTAATGGATAACTGTTTTCTTCCGATAGTCCAAATCAGTGTTTTGGTGTGAAAAGGAATGAACATGATTACTAGGAGCAGGTGCATGYGAATGGCAGCATCTGAGTCTACACTGCTCTTGGAGAGCATGGATTGCKGCACGAACTCTCCATGAGCTCCATGGGAGCAACTCACCTTGTGGTGGGTTCTGCTTTAAACTCTTTGCTTCAGCAACGCTATCAGCATCAAAGCATCATTGCATGGTATGAACGTAAAACTGTTCCACAGTACTGCTCACAGCTGTAAACGAGGCCAAAATTCAGCTCTCCTAAGGCTGACTGAGGAACTGGCTGTGAACTCAAACCAGGAAATGGATGGTACACGAGTGTCTGATTCTGGCAAAACCACTTTACATCTTCTCCGGAATTTTCTATGTTTCTGGAGTAAATTCATTAAAAAGAATGAAATATTTAAGGACCTCCTGGAAATGTTAAATTTAAAATCATAAAACCCAAAATGAAAAGGAAATGCAAAATATGAGGCACACGCTGGGTTTCAGGTGCCATTTTCCTTCTTTAGAAACATAAAAATGTTGTTGGCATATACATGCACAAATCATAATCAAATTGCAGTTAATAACTAAATGCTCTGCAAAAGTACAATGGTTCCAATAAATGTCAGAACACATCTGCTCTATTTAAAATTTAACCACATCATTAAAGTTATATTACTGGTTGATTTCAGAAAATGTTTAATTATTAGAGAGTGATCCTTCCAGCTTCTAGGAAAAGAATCAGAAATATTGTGCTTCTATGCTTAGATGTTCCTCTGCCAGGAGCTTTAAAGTTTTAGGAGGAACATTTTAAGTTATTTGGGAGGAATAAACATAATAGCTTTGACTGTTACTGCATTAGTCAAAGAACTTAGTGTCATGATAGATTTTACTCAGTCTTTTCTAGTGCTTTGAGGCAGGCTCTATTTTCCTCCACTTTTCAAGGGAACTGACATGAATGGAAAGCTGCCACTTGTGTCAGCAGCAAATCTGGCCCTGACTCTTTCTTTGGAAATCTTTGCATTCGGCTTCCTCCTCCTCCACATCATGTGTCACTCTGGTTCTGGCACCGAATGGCTCCAGCGAGCWTCTTTCAATTTAGAAGTGATGAATGTGGTTCAACTAACCTTGCTTTAGCCTGATTACCTGTTTTCAAATGCTTCTGGGTTTAAGTTACCCGTGGCTTCAGCTTATAGTTTAATTGGAGCAAGGCTCAATCCATAACTACTGGAGCAGAAGCAGCAGAAGCAAGTACTTAAGGGGGCTTGCACGAGCTTTGCTTTATGATTTCCCATAAACATTCCCCTAATAGCTCTCCAAGCCACAACACAGCCTTTCCAGGAGACTTGCATATCAGCAGATGCAGGGTGATGGTTATAGAGTCTGAGCAGCTTTAATTCAAGGAAACCAAAACCTCTTGGAGCAAGCTAGGCATTATAATAAAATGCAGCCCAACTATCTGCACAAATACATTCAAACAGTTAATTGCCTAATTTAATGCACATGCTAAACAGACATTATTCACAACTGACAGCACCAGGTGGACCCTGCATTTTCATCGAAACCCGCCACACAGCACGGAGCTACAATACAGAAATGAATATAAGAGCAGAGCTGGAGGGTGGAGGGGAAAAAAAAAAGGCAAAAATGAAAAAGAAAAAAAGAGAGAGGAAAAAAAAAAGATTTCTTAATTATGYGGTGTCCACTTTCTGTAGCAGATTGTCCTCCTAATTCATGCGRGCTCCATCAACCTGCCAGGCTGCTCTGGAAGCAGCTCAGAGCCGTGCTAATCTGCCTTACTAGTGGCTGGGYTTGCATGTCTGAATCATCCCGTGCCTCCCTCATGTGGCAGGCAGCRCACTGGAGGAATGTAAAACCTTCCAACGTCTGCCAGAGGAAAATAMGCTGCCCGCCAGCAAAGCTGACTGCAGGTTCGGGTCAAAGGGACAGAGGTTGTTTCAAACCTTTCCCCAGAGCTCTGTGAGTGTCGGAATATCTGCAACAGCGAGTGCCGGAAAGTGACTGACCCAGTTATGCAGCCAGTATTGCGCTGGCTGGGAGGTTACGCTTTGACATATAGGGAAGGCAGAAGCTACAGCCCCAGGGCAGCGTCAGTGAGAGGAGGCATCCGTCCTGCYGAGCGTCACCCAAATGCGCGGGGAGAGGGACATGTGTCCTAGCGTGAACGACTCCTGAACCTGTAGCCATAGGAAAGCCACTGCCARGATAAGAAGGATAATTCCTAGCTAGAGAGAAGAGTACAAATGCTACAGAAACAAATAGCAAAAGAAAACAGAGCTGAATTTCCATGAAATTAGAGATTTCAAAACACGCAAAGCCCTGGGGCTGAAAGCAATAGGACATCAGTAGGTTGAAGGAACAGCTCAGCAAACACTTTCTCTCAAGCATAGCAGCTGTTTGACCACCAGTTTCAAATCTCCATAAGGAAGTATTGATTAATTTGAGATAAAAATACAAATGTGCATGATTCTGCTTGGAAAGCAGGAATTTTACTTCAAGATTACTGACTTAATATCTTGAGATATTCTTGAAAAATAACTGACTTTGTCCAGTTACAAGCAAGTAGCATGTATTGCCAGCCTTTCTATCACRAAGTTTTATTTTAGCATATAGTAGAGGTAGTTCAATAAAATTTACTTTCCTACTTTCTTTGTCCTAGTTATGTTTTGAAARACAGAAATACTATTTAGCTTTCTCTTTGCAATCCAATAAAATCGTAGGAAAAATACTTAAAGAACAAAAAATGCATTCAAAAATAATTAGCATAAAATAAGACTTACTTGTTAAAAATCAGTAATGAAATATTTCGTGAAAGATTATATTCAAATAAATCGGTAGACTTCTAAAACACAAAATTAAAGGTTCATAATCTGATATTMATTTGCACATTTGACTGAAGTTACTAATTAATTTAGATAAACGTTGGTTTAGAAGAAAGTGTCTTATGTTTTCAGGTTCATAGGACATYTTGCAGCTCTCTGAGACTTAGACCTACCATTAGAGAACTTAATTCCATGCCCTGCTGGAGAAAATGCAATTTGTGTTGCCTGAACTGGCTGTGCAAYGGCAGTCAGCTGAGGTGCTTGTTAAACTTGCAATCAAACGCACATCCCTTGCTACATTCCCAGCCTTCTCCTGGGGTTTCCCAGCTGGGGCTCTGGCTGTGCTCGCATCATGAGTATGAGCTGCCCAGACCAGGAGAGTACCAAAATGTTCATGCACTTTTTGAGCAGTCTTGAGTAGGAATGGCAGGTGATACAGGGAGGAAAAGTGTTTCTGTATTTTCTTGTAACTGGCCATTGCCAATAAAATACAGGCCCCCAACAGCACAACTTGAATTTATGGKGTTTGAATCGTAAGTATTATTCTGTTGCTGTGTGCTTGTTTGACTGAATACTTCCAAGTAGGAGTGGGACTCCCTTTCAGACCTCTGTATACTTCCACAATGTGGATAAAATAGTAACATGAACACTTTGAAAGCAATGAAAATTATTAATTGTACCTCTTGAACATGTCAGGTGGCTCATATGGCTGGATTCAGCCACCCAACGCTTTGCTCAGAAATTTTCTATTTGCCTGTTCCCAGGCCACATATTTCAGCCACCAAATTGGAAGCACTCTCCTATGAGTAGCACATTGCTTAAATAAGCACACTGTTAGCACACTGCCTTAAATAAAATGTTCCCCTCCTTCTAAGGGTGGTCTCTGAGGAGCGAATTAAAAAGCTTGACTAAAGATCTGCATGGATGATACAGGTAAGCCTGGCTGCCTATACCGAAGGTGCAGAATTGGATATTGCAGAGGTAAACACGGATGGGCAAGCAACGTTCCTTCAAGAAGTATCACATGTCTAAWACTACAGAAAAGAAGYAGAAATAAACAGTAGTATAAAATCRGAGGGGAAATGGAAAGAAAGATGGGCAGGACTATAATTTTTAATTGGTGTTTCAACTCTTTTGAAGACTAATAGGAAAAAAAAATGCAATCACCCTGAATCATGCAAAACTGATGTTCTGGAAAGATGTAATCCTTCACTTAGACAAGGACTTCTGATACAAAATCAGAATATTTAAGTTTTAATAGCATAGTGGAGAATGAGGTCAGCTTGGCGTGCTCAGTAGTAATCTAACTTGTAGGCAGAGAGATTGTGGTTTGGAAAAAAGCTGTGCTGAACCTATTTCAGTATAAAATTCAACATTAATCCAGTTGTTTCTAAGAGAAGAACCACATAGTCTCATTTTACTTCTAATATAAACCATGGAGCTGTTCAGCAAATCTGAAAAAAGTGAAGAAAAAACCTCTAGCTTATATTCAAGTTTTTCTGCATACCTGCCAACACATTATAAAATATTCACACACACGTACACACATGTACTGATATCTAATGTTTATACACAGGCATATGGTCTCTGGGTCTGTGCAGCTGTGCACACATACACACATCTCTCAGGAATCCTATATGTGTCCAACAATAGTTGTGCAGTTTGGCTTCCTAGTTGTTAGTTGAAAGAAAAAATAATTTTTCCTCCTTAAAATTATACTTGGGATGTAGGTACATTAAAAGAGAAGTACTATTATAAAGTTATGCATTGAGAATGTTTTCTTTGTGTTTTCCTGACCTTTTCCTTTGTACTGTTTGATTAATTTGCGATTTTGTTTAACCTGAAATAAAATATTTTACTTCTTTGTTGCCTAAAACCAAGATAAAATGGCAATTGAAATGCATGTTTAATTGCTAATTTCCTATCACATCTGCTTGTATTGGGAATCTGCATTTTTGTCACTGACAAAATATTTGCAAAACWGTTTGTTTGCAGCCCAGAGATATTCTGTTTTAGAAATAGAAGTATTATAGAATGGGGTAATCCAATGTGAGGACAYAGTCCCATTTAGGAATCCCAGTAGAAACATTCCCTCAAAATACATGGCCATTTCAGGTATGAACCCTCTTTCAAACTTTGCCTATTTGTCTTCACTGGATGGCTATGTACACAGATTATTTCCAGGACTYTTACATATTTACACAAAGCATTAGCAACATATTCAGCAGAATAAATTAGACTATTCACGCTTGTCCTGTTAATAACTACTTCTCTCTCAAATAAAATCAACAGCATCTGCCAGCCTCTTTTTCATTTTACTTAATATCCTTCCAAATTCTTTGCTTTCTTGGGATCTGATTTTGAAATCATAAGCACAATTGCTAAGATTTTGTGAATAATAGACCACTTATTCCATCACTTTGCATGTGGGAACAATATGTATATCATGTATCAGTATCATATGTATCATCATTATATGCATGCTAACATAGAAGAGCAACAGTATGCACATTTACATACTGTTGTGGGTAACTGGAATCTACAGTCAACACTTACATCATTTTGGCTCCGGATATATTTATTGTAAGCAACAGAGGCATAAACTGCAAATTTCCTATCCTGGTTTTCAAATTAGAATGCTAACCTATGGTAAATTAGTGAATGTCTTCAAAGACTCACTTTTTTTTTTTTTTCCTCCCACAGAATGAATCTCTGATTAATATTGAAGAGTATCCTTRCTCTTACATTTATTTCTCCATGCAAGATGCCTCCCAGCCTTGATGCATTTTATTCACTGCCATTGTGAACACAAGGTCTGCTGAAGGTCAACATGACTGCCCACTCTTAACCCTGATTCAAGTGAATCAACATTCAACCAAAATCTTAAAAAGAGCCCAGGCTTTTTTGGAAAGAAAATGTATATGAGTAGTGTACCACTCAAAGAGTATTCTTTGGTCTGCCTCAGGGCAGCCTGCCCCAAGGCATCTAACATACAGCAAAATACATGAATATGCACCTGTATACACACACAGGGAGAAAAGTGCAAAAATGAGGAGTGAAACTGTTCCCTTCTATTTGTTTGTTACCTATATATAGTTTATATACAGTAATTTATTTATATATATTCTAGYAAGCTTCAGAGAAAAAGAAATGCCGTTACTGCGTATATGATTTCACTGTAGAGAATACAAAAGGAAAGTAGCAAGGAACTTTGATTTTTTTCTTGTCCCAGGGCAAAATACTATGTAAACAAAAGCATTAGGCCGAAGRTGGTTTCCCTTTACGAGCATGGCACCCCTTCAGAGTGCCTAACCAAGGCCATGGATCTTGCCCTCTCATATTCCAGGATAAACTTAAGAGAAAATGAAAAATCAGTACATACCTTTCTAGTTAAAACCAGTCTCTACTTTGTAAATGCCGATTTGTTTTAACAAAGGCTTCTTTCAATAATATAAATAATGACAAAAATAATAGAGTTGCCAATGCTGACTTGGTTCAATATCTAGGACAAGTATCCCCTCAGGTAAAGCCGCTAAGCCTCCTGAAGTCAGCTCTTGCATTATTAATCTCATCACTCATGAAATGCGCCGTGCCATTTATTACCRGTGTCAGCAGGCAGCCCACCTTCCCACCGCAAACCCAGGAGCCAGCACCAAGTGTGCTCTAAAGAACGGTTAAGTGCAACGGGCTTAGTTTGCTTTACTTAACCTGTCAGATTCTTCCACCCCATTTCCCCTCCTCAGCTGCTAATATGGATTGAAAACCCTACCATATGGTTTTGAGAATAAACTGTTATCTTTGTACTTTCCAATATGCTACTTGGGAATATCTTGTTTTAAGGTAGTAGGCTTTCAAGCAGTTTTTAAAGAAAATTGACTTGCATAAAGGCTCCCTTTCTCTGGAGCCACCTCCCTCTTTGCAGTGCGCGGGATATAGCATTTCACTGACCCCGAACAGGACCCAAGAAAGGCTAGYTTGTTTTTAAAACTTCTCCCTGGCGAGCAGCTCCTAACACGGACCTCGACACTTTTGTTCTCAAAACCGAGAGGAAGGTCTGCGCTGTGGAAGGAGTACGAGTTCAAGKACCGCTCTTGAAGACTGTCCAGCTTCTTGTTACTGCCGGAAACAAACTCCTTCCTTTAGGGGAAGATTTACTAGGTGAGCCACCCCATGGAGCATCTGTTCCCAGTCTCATGACACAAGAAGCACAGCTAAATTTCCCTCTGYGCAGCTCTGTTCCTGGGAATGAGTGCAACCGGATGAGGCCAACCAGATTATCAGGCATCTTTTTCCCTGCAATATTGCTGACGGATCAGCATCCAAAAGTTTGTGCTTTTTTTTAGTGTTTTTATTTGACAGATATTCACGAGGAGCAGAAGGGGCTCCCGGCGCATCGGCGCAACCGCTCTCTGCCTTTGTAGTACTTGAGTGCACGCTCCCACATGGCATATCTTAGCAAGAGGACGGCAGAGGGGAGCACGAGCAGGCAGYGCCTGACAGGAATTATTTTGCGGCWCTCATTAAATTCCTAGCCGTGGAGGAAGTGGTGATATGCAGAGGGGCTTTCAAAGGGCGCTATGCTGCCACACAACCCTGCGGAGCAGGACAAAAAGCAATAGCCAGAGTGTCAGATGGGAGCCAGTGAGCTCCAGCAAACTCGYGAGGGTTTGCTCCTCTAAATCTGCAAGGATGTGGGCCTGCGTTTGCTGCAGCAAATGCAGATWTAAGCAGATGTCAAAAGAGGTGCTTATCTGGGTCTTATGCAGTAAGTTAGCATCCCTATTATGTATCCCATGCAGGTTTAAGCTGAGAACAAATTTGTTTAAAATGAGAGTCTCTCAAGTTTGTGATAGCAGCAAAGACAGTGAAATGAAAACGGTTTCCACATATTTCATTTGGCACTGAAGAGCAGAATATTTCATTACAATTTTGATTATGTTTCAAGGTTTAAAAGACTCTTAAAATATGCTAATTGAGATGTTCAAAATGACAAGAGTTTCAGTTGTGAAATCTCTTCTTTCTCAGAAAACTACTTACAGTAATGCAATATTTGGTTTCTTCTGATGTGGGTTTAGATAGTTAATATCAAATGCAGAATTAAACGTCAATAATCCTTAAGCAGCCTATTTGAATCACGCTTTTTTAATCAAGGTTTTCAATGTGGTCTTAAGGTCCATTTGTTCTCACAATATAATGAGAATTGTACAAATCTCATGCATTTCCTGGCAGCGTTTATTATGGGAATTTCGTTTATGCTTATTTAAGGTACATTTTCAATGCTTTGTATGAAGGTTTTGAAACCAAGAAAATGTGAGTATAGAAATAAAGCCACCAAAAGGGTAAGTAAAAGACTGTGCAAGGAAATAATTTTCAATTGTAGCTTTGAGAAAAAAATCTAAAAMCAATCCATATTTAAAAAATAATCTACAGGAACAGCAGAAAGGCAAATGCCATTTTTTTACTGTGTAAAATGTGAGTCAGTTAAAGATCAATGTTTTAAGTAGAATACCCCTATTGGATGATGATTCATTAGTGTTATCTCAGGGAAGGAGGTTATTGATAATTTGATACTGCACTTCCACTATCCTAATTATTATTGTCAGAAAGTCTATTAAAGATCATAGGTCAGGGATCTAGAATGAAGTATGCTATAAAAAAATCGAGCAAGGGACAAGGACAGATATTCTTATAGATTAAGAATCACACTAAAACACATTGTATCAATTAATTTTGCTAAGATAGTATTTGATAAAATACAGCTACAATCTTCAATGAAGCATTTCTCATTTAAAGGCACAAGCGGTGGGATTCTGAATATTAAAACCACTAGAACTGTGACAGATGATTCTCCGATTGTAGATGAACCTACCTTCCAAAATATTTTTTCTACACGTCATCCTGAAACACTCAACAAGGTAACGTGATGTGCTTTTTCTTTCTTTTGCCTTTGAAGCACTCTCTGATTTTTTGAAACCAATCGCTTTTCGCTGAAGAGGAGGCTGAGCGCTGCGCAGCTGTGTGGCGCAGCGGCATGTCAGAGCCATCCCCATCCCCATGAAGGGAGATGCTGTTTGTCACATCAGCAGAAGGGACTGTCCACAGAGCTCCAGCAGYGGTGAAGGAGAGCCGGACCCGACGTGTCAGCAAGCTGCGCCACGATAGCTTGGTTGCTGCAAACCCAAGTCTAACCACACCATTGCTCTASTCAGTAACGCCCTCAGTAACTGGGTCAGCGGCGTGTTAACAGCGAACGCAATGCTCTCTAAAGCATCTTGGCAGGGATTAATTAAAAAATAACTCAGGTCTCCAGACACTGCTACATGGTTTTGTCTTCCAAAACTGAACTGTCCAGTTTAATATCCTACACAGTAGGCCCTTCCTGTTTTCCTGTTTCTTCCTGTCAGATGTTCAGATACTTTGAAGAAATACAGTAGGATGCCAGGTACTGTTCAGATGCTTCCCTAAATTWCACCTTACAGTTCACCATTCTGGTATTATGGCTTGCTTAAGCTAAGACATACTCTTAATGTAAGCTAGGTTAAAGGTAAAAACAAAACCAAGGTGTTCTTGTCTTTTAAACAAAATGAAAAAACAGAAATAATTTCCCAAACTATGATTCCCAAAGTCACAGACTTTCTACTTCAGCCACTGATTTAAAAACTTTTTTATTCACATTTATGGGACTTAAAATGTACTTTCTTTCATAAACTAAATTATCAGAGGAGAATATTTGCCTCCAATGCTATTCCATGGACTTTTATATGCCCTTCCTTCTTGGGATTCCTACAGCTTCCATGCAGACCCAAATCTTTGCATATCCTTCCTCTCCATTACTTCCTAACCTCTCCTTAAAATTTAGGAGGAAGTTTTCAGTTTTCCTCTTACCTCACCAATGTCTGGCTTGCTTGATTTAGCCCATGTTCCTTTATCATGGTCAGAGGAAATAATTATCTGTTTGGACAGTAAAAGCAACTAGATTATAAGTCATTATTTACTTTTTCTCTAAACAGATAACCCTTTCTAAGGCAGCATGATGAGCTAAAGACATAAAACTACATTCACCTTACTGAGTGAGGCAYATTTACATCACAGCTCTGAAATTTAACATAGGCCTCTTCCAGTTACAGATGTTACACACTGACAGAACTGGAATTAAAGGACACAGCTGTTGCCTGAACTCAGTCCCGAACACAGGACAGTGAGAAYGTAACTCTGGGTTTTACTGGGGTTGAGCATGACCAAGTTCAGCCTTTAAAAAGAACCGTGATAAACTTTCACYAGAAAAGAGGCTCAACCACAAAAAATACAAAAAGTATATTTGAATAAAAGATAAATCTAAATATAAAKGTAGCATATCTATCATATTTTATCATACACCTGTGTGAAAAGACACTGTATCCTCACCATCTAAGCACTTGCCAAAAGCCASAGCAGCAATGCCAAAGGAAGTTGTGGGGGCAGGAGTGGAAGAAAAACGTAGAATAAAGCACACAACTAAGCATGAGTTGGCAAGGTAAAAGCTKCAAGAAACAAACCCTTACCCATTCTGGAAGCAGCCAGCTATAACGTTGGCCTGGATGACAATGCAGTCCCATCTTAAGGAGCTGATGGGACATTACAAGCATGGATAGTGACTGCATTTTAATTATCAAGTGTTAATATTATGGCAGTCTTTCTCATCATTTGTTTGGGGGAATAATGATGCCATTAGCTAATTCGCATGTGAGCCACACAGAGTGAACTTTGCAGAGATCCACTGTTTGCAACTAAGCCCTGTTGGAGATTGGGTGTGAGTCAAGGTGAACCCCACTGACACCTTGGATCTGGGGTGTGTTACAAGCACACAGAGCATCAGTTTCAAGGGAAGCTGGATCTAGATGTATAAACTATGTAACTTTTTTTTTTTTCCCCCACTGAAGCATTTTAGAAACACTTGGAAATCATTTTTCCATCCCCACTGCTTCTTTCTGCCTCTTCAGTGTCATASAGGTTGGCTGTCTCCAGCATTAGATTCAGGAATGCCGGCTATAATTAAAGAACTGGGGAAAACAATACATTTAACGGCTTATTCCAGGTGACAAGTGCTGTCTTACCCAGGGAATGTCTACAAGTCCRCAAAGTGATGTTCTCTTTTCTTACCTTTATTGTGTTGTTCATTATGTATATCTCCTGGCAGGATTTTGAGACCAACATTTAAGATATGCATTTGCTAATCTTTTGTTGAAATTACAATAAAATGTCACACTAATTCATTCTCTGGGAATATTTTTTCATCTTCTCTTATTAATTCCCCTCAAAGCTAATTTAGATGCCTGTGGTCTGTGTATTCTGCATCTGTCTGTATTAATAATCGTGCAAGTGTCTGAACAAACTAAGACATTTTACAGCATTTAAACATCCCMGAGATCTCGCATTTTCTGTGAAAGTGGAGAGGTAGTACTGTAATTTATGGATGTTTTCCCATTAATCTCTGAATTGTTTTGGCAGCTAATGCCTAAAAGCAGCAGCTACCTGGCAAGGACAGAGTATCTGTCAGACCAAGAAGGGTGCCTACATTCAGTAGAGAGATAAATGGGAGCACTGAAATAGAGTTAAGCTCAGAGAAAGAGGCTCATCCTCAGACAGACTTGCCAAGCCTGTTTCATTTTAGCTTATATCTTTCGTGGTAGCTTAGTGAATACTGTTAAGTACTCTGTCAAAATAAATGTACTTTTCCAGACAAGTAGCACTGCAAAACCCTAAGACACCRCTACTGAAGTACTATTAATGTAATTTACTTTTTTTTTTTGTGAAAAAAAATACGAGTATAACACAGAAAAGTTCAAGTTTTCCTAAAARTTATTTTCTAATCAAAAATATTTTGGATTCTGCTTTAATTTGTACCCTTTCTCTCCAACTCTAAAGAAAAGACGTATAACCTTTTAAAAGWGATCATTTGCAATGAACATTTTTTCCTTATATTTTGAGTACTGAAGAGGATGAGTCTTTAAAGTTTCTATGGTTTAAGTTCTGATAATGTCACATTATAACCATAATTAATATTTATCTCTGGTAAAATATCTCAGAAGGCCTTCCTGATTATAGTTTTATTTTTGCTAAAAAATTGTATTATTCAGTATGAGCTCTATTTCTAGAACATTTAACTACAGTATTTAAGTTTATTTCAGAAGGAAAACTGGAAATCAAAATTGGAAGAATTCAAGTTCAAACCAGTAGCCCAAATCAAGTTTATAACACAAATACAAAAAAAAAAAATTGTTGGTCTTAGCTAAGGAGGTTAAGGCATAAATGAATGTTCCACAAATATTTTCTTACAGAGAAAGAAGAATGAAAACAGAAGGCATGAAAGTATTTTAAATGTGTGTATTATTTTTTCTTGCTTTGCTAAGAAAAAAAAAATTAAAATCTACATGAAAAAARGAAACCTTCCATATCTATATATTACACACGATGAGAACTGATTTAAAGACCTCAAAATCCTTGCTCTAGAGAAGACAACATAACACTCGTAAAWGTCAAAATATTGATATTTATTGAAGTTGTATCATGCTGGATGCATTAATTTTCCCTGAACTTTATTCAACTATATCTGGAAATAAGGAAGTACATTTTTTGGTTCCATGGTTATTTTTATTTGTTCACAACACAGTGATTTATACTTGATGGAAAAAAAAGAACACAGATTCTACCCATATGAATCTTTTTGCATATCATTGTGTACATTTGCAATCATATTGGATTTTAGGTATAACATAACTCACTAAGGACACCTGCCTAAGAGATTTCATTCCTATGGTCATGTACTTACAATCCAAATATTTAATTGGATTTCACTTAACAACTATATTAATGAATTTAGTTACTAACCATTTGGGCATCATGTAACTGTGATTTTAATTATAAACTAAATGAAGCTTAGTTGTAAATCTCACATCTTTAATCCTAGATCAACTCTTCCATATCCATAGAAGTGTTATTTGCATTAATTCTCTAAGCATCAATGTGATCTTAAACTACAAAAATAAGAGACCTTTGCCTTGAATTAATCTCCCTATTCACTTCCATCTGACTTTAGATAGATTTTTTCACAAGGGAAGTAAGGGAAATCTTTATGGTTTACTTCGCATTCACTAGCAAAACTTGCAAAATAGGTAAGTCCAGTACTGCCTTCTCTGTAGTACGAATTTGCAAGAGTAAAGTGGCCTTTTGAACTAATGAGTAACATAATAAAATCACCAGCAGAAAATGGACTAGTTGACCTATCAGATCATTTTCGTTTCTAATTTCTATGGAAAAAAAGTACAAAAAGTCCATTAACCTCATCTACAAAGTTCTCTGTTAAATAATGATCCTGTTATAAGGTCATTACAGAAAATATTGAGACACGTTGCAACCCTGCTTGGTAAAATTATGCAATATGCTCTTTGCATTTGCCAGTTATATTGAACAGCACGCTACATGGAAGTATTTGTATTTAAACAGTTCACTCAAGAAGGCCCTATGAACACAGTAAGTGCTTTGAAAGCCATTATGAAAATCACCCTCATTATATACCATCTCAGGCCTATCAGAATCTCTGGCCTATCAAAACCAAACATAGTCCTACCAGAACAGATTGCAAATAAAATAAAATAAAATGCCGTAGAAGCTTCTTTTAGTCTATATTTCTGGGTCAGGGAAAAAAAAAAAAAAGAATCCTGTATGGATCAAAAGATGGTCCTTAAAGGAAAAATAGAAAGCAATCGTTGAATTGCATCCTGTGAGAGGAAATTGGGCCAAAATTGATCTGGATAGTCAAATTTATTATTACATGCAGTGAATGTACAATGAAATGTGATTAGAGTGAGTGTGCCCATCAGTCCCTTTTGCACGATCAAGCACAGAACAGCGCAGCCTTGATGAAAGGAATCAATAGCATTGAAAGCAAAATTGGAGGGCTGTCAAATCAACTTAATTCCTATTTTCTGAATGAGTAGATTGGGATCGCTTCATGCACAAGCTAATAACCAAATTAGTTTGCTTTTGACTCTGTACAGAGTCAGGCTTCTATAAAACTTAAATAATATTGCTAAAAAGAAGGAAGAAAAAAAAAAAAGAGAGACCAACAAAACAAGAAATACCACAAAACACATGTGCTTCCCTTTGACTTTTTAATTAGGAGAGCTGCATTTCTCTTCAGTTTGTAGACATTAGGATATACAAGCTACAACATCATATCTTTTAATTAGACTTGTTGACTAGCAATCCTTATTTTCCCARAACTGGAAAGATAATCTACTCAATAGGCACACATGCATATGCACATRGGCAAGAAATGATCTAGGAACCTCTTTGAAATCCATCATTCAAGGTTAGTGGTAAACATCTCCATTGAGATATTTCTCACAAAGGTTCCTCAGAAAAGCTTGTGATCAGCCTAAGCCCACCTAAATTCAAACCCTGGCCACATTTTGCTCTCCGTCACCCTCCCACTCAGCCCTTGTCGCATGCGGTAAGTCAACTCCCTCAGTCTAATGCATCAGCTGTGACTGCCGAGAAATTTTAGGGTAAAACACACAGAAAGAGTGGTTCGTCAAGAGAACCTCTATTTTCAATTTACCTCAGAATATAAGTGCCTCTATTGCCAGTMAGTGCCAGCACTGAAATTATCCTATATGCTTGTGAAAAAAAATTACTCCATTATAAAGACATATGTGTAGAGGAATACTGATTTGTACTTKCTAGGTACTCTATTCATACACATACTCTATTTATACTTTAAAATTAAGAAGAAGATAGTGACTTAACTAGTGATTCAGAACATGTAAATAGTACTAAGAGGGTGGGATCCAGCAGGGCATATGGCAGGGCCGTGCATACTGAGAAATGTGAGCAAAAATATTACTGTATCATAAGCAGCTAATCTAGAACAGAACTACCATCCTTGGTAAAGCGGGTTTTTAACAGGAGACATTTCATAGTAGTCAGAAAGATAGCAGAAGCATTCAACATGTACAGATGAACAACTGTGGAAGAGCATCTAGACTCAGATTCTCCTTTTTTTTTTTTTTTATAACTCTCTGTTTTGTCTTCTACTTAGAGAGGAGTCACATTCAAATCTATGATCTTTGCTAACTGTATATTTTACATTTTTATTATTTCTTTCAAATTGCTTGTTGTGGCTGAAAACTAGGTATTCAGAGCCAGTTTAGGTATTCATAATGCACTAATAATTAGTATGCTGTACATCCTAGAGGCATCAACTCTTTATTTTATGTTCTTCAAAGTAGTTTCATAGCAAAGGAATTCCTGGATTTTTAATTTTTGACTAGCAGCTTGTAAATGTTCTCTCAAAGTTATGCTGAAGTGCTTAATTTCCTGTAGCTTTGTGGGTAACATACCAGTAGACCTGCATGCACAGAAGCATGACTCTCTCAGAACTTGATTTTTTTTCCTAAATGCTATTTCTGCCCACATCATACATAAAGTAATGTATCAGAGCACAAAACATAATGACGCCTTCAGTGGTGAAGGAGAGGTAAGCTCTTCTGATGCTGAATCAGGCAAATGGATGGTCTTTATTGCAATTTCAGCATCATTGCTGCTCTATTATGAGCTACAGGAAAAAAAAAATGGGACAGCACTGGCTTTAAACTTCAGTCCTGGCTGGCACCTTTTGGAAAATGTTCATTTATCAGCCTRCTTGTGAAAGAATCTCAGTAAAAACTTGAGTAATTTTGTATCACACCACATCTCTTTGGTGGCATGAATTTTCCCTATCTCATGGGCCTGCACTTGCAGCATTTTAAGTTTCCATTGGTCCTGCTCCAAACCATGTTTGTACTATGGATGTAATTTCAGCAATGACCACAGTGCCCAATATATCATTTTCATTGATGAATTGCTGACTCAGTCCAGTTGGACTAGCTGTGGTGACAGCCTTCTGTAGTACAATGYCTAACTGAAGGAGTGAGCTTTCTCCAGGGACAGATTAATTTATTTCAACTCTTTTCTGATCTCCAGTCATTTCCCCTGCCATATTTTCAAACTCACATGTCATTACTTATTCTTTTAAAGCAGCTACCTATTATTTTKTTGATTCACACAGGTTTGGTAGTCAGGTCACTGGCTTGTCCACATAGATGAAACTGGTAACATTGAAATAAAGCATTTATTTTAGGCCCCCAGAAGTTCTTTTGAGCTGTGAGCAAAGGAAGTATATAAAATACACACTAGACTTCAACTGCAGAGTGGTATATAAGCAGAGAGTCTTTCCTCAGAGAGCTCATTGCTATTAATTATGGGCATGCCCTTTTGAATAATACATATTCCAAAACTGTATGGGAAGGGCAGAGCAAGGCAATGGCCACAACCACAGCAAACATGCCCTATCTGGGACCTGATGAGGAGGATGAGGCCACCTCTTCTCAGTGGTGGCCAGCGATAGGRCTAGAGGAAATGGCCGCAAATGGAGGCATAAAAAGTTCCACAGGAACTTAAAGAACTTCTTTCCTGTGAGGGTGACAGAGCMCTGGAACAGGCTGCCCAGAGAGGTGGTGGAGTCTCCTTCTCTGGATCTTCAAAACCCGCTTGGACACCACCCTGTGCCACATGCTCTAGGGGACCCTGCGTGTGCAGGGGGGTTGGACTAGATGATCTCTAGAGGTCCCTTCCAACCTTAAGCATTCTATGAGTCTATGGATGAGGATTTCTTGTTCTGTCTTTATTTCAGAATATCTGAGTGACATTATCAGTAATCCATTGTCAATAATATCCCACACAATATGCTAGCTACATCACGAAAAAAACAAACAAMAACAACAAAAAAAAACCCTGACAAATTTTGCATAAGTTGCTTCAGTGTTACCTTGCCCTGGTTCTTATGTGCTGTTGGTAAATGTGGTTAGTTAAAACATCACTACCAGACCTTGCACATAAGAAAAGTAATGTACGGAGCACCATTCACATCTCACCAACATTCAGAAACAACTAGTGGGGGAACTGTGAATATGTCTTCAGTATCTTAGTTCCCAATTCAGTACTTTATTCACTGAAAACAGCTTAATCCACTAAAAACACCACCTTCCTAACATCTCCTATTAAGACTTTTACTTTGAGAAAGGAGGAATAGACTACTCTGAGCTGCTTGCACTATTGCTGAACTTAATATTCAGAAATTGATGTAAGGTATTCGAAGCTAATACTTGTGCTAATACACAGTCATGGTGGAAACAATTGCAATAACTATTAGCCAGGATGTTGGTATGAAACAATACAAAGTGGCTGGGTCTAAAGTTTTAACATATCAAAAGGAGTAGCTAAAAATGAAAAATACAAGAAACTTAACAATCATCCAGAAAAGAAAAAAAAATACAGAATTTTGAAAGATTTATTGGTGAGGGCTTTTGCTTTTTTATTTGCTATGCCCCCCGTAAAGATTTTTTTTCATAGAAGTCTTAGGAAGCAGCAATTATCTGTTCTCTCTTAATCTGCCTATTCGCCTATACACAGTAATAAGTACATAACAACAAAAACAGGCTCACCCCAACAAAACTGTTAATCGGTGATCCACAAAGCTTTTAGTTAATAGAGAAAAATCTCCAATTTGTCTTCCGCATTCTTTCAGTCAATATTCCRAATTGCTTTAATTACCACCCTCCTTGCCGAGCTTTACTGCCGAGCTTTATTTATCACCATGCTTTACTGTTGCACGCATTTTAGATTTTAGATTTAATGCAGGCATTACAGTGACAATAACCCAAGTTAAAATGACAGTTTACATTATTAGCTATCTCCTAGAATGACAAGGCAGCACAATGATAAAAATGTTTATGCGTGTTTAAAAGGTCCATACTGAAAATAAACTCTTTCTTCAGCACCCTATTCTTGAAAGAATACAAGTCTTTAAAAAAAACCATTGGTAATGCACAGCTCTATGAGTATTATTCTTCACTGAGTTTTCTTTGTTTCATCCATAGGACAAATATTCAGGGTCAGCCTGACTCCTTGGTAAATTTATAAAGGATTGGAATTACACACAGTATATTGGCAGAAGAAACTTRATTTGAAGGAAGGGAAGAATTGAACTTGGCTTTTAGAGCCAAGTTAAGAACTTATTTCATAAGATGACAGACCACAAAAAAATACTTGCTGTGGTTTTCATTCTTGCATTTACTTAAGGCAGATAGTATGGAAATCTTGATGGATGTTGTAATTTTATGACCTGCATAATCTTATGTGTGAGCCAGCCTCCTTTCTATTTATGTGAAGCTTATATAACTGAGAATGCCACTATACACTTATAATAATATGTATTTTTACTGAACTGTGTCCTTGTTTATATTATTATGAGATCATTTTTCTTCCCTGCATGCTCTTAGCCCCKCTGGCTGCTCTTAGGCTTAGAAGTAAGAGATGCCCTGGGACAGAGACTGGCTTTCGYCCTGAGAGTTTGGACTACAGTAAGTCCAAAGTAAGTTTAGCAATGCTGTGATCCATTTTTTTCCCTGTATTATCCAAATCAAGCTATGATCAGATGTTCGTCACAAACAAACAAGGCCTTTCTTTCTCCTTTATCACTTTCAGCAAAGCTCTTTGGTAACCGAAGGCTGCTTTTAATCAGTGACTATTTAAAAATATTTCTGTACACGTTTCAATAGGAGGCATTATCTGGGCTTTGTCCCATCTGGGAGCTGCCTGAGCCCCACAGGAGCAGAGACACAAACGAAAAAGCATCTCTCCTCTTGGAAATGTGACCTCTCCTGCCTTATTGGAGCTCTTGATACAACAAGCACTGAACTAGCTAATTAGCTTGGCACTGGTTCAGGCATTTGGATTACAGGCAGTGATAAAGTGCAGCAGAAGGCACCTCTTGGCACGTTTCCTTATAACTCATCCTTTCCAGGCAGGAATTCCAGCGGAGGAGAAATTTCAGTGAGTTTTCAACTGTAAGGCTGCCTCAGAGTCAAGAGAAACTATTTCATTTATCAAAGCCACATTTAGCTATGTGCTTATACAGCAAGCACAAAGCAAAATATCTAACATAAGTAAGTCGCAGCACTKGGCCAAGCTACTGTAAGTTACTCCCCCATGGATAAATATTCTTTTACTAATTCTAGGAAAGAAAAAAACATTTCACAAACTAAAACACTATATTACAGTTCACAGATGTAGCAAGATCGCTCAGACTTTTTCTTCTTTTCAGCTTTGAGATCTTTTTAACTTGTCTCCTTTTTATTAAGAGTATCAGTAGCTACATTTACTTTACACATAGAACGTGACTTCCATATGGATTTATTTTTGAACTGCCTGGGAAATATGCTTACCAGTTTAAGTTCCTAAGTGAAACRGTTAGTCAGTGTTAAAGGGAAATATTTTAAAACATAGAGACTGTAACACTCAGGTAAGACACCAACATGAAATGTTTCAATATCAGAAAAGGATAAATAGCAGTGGTCATAAAATGGTTATGTTATTAAAAAAAAAAAGTTTTAGCTATAATTCCTTTCCTGACTTCATTTCTTTCATGTTTGCTACCTCGCAGTGACACCGTTTGAGAGTGTGAGTTTTATTAAAATTTAACTATAGCAAGTCCTTTAGTTAAGCAGTGGTTACATAATTGTTCTTGTATGCTTTACAACTAGAACTTCTAGTAACTGAAGATGTTTCAGATGCTATTGGGTCTATATGATTACCATATCAACCGTGTAGGAAGGAGCTTATTATATTATTTCATGCACCTGAATCTACTTCAACTCTCACATTAATATAGTCTTTTTGATAAGCCCTGAGCAGCTTTCTGCTCCCTTCCTCTCTTTCACAGGTATTCAGGTCTACACCCTCCTTTGAGAAATGATATTAAAAGGATGTATTTTTGGATTTTGGGGCAAAAATACCAAGAACACTGAAGAATGTACTTCTAAACTTGGCAGCACAGATTTTTATCTAACTATGCTACTGTCTGKCCTCAGGATGTATCAAGAGATGTAAAACATTTGTCTTAGAATGCAGGTGTCCCAGCTTGCAACATCTCCCATGCACGGTGCACTCTGTATGATGGGAACCAAACCGTGGAGCTTTCTTTTCCGGTTTCATTACAATCTTTGTCACTAAGAATGAGGTATCCAAATTTTAATGCCTCATAGATTTTGTCAGTTGTGGTGGTGTGCTGTACTGCCTTGACCTTTCTGATTGGCTTGCCATTTCATTCCTTCCTCTTTACAGCTTCATTAACCTGTGGGGGAGAGGTGGGACGGCTAACCAACCAACGTATAGTATATTGAAAAGGTCAGCAGAGTCCAGCATATTTACAATCCTTTCACGGAGTGTACACAAGTTAAAGACGTAGAGTTCCCCATTTAGGGTGACAAAGTTGCAATGGGAGAAAAAGCAAGTGACTTGAMTCCAGTGAACTCCAGACATGAGGAAATTTTTAGGAAGTCCACCCAAASAAAGAAAATCTCCAAATCCATTTCATGGAAATATTTCACCTGTTATTGTGTAGTTCTTAGCAGAAAATATCTGATGCAAATATCTGACATTATCCAGATAAGCACTATCCACAATTATTACTATTTTGAATTAGTATTGAACTTAACTCTACACAGACATTTCATTGTCTGCTTAACATATCCCTGTGAAAAAAGAATTAAAAATGAATGAACTTTTTTCTACAGAGGACTTTTAAACAGGAAATGTGTAAAGTTTGCCAACATTCTTGTCCATAGATTTCATTAAACTTCATCTGCCATATGAGAAAGCATTTGTAATAGTTATGTACTTAGTGCCATTTTAAGATAAATAATTCAAAATTGGTTCATAGAAAAAACCTTCTATTTAGACCAMAAAGAGACAGGATGAAACTGAGACTAAACATCCAATTTGATATCAGAGGGCCCTGTGCTGAGGGAGGGTCTGTCTCTCWGATAAGAAAAACTAGACTAACGGCCTTTAAGATCACTGAGGTTGTTGCAGGACGTTAATCTGAGTGACCTAAACAGATTGCAGCTTCTGTAATTACAATTCTCTTGGCAGTGCCTAATTTTCCCTAAACTTAATTGGGAGAGTGGGGATGGGAAAGGAAGGAGGAGCCTTCTTTGCTTACTGCCTGAATATTCCTGCATGAAATTGGATAGCACCTCGGTGGTGAAAAGATGAGGAAATCATTTCACATATGGAAGTTCGAAAGATGRTTATGAAACAATTTAGGAAAGTAGCATAAAACTGAGAAATTTAAGAAAGCATGGTTATTTCGCCTACATATGAATGAACAAATAATGCCACCTCCAGTCAGGATCTTGATTGTTTTCCTTGCAACTGAGTACTTTTCTGTCCAGAACTACAAGAGAAGAACAAAACAATGACAACAAAAAAATACCCTTAGAACACTTGCTTTCTCTTTTGATTTATTAATGAAATGGATGAAATGGGAAATATTTCATCCAGCTCTTCAGGTTTATAAGGTTTGACACRGTCTACATTTTTTTCCTGATATCCATTTTAACATGTCTGGCACACCTTCTCCAGCCTTCACCTTCCTACCCTCACTACTGGTACCTATCCAATGGCTGTAGTCATTTTATTTTTTTCATCCTTTCTTCTTTATTTGAATTACAGTAGCATTTAGAAAACTCAGATAAATAGCTTCCCAGTTGTGCTGTACWTATGTATAAGGAAAGACTGCAAGGTCTATGGAGCAGGGATATAAAAAGACAGTTTTATCACCAAAGCAAATCAAGACCCGCTTTCAGTTAGACAGGATATTTGTGGCAAAGGCAGAAATTAAGAGAAGACCTCCAAGATACTATTTAGAATAATTAAAGCCACTATATAAACCATAACATTCATGTTAATGCTTTAAATTAGACACAAGAAAAAAATCATAGGGTCAAAAATAAAAGTCTGAATAAATAAGGATAAAATAAAAAATACTGAAAACTGAAAGCAAGAGAAAGAAAGTGAATGAATGAATATAAGTGCTGAACATTCATGTAGCATGGAAAGTTATTACTCCTCTGTTATTATCATCTACACTTGGTTCATATCTGTAATCTCATGATCCCAGAGAACTCTGTAAAAGAACTTAAATACTTGTCTTCCTCTTCCTAATAAACATATTGAGAAGCAAATCTATATCTAATCCCTTCTGAAATTGTTTAATATAATCCTAAAATGGTTACTTTTACCTCAGAGAAAACATGCTGTCCCTTCTTATGGTTGTTTCACATATTTTTCATGGTGAAAGAGCAGAACACAATAAAAACTAAGTAATATTAGGATACTGAGAATGGAAGTTCAAAAAAAGAAACTGTTGYATTAACATATCCCTTACATATGCATCAGGATTATGACAAAAAATAGTTGTTGCATGAATTTTATTAGATGTGTTACTCACAGAAAAGGGTTTTGAGAAGGATGTAACTAAGCAGCCATTTTCATTCTTTTTTCATCACAAAATGAAATTGCTTATTAGCTAGATCCTACTGTTAATCAGAGTGATCTCCTCAAAAGAAATGCCTGGACATATTGGTTATTTGGTAATATGTTAAATTTTTGTAAGTCAGTATTTTTTCTTGGCTTCCTTTCTACAAACATCTAACAATAAAAACAAAAAGTAAATCAACAGTTTTATTGAAGTCTGTGTTGACTGAAACCATCTGAAGTTCTGGCTCAGTACTCAGAAAAGACTGTTATTTCAAGAAAAGCATATGTAAAATGTAGGATATTTTGTCTTTAGAGGCTTACCTGGAAATGTTGTTCTTAGGTGTATGAAGGAAACTGAAGATGAACATTTTGAAAATGCAAAAGATTTCATCAGATTTTATCACCTCTGAAGAAAAAAGCTGATTAACTGATTTATATATTTTAATTCTACACCCACAGCTGCATTTGAGCTCTTGCTTATCAGTCATCCCACTTGCATTATATGCAATGTAAAATTCTTGTTCCAAACAATTTTAATAGAAAATTAAATGATTACATGAAAGTTAAGAGTTTATAATTTGACTGATAATTTTATTCAAAGAATCCTAGAAATTTCTGGGATGGATCAGAAATTCATGAACCTATTCAGTTTTCGGGACCCTAAAATGTAGCCAGTAACAAACAGTACATTTAAAGGAAAAGGCAAGAAACTCTTCATGTAGCACTTACTTAAAAAAAAAAAAAAACCAAAATAAAGCAAACCAATAAACATTTTGCTTGTCAGTAATGACAATTTTTTGCTTAGCTCAGCAAAAAGAAGGCAGACACTTGCCCAGCAGCAGAATAATCTTTGTTTCTTTATCTTTATAACTGCACTTCCGAATACTTTGACAAACCATAAAAATGTTTAGTATTTTTTCCAGGATAAAAATCAAGTTAAAAAAAAAAGCTGGTAAAAAAAAATGAGTACTTCAAACAAGTATTTAGGAACATTACTGTTACAAAACCACAATTCTATCATGCTACTTTTACCTACTTGATAAAAGAATAGATTTTCCAAGGATAAAATATTTATTTTTATTCTTGATTTTTATGTTGCATAAAGAAAAGACACATTTTAAAATATTATTTCTATAATAAGTAATATATGTCATACATTTTTAACAAAAGATAGAAGTAGTTCTTGATTCACATTAATATTGAAGTAACTGCTGTTGGTGAAAACCCCATCAACAAACACGGACAAAAATATGGTAGCAGCAGTAGTCCATAAAATAACCTGTACAATCAAGAACCCTGCACCCCAAATCAACAGTCTACATAGATGTCTTGGTTTGGAAGAGGGCTGAATTCATATGCTGGAATAAGCATTATATTTTCTTGGGATGTGATATTCTCATTGAACTCATTTGTTGATATTCATATTACAGACAGCACTCCAGAATTACAGATTCCTAAGTGAGACACTCAGATATAATCATATCAGCTAATTTAATCCATTAATTAATGAAGAAAACATTGTTTCCTCAGAAGCTTCCAGTTTGCCAGGAACAATTTTTAGATTTAAGATGCACTTTCTGAATGAAAGAATAGGAAGAAATGCTACAATTCCTGTTCCTGCTTTCTTTCCCTCCTCCTGTCCCAGAAGAGTGCAATATGATCCAGAACAGGAGACAAATAAACTAAAACATGTTTGATCTGCCACCATTGCCTGAAATCTAAATTCAAGCRCCCTCTCCAACCCCTGCTCCCTTTTGTGGCAGGCCTGCATGCCTGTACCACTCAGCTAGAGTCTCTAGCTCTTGATCTGTMCTGCCAAATTTAGTCTTTACAGTCTGCAGGAAAAGATATAACCTGCCCATACTATCTGTCACTTGATGGTCAACCTGGATTCCACCAACCTGGAATACAGGTCAGGCTTATTTTCATACTTCAAGTGAGGTGCAAAAGTGAGGGGCCTGGACATGATGTTCCCAGCCTATGTACCTAATGACTCTTATCCATCCTATTCTTCTCCACAACATCATTGGAAGTGCCAAGATTCAGTATCAACGCCTATCTTCACACATTTTAAAGAGGTCGATGTTTTTATAAAWTTAATTGCAACTTCAGCATATTGCAGTTTTTGAGAGGTGGGATGTTTGACTCAAGCCCTGTTTGTCACAACATGCAGTACTTTCGGAGACAGGAAGTGCATGAGAAGAAGAAAGAAGGCAGATCTCCCCAGCTAGTGACTTTTCAGCGGTAGCTCCTGGCCAGGACTATGGACTTATCTGTACCAAGAATATGACCAGGATGGAGAGGGAGGGGAAAGTCTCTCTGTCAGTCAAAGCTTATCCAGTTACCTTAGAAAAGCAATTTTCTGGGTCATTTGCTCCTTCTCTCAACACACCTCTTCTACTTGAAGAAGGGTTCTGATGCCTCAGAAGAAGTGAAGATAGTTTACATATTGCCAGTTACTCAYTAAGCATGAAAAGACTCCTTTTTGGCCCATGCATGTGTCTGAATGAAGCTCTAAAGCATTGTATTTTGATATATTGGTTTAACATGAAACTTCATATTTATGAGCAGCCCAGTAGTAAGGCAGGGGATGCTGTTCATGGAGAAAGCAGAAGAAAATGGGAATTTTAAGGATTTGTATTCTAAGGTCAGGGGAAGACCATTACAACCTACAATGAATTTTTTATTTGATAATTATATGGATGTGAGAAATTCATTACRCGGTACACTACTAAAAGCAGTGTCTTCACCATTCGAATCTGGCCAGTTTATAAAAGCAATTTTGCTTGTTTAATTGTGAAATTCTCCATCAATCACACTTTTTAAAATTTTATTTTAAAGAAACTATCCAAGTATTTCTCCAAAATTATAAACTTATTTCTGTTTTCGTTAATGCYTATAGACATTGTAATGCCTATAGATACTATGATATCAGTTTGTAATATTTCCTACTATAATGAATAAAATGAGGCTTACTAAAGCAAGCAACAAAAAATGAGACACAGAAAGAGTTCTCAAAGTGAAATATCCATTTAAGTTTAGGGAAAAAGCTTTAATTATTAAAAGATCAAAGGTTTCCTTTAAATATGCATGTATGTTTGCCAGATCAATGCTAATAATACTAGAGATTTCATCAAAATAACACTTTCYTTCACTGAGAAAGTGCTGAAACTAACTGTGTTTCCTTTTTTTTTGTCTCTCCCTGTGTATCATTTCTCTTATTCTGAATCCTACATTTTGACAGAGATAAGCAATATCTATGCAAGAGCTAAAATAAGGTATACAAACACAAGCAGGAACAGAAAATGTCTGAGAGAGAAGTTCTTTGATATAAACATGTAAGAATTGCTGGGGAGGAACTGTGTCCACAGAAAWTAAGTATAGTAGAATCCATGGCCTACCACGATTCTCTCTCTTCTAAGGAAGCATGGATATGAATGAGGTCTTGGAAAATGACAATGGAAAATAAGCTTTCCTCTGGGGACTTCAGGGGAAAATATCTCTGTGTGGTTGTATACTAATAAGCATGTCCACATGCTCCTGAGTTTATGTWTCTACATGCACAGATACACACATATCTGTATAGAAACATCACAAGTGAGCCTTCAAAGTAGCTGCATAGCAGCTTCACAAGAAAGACGTATATCTTAAAAACTATAAATTAGGTRTAAAAGGTGCATACAGCAAGTGAGGAGTTGAAGGGCAAGACAGTTCTCGGATGACACAAGGTGTATCTACATCAGCAAGCATCATGGCCAACAGGGAAAAATTTGCTGTTGCAAACGAGAGCAATTGCTGCTGAGGCCCTGCAGTCCGTTCCATAAGCACTGAAGGACCTTTTACTAAGAGGAGCTCTAGTCCAGGCCTGCAGACCTTCTGATTTAGTTTTGACAGGAATCCACTTCCTGTACTCCAAGGCTATGCTATACTATAAGCTGAATAACAGTAACTGGGGCAACAGGGTGATTTTTTCCAAGAGGATACTGCTGCTGTGAACTAAAATGCTGAAGGAGATGCACAGTACAGTATTCTGCATGGTACATGGACGAGAAATAGCACCTAGTCATCTCTCTTACACAATGATGCTACGCTAGTGAAGCCAGTTAACGTGTTTATCAAATGCTTGCAAAATTCAATTTCAAATCAACACCTCACTGTAATATRCTAAACTATTGCTTATTTCTTTGACACAGAGGTAAGGGGAACTTACGCACAGTGGTCAATGGGTGAGGTTTTGGAGAGGCAACAGAAGCAGAATGCATTTATATCCCTCAGAACAACATTAGAGATTTGAGGACATTTTCTTACAACCCACAGCAAAATAAAACACCCTGGGTGTTTCTCTTAACTGAACTTTTCACCAGTTCATTTCTTAAAAAAGGAATTTTACTCTGAAGAATGAAACATAATACAGCTTAAATGGTTTGTCTCTAGGCCAAAGAACGATCTCCGTGCAGAGTGGGCAGAGCGTTTAACATAGCTGATGATAAAATAATAATGGCAGTGTTTCAACAAGAGCAAAGTTAACTGCTTATAGCAAAACCAGAAGTCACACAGGGGAAGTGGAGATCGTGCCGGATCACGCTAAGATTACTGAAAGATGAATAGCATTTTGAGCATGCACCCTCTCCCTCGCAGACTTGAAGTGATAGATCTTGCAGCCTCTGTATCCTCCCACTTCTAAGTTGTTTTTATCTCTTACTGACTTTGCTGTTTCTGTCTGTTCTTTTTATAGGCATCTTAGAGAAAGGGCAGATGTTATTTGGGTTTTGTTAAAAGGCAAATGTTCACAGCATTAATAATAACGTCTGAAGCAGCCAAGTTATTTCAAGGGACTGATTCAAGTATTTTTATATCAAAATATTATAAAAGATGCATCTCTCGAGACTTTTGTTGGGYGATCTAGTGTGATTTGCAGTTTCTATTGTATTTCATTTTCATTTGCATGCTGTCTTTAACCTGAAAACCAAAACAGATTTTAGATTAATGGGAAATAAATAAACTGCACAAATCCTGCACAGGAAGGGCAGCATGAATTCATCCCATGTATATTCATGCAAGTTCTGTCCCTCTGCACAGAGRTAGTCATAAGATAAAAATAAAAGCAAAGAAATCATGCCGTAACTTTCATACCTACAGTGCTTTTCATTTTCCTAAGAARAAGAGGGKTTTTTTTTGGGTTTTTCTTTTGGTKGCTGATGCCTTACAGATAGATTTTCACACTCAAGCTGCCAACAGCACAATAGATATTTAGAAGAAAATTTGTGAAGAATGCATCAAAGAATGTAGAAAAACCTCTCCGCAGCTCTATTACTCTCCCAAGCAAAAGAAGACTAATTATGAGACATTTACCACCATTTCCCTCACAGTCAGCATATCTTGTTCCTCAAGCAAAGAAGCAAAACCAGGATTCAGCAGCAGAATTGATTTTCATATTCATGTTAATAGTTTCTTATAACAAATTCAATTGCAACATCATATTTCTCTCCTTTACTCTTTAGTAGCTGAATAAAAACATGCTGAGATCTAGGATTCATACAAATTTTTATGAAAGGCAAAGAAATAATCATCTGAAAATTAATAGATAACCCAAGCAATGCCTTTCAAARGCAAATAATGACTAAACAACTTATTTATGTGCAGTTTGTGATTTTGCAATGCAAACAAATGTGAACTTATAGAAGGAAAGATTATGATGGAGCAATAAACTGACAAGAAGCTTTCTTCAGTGTAATCATCCTTCGCACAACAGGGAGATATTATACAGCAAGATTACATAGTTATTTCTAGTGCCTCCTGCCCCACCAAGTGGACTAATAGTGTTATTTTTTTATCATAAATTTGTATGTCCTATTTCTTATAAGACTAAATGAAATATATGTTCCCATAGCAACAAAAGCTAATTTTCCAAATTTAGGTTTGAGTCTTTAGTGCTAAGTTCCATGCAAGCTTGCTTTGATACAAATCTTTGAGAGGTTCATTATATAGTRCAGCTTTAATCTGCAAAGCTGAGAGATGGAGGGTGAAAAAATCAGTAACTTACACATTGGTATAATAGTCACATCCATAAATGTACTGTAAACTCCAATTTCTTAATCTTTCACAATCTGTGAAAAATTTGCACATGACATGTATACTGCTGCTTTCTTTTTTCAAATTTTTGTTCCAGCATATAACAGTGGTTGTTAGCTTGCAATTTTCTAATGAGCGCCTTGATAAATGTAATATACAGTGTATTGCAGTAACAAGAATGGCTACAAGGAATATTTAATACAGACAAGCAATTAAATACTGTTTTAGAGTAAAAAAAAAATTGTTTAACTAGAGAGGTTTGGCCAAGACARTAGCAGTGGGACAAAAATGATTGCCAACTCAGGCTCCAAAAGCTTAAGGAAAAATTTAACAATAGGCTCCCTAGGACTGAGAGTGTTCCACGCATGAGAAAATTTAAATTCTTCAAGAAACTTAATCATTAATTCGTATCCCATTTTGAAAAGGTACAATCTACCTCATCTCTGAAGTGAGTCAGCTCTCTTTCTTTGGTGGGCAAATGTGTCTTTCACTCTTACAGGAAAAAAAGTTTAGCTCATGGTTTGTACTCCACTCAGAACACTCAGAACAGATTCTTCTTCGCCAACCCCATTTTTGCTCAAAGTTTACAAAGATGGAGTAACTACTTTCACCACAGATTGAATGCTTGGCCTGCATTTGTACTGTTCTGGCATAAAAATTTATAATAGCTCAGAAAAAGACTGAAGCATATGCTCACAAGTAACCTTAATTTAGAACTATRCAAGTAAGAGAACAATTTATCCTTCTACAGGCTGGAAGGAAGGTTCCAACCATACGAAGCCTCTATTCTTTAACTGCAGGAGGTCTCATTAATTTTCTATAACTGAACAATTTTCATTACATTCATAAGAGATAATGTCCTGCCATCTCCCTCTTGCATTTCATACTAAATCAGTATAATACAGCATCTGTATTAAAGTTTCAGGATTTCTCATAAGAATAAGCTACTGATCTATTTCCTTTGTACCATTTTGACTATAATGCCTATCTATWCCACAGACTCCCAAAATACCTGCATCCTTATCTAAAGAGCTCCATTAATTGACACCTGAAACATTAATACACAATATACATTGAAGTATTAAAATATTTTGAGTATTACACATTCAAAAACGTATTCAGAAAGGGATGCAAATATGTGCCAAATGGACATTAATACATGCATGAATAATAACTTGGACATTGTTAAAAATACTTTTCTTATTTTTACTGAGAATTTCACAGCCACAGGAAAAGAATKTGACATAAAATGTATTTCTTGCAGGCACTTAATAGAAACAAAAAGATTCTCATATATTACATAACTCATTTTCTACAAAGAACATACTATATGATAGTTCACTCCWTTAAAATAATTGCTGAGATTTCTAAATAAGCAACTTGAGATTGCAAATATATGAGTATGCACACACATACACACACACATATATATATACACTTTATCCTTTCTCTCTCTCTTACACAGGATTTGAGAGTTTTCATCCTCCTCATTACGAGAGTACCACATTCAAGTGACAGGTGTTAATAATGTCATCCTAGCAATCCTGCTCAGACAGACCATGCCCTCCCAGTTTGAAAATACTAGGAATGAAGGAACCAGTTCTAGTCTCAAGCATCTAGACAAATCCCACCACTAATCACACAGCAGGGCTCCAACAGATTTTTATTAGGTACTCCTCAATATCTGCTTGCATTTCAGGGACCGGGCTAGGTATATAAGTAACGTGAGCCTGGAAAACTTCCAAGGTCTCAGCTGTGTTATTTTATTTTTAAAGCTCTTCACTAATTCAGGCTCGTGGAATTATGCAATAATATCAGGAATGGCCATTTCAAAGCACCAGCTGCTTTAGCTCATACTGCTAAACTCACTCTTTCTTACATAGTGCCAGGTAGCAAATTCTGAAAGTAGGGCTGTTATCCTGGAAGCACCTTTGAAAAGTTGGCAATTTTTTAAGAGCCTAAAACCTGTATAATCCAAATTATTTCCCTAGTTACATTCCAGCTCCTCCATGCCAATTAAACTTCCCAGACAGACCATATAGAATTGCAAAGATATATTGCTGAAGCCTTTTACATACTTATTCTCTTTTCAACATTCAGTCTTGAATTATGCATATAATGTGAACCCTGAAACTCTTTAAATATCTCATCATCTTTTATTTAGAGATAGCTTAACTTGAAAAGCCCTGTTACGAGGATTTGGTTTACATTTTTAAATAGCAATATTTCCTTTACAACCAAGCCTAAAGTGGTCTTACTTAAAGCAGTCTTAGCTGTTTTTCAGGAGACTTTATTGGATTTACACTAGTGATAGTAAAAGCTGTTTCTAAATACATAAATCAGTAGTAATACCATTTATTTATCTGTGTTTGCTCCAATATTAATAATTCTTCATATTAAAATAAAAACAAAACAATTCACCACAAATGTTTGTTTCTGTGGATTTCTCTTCCTTTCCACAGTCAGTATTTCCACAGATGATCAATATGGCAATTTCCTGCCAAGCCAGAAGGCTAATTACCACTCATTTTTGGAGACTGTCAAGACAGAAGTATTACAATATTCTGAAAATAAGTCACAGAACTTCATTAGAGCCCTGGAATATTTCTCATTACCTTTTTGTTGGGAAAAGAGGCACATCATTATGTTTTGTATGAAAAAGTTGGGTGGTAGCACCAGTGAAATGGAAGAACCTGTGGCACAAAGGTGGTGCATTTAGGAACATATGGTCAGAAGGGGACATCATATCATCATAAATATGTTTTGCTCTATGTATTTGTAACTAGTTACTCTTAACTTGAAAGAAGTAGTTCTGTAGGAGACTTTGGATGGCATGGATGCAGAGATTCAGCATACCATTTCCCACAACACTCATGAGGCATTTAGAGTTTATCTACAGGAGTACTATGCAGCGGCCCAAAAGCATGAACAGAAATAAAACTGTCCATTTTGCAGTATAGTATTTAATATACATTTTCCATCACATTTTTCTCTCAAATCAGATGGTCTGTGCCAATCTGTGGACTTTTTTGAAACAAATTCCTGTCAACTGTGCAATTCTACATGAGCAAGAGTCACTCCTTACAGTTCAGATAGTTTCTATAGTAGATCTATTTTCCCTTAATTGTTGGTGTAATCTTAAGAGAAGAGGTGGTCCACTCATGGCAACAACATAGACTTCAGTTAAATATGTGTCAGTTACCCTGTTTGAAAGAAGAAGGAGCTGATCTTGTGGAAGGCAGAAGTGCTACAGAAGCAGTTTGTCAAGGAATAAGAAAGGTGCTCTCGATAAGGCAGGGGAAGGAAAAGAATCTCTTGCACCCCTTGAACAGCAAAGTTTGGGGAGAAAGAAGAGCGGAGATTTTAATGTGCTGTCAAAAACAAAMAAAAAAGATAAACCAAAAAAACTATCCTTATGTGATTTACCATGGAAGGTGTTTTTTTAGGTTTCTCTTGTAGATCACAAATGAAAGAAAAGAGACRATTTAGCAGAACTATTCCCTACTGACATCTGAGCATTTCAGTGTGTCTCAAATTGTCTGGTAGAGTTTCTTGGGACTCGCAATGTTGTTTTGTTTTGTTCATGTAGTTCTCAAGAGGGCATACAATTTTCTGGATTATGCATATTATATGCCTTTGTATTTATTATATCCACAGTCGCTGATTGCTCCACCATGGGGGATGTTTGCTGTTGGTGGTACTGSAGAAATGTTGGCAGGTTTAGTCTGTATTCAGATACATTCAAAATCCACTGGGTGCATTTTGGGCAGCAAGTTAGAAATTGTATTTCCAGAGGATACATAATTTCCAGCTTTAGAAGGAAAGCTTTCATAGCTTTCTTACATAACTCCTTTACATTGCTGTGTGTAGTCCATCACAAAGCAGCAAAATGCAAAGGAAGGTTTGCCAAGATCCAAGAGATGGGAGGTCTCTGGCTAAGGAAAGCAGGAGGATGGAGATTTGCATTTTGCATCACTTACTTAGAGAAAACCTTTGGAGGGAAGGCAGGAGAGCAGTTTGAAGGAAAGCTGATGGGGCTGATGGGGAACAAAACTGTATGGCTTTTCTCACAAGAGTGTTAAATAACACTTTCCACTTCTGCCTTTGCTTAATCCAGCATGGATCCTTGTTCTGTGTGAAATTTCAGAAGTTCCTCAGTATGGAGAGACATAAATAAAATGGAAGTTTCATGTAACATTAACTATTTAAGTCAATATTATTGCTGTCAACACATATATTTATTAGAAATGGATAACTAGAAWGGAAATCCACCTATTCTCATTCTATCCAGCTCACACATTCTAATTAAACAGAGCCCATATCACAATTGCTCTGGCTTTGGAATTAAAGAACTGCAGCTCCTGTGACAATCTGTTCCCTCATCTGAAAATCCAAAGCATTTAATTTGCTTAATACACTTGATTTACAATACTTAAAACTGCAATTTAAAAATACTTGCAACTCTTTCTTTTATAACATCATCTGAAAATAAACATACAAATTAAAAAATACTTTTACTAGGAAATAAATCCCACCATTTAAATAAGTTTGTATTTAAAATATATAGGTATAGCAGAGGGAAACAGTGAGAGAAAACAACAGAAATATTGTGGAAAAATTCTTCTGTCCTGATACCAAAGCAATACCATACTTCACATCTTTACATCAAATAGGTTAAAAAGTAAATATCTGACAGTAGCTCCAGCCTCTTCTTCTTCTTTTTTTTTTTTTTTTTTTTTTTTTTTTTTTTTTTTTTTTAAGATTACCATACGATGAACTTCTGGAGAGCTTTTAAAAAATGTTTTCAACAACTACAATAGATTTTTTTGACAGGACAGACTTTGAATAGTACTTCAGGATTTCCAATTGCATTTATATTTACCAGAACCCAATGGAATTTGCCTATTCCAACATGTAAGAGAATTTTATTACATTGTTTTGACTGAAAAATATTAAAGAAAAAGCATTGATATTGGTCTTGCATTCATCTTTCATTTGTTGGTGAACAGTGGGCTGGGAATTTAAGTTTAGTAAAATGTGCCAATCTATAATAAAATCTTAGTGTAGAAATGCATTAGATGYTCAAGATAACTTCCAATAGATTAATTACATTGAAATTTAGATATAGCTTTAAATTAGGTCTTATTTTAAGACTTCCAAGCATGATAACATCTTTMTTTGAAAACAAAGCAAAGAACTGTTTTTTTATAATGAGATTTTTTAATTACCACTTAAAATGTCAGCTAAATGGTGAATGGTAAAAACACTCTCACTCAAGAGTATTCAGTCTTTTGCCGTATAGTATTAATTTATCGAGGAACGAGAAAGATATATAAAATGTTTGAGGGCCTCTGGAGTACGCACCAAATGAGAACTCGCATGAAGAAAAAAGACTATGTGTATATATTTTCTTTCAAGAMTAATGTTAATTTGTTTAAAAAATGCTCATATTTTAGCAACAATTGATGCATTTTCCTGAAAAGGATTGAGCTTAAAAAATATAAATATAAAATAGTGTGTGACAAAGACAAGAATTCCTTTGTTTTTTATACTTTTACTCAGAAGGTTAAATATTGTGTGTATTGGCAAGGCATTGTAAATGCATCCCTTTAGAGTTATGGTCCTCCTAAACAGCTCCATCAGGTGGAGCTCCAATAGCTCCGCATTTCAGAATGTGTATTGCTCTAATGTTCCTAAGAGAAATAATTGCTTTGCATTTTCAGTTTGTTTATTTAAAGATGATAGGAAGAAAGTAACTGCAGTGAGACCAAAAAYAAAAATTCCACGTGAAAATACATTTTTTTCCATATGATTTCTTTTCTGTATTAAGATGAGTAGAAATTGGATGCTGCTTCATTTTTCTCCATAAGCTATGATATTTAGTTGATGTTTAATGCAASACTGTGACCATACAGGAAAATGAACCTCAAAATCAGGCTCGATAAGAGATAATAAGCAAGGCCTAGCTCCCAAGTCCATCTGTATCCAGCACCCTGACTCCAAAGGAGGCTATAGGAGGGGCTATTGAAGACCACCTGGCCCTGTGCTCTTGTCTGAGGTCAATTACCCTTGCAGCCCCCCAGTGGTTGCTACAGGGTACATTGCTGCCTTCTCCCTTAAGTTTCTGCTTATGGTCCCGCTGCCCATGTGCTTCGACCTGCCTGCGCTGCCTGCCTCCATCACCTTTTGTTTTTGTTGGATTTGCTGAAAATCAGTTTGACTTTTACCATATCAACCATCTTGATTACACTATAATATATTTGTATGTGTTCTCAGCCCCTTCGTCCTCAACTGGAGGAATCCCTGCCCTCTCTGTCCTCCTCAAGGATGTCTCCTCTACCCAAGGACGCAGTGTCCCTATCTGCCTGGGGACCAGGCTTTCCCACCATATACATACAGTTCAGAGGCCCTTGTCTTGCTCTCAGGGCCCATGCTGATGACATCCAATGTTTGGTTGGTCTGTCTTTGCCCACAGTGATGAGGATTTCAGAAGTTTGCCAGTGAGGGCATCATGGTCTCGCTGTAAGGACAATGCCTTCCCCATGGGAGTGCAACTATGAACCTTCCCCAGGTTTTGAGCAGGAGCTTGGTAAAGACTTGCTCATCCCTCTTCACCCCCAAATCACTAACTCAAGCAGAGCAGCACTTCATGAGTTAAGAGGTGAAGCCAGAAAGCATTACAACTAGGGTTTAACTTTTAATAGGAATACATGCTGGGTTGTGACAAGTGAAATAGGCTTAAATTTTGAGGCTTAAACACAGCACACCACCAGCTCTGCCGTCACAGTTTACCTGGTATTTGGTTGCTCTTTAAATACGTACTTCTGTGTGCAGAGATAAATTTAAAATTGAGAATCCTGCAAGTAATGTCAATCATTCCTACGAAGATAAATATCCCCAAATAAAAGACATTTTTCTRGGCCAGCAAGCTAACCTCATCCTCGTTGAATTAAACCTTGACTATCTGGCACCTCCATTTGCAGCCTAACAAAAATTAGAGAGCAGAGGAAGAATTACTGATATATGCTGAGTCTGTAATATTGGCATAGGTGTGAACAGCAACCTGGTGACCCTTGAGACCATCAGTGCAACCAGAGTAGCATACAACATAAGGTTGAGGTTGGAGAACAGTAACACCTTTGATSTTCTAGCAATAACAGACCTCTGAGGGAAAGATTGCAGTATTGTTGTTTTGCTTCGGTTTGTTTTGGAGAAGTGAAGGCTGGTTCAGTGACACACTCTTGATCTTACCTAGTCTATCTGTGTTTGGATTAAGCAAACTACTTCTCAGCAGTGCTGCCAAACTCWTCGAAAGCACTTTAGACCTTCTCTCCAAAGACAGTAATCAGAGCAGAGGGAAATAGGTAGAACCAGCTGAGCTCCACTGACCTTGTACAATGAACTTGCTATAAAACYAGGGGGTTGCTCCAAAGCTGAAAGCATGTTCAACATGGCTTGATAAACATTTTTAAAAAAGATGAGGGTAAAATAATTCATAAGAAGGAAAAAAACCCTCTACATTGAATAAGTTATTCACTTGATCTCCAACCACTTCTCACACACACACATGATATATATAAGCACATAGTCTTACCTCTGTATAAGGAYAAATTATAAAAATATGAGCCAGTGATATCCATGGAAAGATAAAGCTTAGCATCAGCGCTTATTTTTATAACAATTCTTGAGATTACAAATTGCTACTCACAACAACTTGACTTGCAAGTACCACATGGTCACGAKGACTAGAATTTAGGTAAAAGCTAATCTCATTTGGCATCTGATTACCTGATTACCAGTTGTGGACTAAGTAACAGTCTGTCCTGGAGAAAATCCTGKCATCACTGCTCCTCAAAGACAGGCCCTGCTGCCCCAGTTGCCCGAGCACTGTACTGAGCACCAGTAGGCAGCAAGACCCTGAATGCTCACTGAACAAGGGTTATGTAATCCTGGACTGCCATGAACTATTTCTCAGAATAAATCTGTTTAATATCTTGAAGCACTTTTATACTCTTTTCCCCTTCATGGGGAAAAAAATAAAAAAAAACCCAACAAAAAACAGAATAAAGCGTTAAATATTCTACCTCTGCCTCTTCCCATTTTTTGAGAGTACTAAGATATCTAAAACTAAGGCACATGAAATATGAAATTAAATAGTTGCTTTCACTATGTTAAAAATACTTACYGTGTTTCTATTCATACTTTGATTGTTCTATCTGAAGTAAATTGATCTTTRTTTTGTAGAGTGCAGTAAAATTTACCACAAAATAAGACTTTTTTCCCTAAGAAAAGATTAGTTTTTTTTAAAAAAAGATTTACTGCCAGTAAAAGTCTAATGACAAATTCATATTATTAGTTTATTCTTTTAATTTAGCACAGTAAGAAATCACTTCAGTAGTAACACTTTTCCTAGGAAAAAAAAAGTAATTATTTTAAGCCATACATCTAAAATATGTAGTACACTTCTGGCAAACATATGGGCTCTGATTGTCAGACATATGCCATAAATTCATAGGCAGAGTCAGGGCAAATCATTTGACCTTCTTGTGGCTCAGAGAATCCAGCTGTAAAATTAGATGAAAGCAGAACTGAAAAACAGATGCTGCTGCAWCCAATTTGAGCTTTCTTGAACAAACAAAATCTTAAAAGAACAGAATTAATGTCTGCTATAAACCAAAATATTTTATTTGATGCTTATTGGCACACAATCTGTAAACTAAAAGGGAAAACCAGTAGAATTTTGCCAACTTGATGCAAGTTTTATAATCAGTTTCCTAATTTCTAAATTTATGGCATGTTTCAGAAGACAGGCAGTAACTACCTGGAGAACTGAGCCTACTGGCCTTTGGCAAGGGACATTTGCCTGGAGTGAGTGAGGAACCACAGTCCAAACCATCTGTCACATCCACTCTGGACCCAAGAGAGTGCAGAGGGGCATCCAGGGAGAAGGGCAGGCCAAAGCACGCGACATATGCACTGATTCAGTTCATTTTCTAGGCATTTGGCCATCATAGAAGATCTAGGTGGAATTTAAATTTCCTCTTTCCTCTCACTGGAGAAATCTACTTTTTACAGTGATGTGCATTGCCAGCTACTACTGCTGGGCCCCAGATCATCATTCKTTTGGAAGGAAGCAGTCGCAGCCACAGCTCCAACTCATGAGTGTGTATTGCTCATGCTGCATCTGCACAACCCATGAGTGGGTATATCCCGGAAAAGTTTTAAAAGCAAAGTTTGCCCTGAGACATACAGGCAGAACATGAGCAATGGTAGCTGCAGACACCCACGGAGAAAGAGCATTTTCCACTTAATTGCTTCTAGGTTTGCTAAGAAGCTTATGTGGAGCAAGTAACTACAACACACAGCTAAGGTCTGTCTGCTTATTTCTAAGTGAACTCATCACTGCAATACCTCACGTTCATTACGAATCAGAGTGAGAGGAGATATGTACAGACACACGCACATATTCGCACCTTTTCTGGAGAGGTCATCACTTTTTGGAGGAGTAAAATTAAATATTTTCAATTTATATTTCAATTATTTTCAAGATCATAATTTGCAACAAACAAAAARCCTGAGATGTTTCATCTGTGGAAGAATGAAAATAAATTTGCAGCTTATTTTCCTTTTCATCAACAACAAGGTGTTTATGAACTCAGTCTGAACTGGAAACCATTTTTGCCTCATTCACTTTTCCAAATCAGAAACTATTTCCTATTTAGTGAATGGGGCTTTCTCGCCCCAAAGGTGGAGAATCCTTCCTAAGCCAAAGAACCATGAAACACGTTCTGACATTGCTGTAGACCTTTTAGAGTGTTACATRCACTATGGACATAGTGTTGTATGTATGTTTGGAAAAAAGATCCTATAAACACCTGCACATATTTTTGGAACTGTTTATGAGGAGAKAGTTATATTAATTATCCTGTCATTCTGAAATTTAATTTGTGTAGCAATATCCMACATCATGTCCTAGGGGCACATTATCTCTTCGGATAAAGATTTTCCKTTTATTTTTATTTTTATTTTTTWAAACTTTYTAGTTTTAGCATATTTGCATGGATTCTTATCATTCTATCTGATTTTGTTCTTTCGTGAAACTAATCCATCACTTGTTTACTAAAATAGCTTTTGCAATTGAACACTACTTTGCCAGGAAATTCATGGATATTTTATATCTTCTTGAAAACAAGAATTTACAGAATAGTGTGAATTCCCTAGAAAACAAATTGTAGAGCAATGAAGTCAAGTTCTTTGTTAATAAATGTCATAGTTTAATCAAAGATAAAATAAAAGGAGGAAAATTGCAAGCTATATAACAGTARCCAATTCCACTAGAATGGCAAGGAATATATTATGTTTTATTGAGCAGACAATATACTCTKCATCTCTTCTTGCCTGTTTGCATTATTTCATCTCTAACTGCAGCTTTGTCCACACCAGTCTAAGAATTTACAAAATCAGTTTTGATAAAATATGATCTAATGCTGTATGGGCAAATATACTCTTTGCAGAATGAACAAACAAACAAACTAACAAAAATAGCATGATTAACTTATTTTGCAGAGAAAGAAAACTGCAGAAGGTTCAAATAGGATTAAACCCACCCTTAATTCCCTAGCAGTTTGAGCATTATGCAAAGCTAATACTTGCATGTTCCTAGCTATCTGTAATTTTTAATTAAACATGAATGCTACTGGTAAATGGAGTGGAACTTCATTTGATATTCTAAGCTCCAAAATACCAGGTTGAAAGTCTCAAGTAGTGCAGGGGGGTCCTCTACTTGAAGAACAAAGAATTTCATTTCTTTGCAGCAATATTTTTTGCAATGGGAACAGCTTGTTTTAATTAGAGGTGGACTACGGTAATGAATTTTTGCATATGATTAATATAGAGGTGCTTTTTTGGGGTGGGAAGAGTGAGTGGGATGGTTGTCTTGGATTCTGTTTCCTGTTTAACCATTCTAGCCATGTTAGCTCAAATATGTTTCTGAATGGCTTGCCACTGTAAGAATTGCTCCCAAAATACTATTTTAGCATTCTTTCCTCTAAATTTTTACCATTCTCCTTCACATAGGTTAAGGCCCTAAAGAGGTCATTCAATTAAATCATATTTTTGGAGAACCAAGAAAGAGATTGTAGTTTAAAAGTCGTCTAAAAAGAGGTCTGCCATGGCAAAACAAGGACGAGCTTCATTCACATGGTATTAGGCCGTAAGGTAGTAAGTGAAGAGTTTGCCTACTTTTTTCTCCCCAAGAGGCAATAGAAAAGAGYTTATACACTCCCCTGACAAGAGAGCTTATACACTAGCTAGGGATTGTTCCTTGCACCTGCTTCTTCCTGGACAGGATAGAAAGCAGTCTGAAAACACAARTGAAATAAAATGAAAAAGCTATAACATCTTTCTGAGAGTTTTATCTTTTCCCTTTCTTCATCTGTAGCTGAGAGCATCTATTTCATATCAGAGGCCTTACATTCAGTTGAAGAGCTGTGCCTGAGGAGCTAAYACAGAACAATTTAGGGTGTCAGATTCATCTATAGCTCAGCTGTTTTTTTCTTTTTTTCCACAAGAACAGCAAAATCTGTACAGAGACCTGTMTGAGGAAAGAAGTTAAGCATTTCCACGGCCACCACGCTGAATTAATTCCTATGCAAGACTTACCAGGAACAGGTACAGGAAGCCTGGCCACTTTGCACATGCAGGGGCACTGCCAAGTACAACGAGTATGGAATGGGGAGAATAGAAGCTAGAAAGGGCTCTTAAAAACTTAAGCTTAATAGCTCTTAAACTTAAAAAGTTTAAGACTTTTTTAAAAAAAAAAAGTCTTAAAACTTTTAACTTTTAAAAAAAGTTAAAAACTTAATAGCTCTTAAAAACTGCCAAAACAATTGGCATGCTGTAAGCCCATGTGAGTATACTGCATTAAGTGGAAAAAATGGGAAAAGAAATTTCTATCAATCAGCTCTATTTTGCATTTTGTGCATTTCTTGTTCATGAAGAAAATATATAGGAAGTACAAACAGAGAAAAAGAGAGAAGTATATCTGACATTATAGATGGCTTTAGAGAGCAAATGATTTCACGTTTTAAGACATTGGCCTGCAGTAGGCCCTGGTTCCCTTGTCGGAGGAAACAAGTGATCTGCTGACATGTCAAATGAAGGAAAGAAAAGAAAAATCACAGAGGAATAATTTGAGGTATTATGTCCAAGAATCCTTCAAGATCCTTTTAAAATCTTCCAGATGAGGTGGAGGTACAAAATTCAAACTCTTGATCTTCATAGCAGCACAAGGCAAATTAAGATGACCAAGTCTTACTTGCATATCTCTATCTGTGTGTCTAAGGATAAGATGATTCTCAACTTCCTTCTAACTTTTTAGGGATTTTCTTGGAGATTATTATTATAAATTCAGAAACTTGTTCTCAGAAGAGATGAATGTAGAGTAATACAATCATTCTTCAGACACAAGTTCAAAAGAAAAAAAAAAGCAGACAGACTTGAAGGGCTAACAGATAGTATGAATTTAACAGATCATATTATTTTGGTTCATCTTTTAGGAAAGGGAAGATGTAACAAAAAAAGTATAAATGGAATCCCTGATCTAAGTCCCATTCATTCATAGTTTGGGTTGATTTCTTGTTACACGAACAATTAGTAAAAGCTGAAAAAAATCAAGATCAGTTCTCAAAGTAAATGTAAATCAAAGACATTTTACAGTTATAAATTATTGAGCTCCATAATACTTGTGAACTGAGTACTTTCTTGACAGGCAAATACATTCACTGGCATTTTGACCTTTCACTTTTAGGTCTGACTTCAAGCTAATAAGAAGGGTGGTCTTGACATAAGTGTGCAGCTAGTTCTTAAAATTTTCATGATCTCAGTCACCTACATTCTTAGTGGAATTAAGTCCTTCTATACTTCTAGTGCACTGAGGCAATATCAAGAGCCTTTTTTATTATTCATATTTTTTGTTCAATTTTGCTGATGTTTACKTTGCTGAGMTTTGACTGATCTTACTAGAAACTGTTCCATTTATCAAGATGCTAAAGTTCAACAGKATAAATGCACCGGGTTGCAATCAGYCAGCAGAGGGGAGTTTTCTGCCCACTCAATACCCCTGGCCCTGTCCAGTATGCCCTGACAAGCAGGATAAGCGTCATCTACCCTTCCCCTCTTCCCCATTCAATGTACTTGCAAAATGTCACATGCTGCATACCCAGGAGATGGAAATGTTATCACAGCACAGGTCAGTAAACTATTGATGGGACTAAGCTATGTCTACTCATGTTCAAAGGAAGACATGTGGCAGCTTGATCTAGCAAGGGGGTTATTTTGTATGCCAAACACAGTCTTAACCCTTGTGCTGTCTTTTTGGTTCATTTTTCAATGTCTCAATGTCAAAGCTTCMGCAAACATGGAATTGTAGTATAGGGGTCTCTACAGGAGACGAAGAGTAAAAAAAAGAGAAAAGACTTTCTGTATGCTCTATTAAAAAAAAAAAAAAAAGCCTGTAGTTTCTCACTCCTTGAATTGTCAGAGCCATATTATCATTACAACTTCACTCCGTTCATAAAACAACGACTTGTGATGACTAGATAGCCAAGTTTACTAATGCTCTAATTATGTCGCAGCAAATTAAGTATAGTAGTCTAAATAGATTTGATAATGCCTGTAGGGTGACTAATAGCAAGGAGAGCAATATCAGGTCAGACATTTGGGTCACAGTGAGTCAACCTTTCCTAAATAAATTGGACTTCCTTCAACTGATTTTAGTTTTGTCATAAAATAAGTTTTAGATYATAAGTTGAATTTGTATGGGGAATAAAGGTCTCACAAAACCACAGAGATTTTCCATGTAGTATGACATTATATATTGTATGATTTAGAAATACTCTTTTCTCTATTTGCATGAGTCTGATTCATTGCATTGCCACTTGAAATTACAGACTTAGAGAACCCACCCCAACGKTGCAATGTAATAGAGGATGTCCTGCAAGAAGATTCCTTCATCTCCCTATGGATAGTGCAAAGGGCAGTTAAAATAGGGATTCATATTCTTGTTCATTCCCTGGGAGGGAACGCAGATGTCATTCTGACATATTTCTCAGAAATGTGTTGGCATTGTATATCTCCTGTACCAAAGTGAAAATGCAATATGGGGAGTCATGAGACAATCTCTTTTATCATTAAGGATAATACTAAGTCCACCCACGATATGCCACAGGAAATAYCACTCCTTCCAAAATGCTCTCTCCTCAGGGTAAAGTGATTTCACCATCCTCCTCTACTTATTTATGCAAATGGYACAGTCTAGACTTTTAAGGCATGTGCTGTCCGGAGTACATACTTTTTCAGTATCTGATTTTCAATTATGTACATATATCTTGGTATTCAYGTGCACATGTACATGCATACATGCACATTCATGTTTCCACACAAAATGTAAATACATCTACAAAACATATGAGATAAAGGCAAAAAAAAAATCTAATTTCTGCTGATTTGGAAATTCAGAAACTCAGTRTCAGGGCTCCTTCACCTGTACAGGCACCAAACTGTGATCAGACACTCCAGAGGCAGCTTCTTGTGGCTCAGGATTTCTCCGTGCATAAGAGCACACATGATTATCATTACCAGATCTGCTAATGAAAAGATAGCAGCAGGTGGCATTCTCCAGGCAAATGCAGGAGAGCTGTGCCTTTCTTCACAGCTAACAGAACACAAACCAATTTGAAACTAGAAGTCCTGTGAAAAATTAAGTGCAATCCTGAACTTGAGTCAATAGACCTTCTGGATATTCAGCATGCATCGATTCTGTCTGCATCAGGATGGTCACACAGGTTTTATAATACTAGGCTGCTTCATCTGTTTTTTTGTCTATGTGCAACCTCCAGTGCACCTAAATGATCAAACCATATAACTTCAGCTATGACAGTAAACCAAACAGGCAAGTACTAGCATGTGATAATGCATACTATTGTATTATTGGCACTCTCTTGTAAGTTGGCAGCTGGCAAACAGGTTGACTGTCATAGGCTGACATCCAGAAAATATCCAGGCATAATTTTAGGCATTAACAAGCAACAAGAACCATTCTCAAAAGGCAGAAGAGAACTACACACTCTGGTATTGGGGAGAGAGGGCAAGAGAGAAAAGGGAGAAAATTTAGGAGGAATTCCTAAATTTCTCCCTAAAGGGGAAAAAAAAAGAAATMTACTTCTCTTCTCTGCAGGACCAGAGAAAAGGATCTTGTTGGTTTATTTGGTAGACATAATCTCTGAGATCTAGCCTCAAAAGTCTGATAAAGGAAATTGCAGTGAAAACATGCAGAACAAGGATTCAGCAATACTGCMGTCTATAATGCAAAACTCGAAACAGTCAGTCAGGTGGATACTCTTGTAAAATAGGCCCAAGGAAAACAATAAGCAAGAAGCRTGGCTATGTGTATTATTGGTTCTAGCCATCATTTTGCACTTGGATCCCAACTGTACTTTGTTTTGATGGTCTGGTTGTGACACCTCAGATGTCACTGCTTCTAACAYACATTAGGGAAGGCTTGCAACATGACACATGGAAAAAGAAACTATCAAGTTGGTTCACTGAATTGGAACAGATGGTTAAGAAGGGACATAATGAAATCATTTAAATTCTGCAAAGGATAAAGGATATTGATTAAATATAAACAGGGTATTTTTGAAGTCTTCAGAAAAMCCAGACACATTTTTGAGGTGATATATACAAAATAAATTCAAGCAGAATATATCTCATAGAAAGAGCTGGAAAGTAGAAACTTAATTCAGGTAGAAACAAAGAGAAATAGCTAATATGATGTGGGAAATTTGCTGACTCCATAGCACTTGATAATAGCAAGTTTGCTACTGCTGGGGCCACCCCCTAACATCTACTGTTCCAATCCAGAATTAAAGTTCTTCTGTATGTGCAGCAATTAAAGGACTATAGCAAGAAATCTAATTTTGTTGAAGATCAACTCTCATGTACACACAAAATCTAAGCATTATGTTGGAACTTTTTCTTCCTTCTACTTCACTGAAATGTTTAAGTCTCGGATATTGTATGTGAGTGACTCAAATATGGTTAATTTATATTTTAGAGTAGGTATATGTTTTTCTTCTCAGATTCGTTGAAAATTCTTCCTTGAAGCTGAAAATCTGTTATCTGCTTATATCCATCTAAATGGAAAAAATATATGTCACATGTCAAAATAGTTCTAAGAAGCTCTCAGAACAATATAATGAACATATCACCTTTCAACTCTGTCATGCTTTATATGAAAAAAATGGAAAAGCAAAAAACAAAGGAACAAAAACAAACAAAAAAAACTCCCCACCAGTCTCTGCATTGAATTATTGAATCTGGTAAAACAAATAATTTAGGGACTATGTAGAACTGAATTATGCTGGATTTGCATAATTCCACCTTTCAGCCACTTAGAGTATAATCACTCTGGGCTGTTATATACATAGGAGAACCCCTAAAACAAACAAGGTAAAAAGAAGGAATTCAATGGCCATTTTCATTGGTCTGATTAGTGCATATTTGCATTTTGCTTACGGATCTTCTCAAATTATTTCAGGGAATATTTGGTGTCACACTGCTTTGTGCTTCCTGTCTTGTATGAGCTCCACATAGGGCTACAAAAAATGGGATAGAAACTGGGATACAATTTATACACTTGCCATCTGGGCAGGGTACGACTATCATAAAAAATGCACAAACACCTTCTGGGGTGAGATTTCTTGGCTGTTATTACATAACACAAGAGAGTGAGAGATGTATTTAAATGCACATTTTAATCTATATGGGTCAAATCCAGAATCGCTGGATGCCATTTATAGAGTAATCATGTACTCTGATAGGCTAAAGTTTTGTCCAGTCCAGTGATTTTCAGGTTCTATTCCCAGCCAGGCCACTCTGTTTTCTCCATGCTTTTCATCATGAATCATAAGGGCAGAGTGAAAAAYTACACAACTCCAAGAATTTACAAGGTTAAATGTCTTTATAACATCAGCATTGGTGAGACAAATTCTGAACATGTTTCACTTTACGGGGAAAGTCAGGGCGAAAGGCAGGGAAGAAGCACAAACTGACTGTGCTGGGTACCTAGTCTTTTGCAAAATTAGCKTAATTTGGAGCTAACAACAAATAATAAACACAACATGCAAATCCCAGAACTCTGAGACATTACAAGCTCAAAAGTTACATTTATTGGAAAGATTGAGGAGSAGGCTTATCTTTCATAAAATGCTGATGTGTGGTTTACTGTCTAGTTGACAAGAGGGCCATATTACCATGGTCAGATTGTTTCTGGGCCAGAAAGTGGAGCATCTTCTATAATCAACATGTAAGTTTTTTTTTGATAACATGCCAAGGAAATAATAACTTTTCTACAGCAAAACGTAAAACTCTGACAAAGAGAGGCATCTATTTCCATGAGTCCCATGATGATTAGTTTGGCCTTAATTAACAGTGGTTTTCTAAAACTGAGAGATAATTTCTGACACACATAATGTAGAGATTTCAATAACTCAAATGAGCAATAATGAATATTCACTTTGAAGCTTGCCTGACAGAGTGCTTAGGCTACAAAAAGTTAAAGAAGTACCTTGAATACAGCTGATAAATGAGATTCCTTAACTGTCCTCCACTTTCCATCAGGATTTAAGCGCTATCACTTTTAATGCCTCAGGTTCGGAGCTTTGTCTCTTAAAGTCAGAGATTTATGGCAAGTGAGAAATGTCCACATTAAAAAGGTAAAAGGAGATTCAGATTATATCYTTCTCTGACCATTATAATTAATAGTTGGATCTTCAGTTGTAACTAATTGAATGGAGGTCAGTGTGTTGCCATGGTAATGTCCTAGCCAAGCAATTTTACCCATTTTCCAGTCTACTGCCCCTCTGCATAACTGCAAGTTATAAAATGTTTTAATTACAAGATTTGCAAATGATGCAACATCTGGGCTACAGATTTACATATAAAGGAAGAAGATTAATGGGATTATTAACATATCTGTGCAAACCCTTGAAGTGTTGAACGTAATTACTGAACACCAGCATTTTCACTATCATCTCTGTGACATGTCGGAAACCCACGCAATTCATGACGAAAATTGCAGACGTGTTTCTTCTAATTACTAGTGGCAGAGAGGAGAAGTGTCATTCTASAGCTGCCTTGAAACAACAGAAAAATATTTTTAGTCAGTTCAAACTCACAAAATATTTTTTTACCTGTAACCTTATTTCACTTGATTAGATAACAAGTAATGTTAGCAAACTCTTAAAATCTCGATTAACTATTTTAACTTTATTAGTCTAAAAACATCAACAAATAGCAAGCAACCAGCCCTCTGTTTTTTGTGTATATATAAACATTACAAAAAGTAATAACTTTTCTATCACTGATCAAAAATCAAGGGTCAGTTTAACAAACCCACCATCATATAGAACTGGGATTCTGACACAGCTCAAAAATCCTACAGTAGTGTCACAAGCAAAATAGAAAAAAAAATTGCACAGACAGAAGGACAACTAAAAAGTTAATGTATTTTTTCATTCCACGAAGATACAAATGCATGCTTACATGCATGCTTACACTCTCCCTATCCTTTAGCAACTAAAAAGTTAATGTATTTTTTCATTCCACGAAGATACAAATGCATGCTTACACTCTCCCTATCCTTTAGCATGACGGCAGAAGAGCCAAAGAAGCCATAGTGCTTTTATTAGTAGGAGCTACAGATTCRGGTCCTGAGCAAAAGGAGTGAGAATCTATCTCTCTCCTCATCAGAATGCCCTGGAGGGGTCATGCATAGAGGCACAGCTCATTATCAAAAGCATCTCATAGAGGCATTGGCACTTGGCTGTGTTGCCTTTCAACTTTCCCCCTATCCCTCCTATCATTGCAGAACTTTGGGAGAAATTTTCAACAAAACCACATGATTTAAGAGTGTAATTTCCATTATTAGAAATGACTTAGATACTGAAGTCATTCCAACTTAGCTTCCTAAATAACTTTAATGTTTTTTATTCAATAGTCAATTTGGAAAGTATAAAATTCACGACTCAATTTTGCAACTGCTTCAATTTCTGAGCAGTATGTATTCAGATCTATTTAAAGTACAGCTGGAGAGCTTGTGCCAGTATGCAAAATTTATTGTCTGTAATAGATTTGCAATGGGACRTACCAAAGACATTGAAAAGATTTTTCCATCCTTACTGGCACTAAAGCTACTGACACTAAAAGTGCATTTCTTCCCAATTTAAAGATTAGGGCTTTTAAAATATTCTCCACCCATATGACTTTGYGTATATTCCTTCAAATACAGGCTCATCAAACTGCAAGCACTAGTCATTTTATACTAAAAGTTCAGTGCAGAGACCCTTCTGAAAAGACAGAAGTGGCTTCACGTACTTAGTTTTCATGAACTTCTTTTGTCTCAATAGCATTTCTTTGCAAGAGGTGTAAAATCATTCCGTCCCTATGTCTTCATAATGGTCTCCTTTCATCGTTCTGGCTGGAGGCACCATCTGTCACTCACAAATATTTTTTTCTTTGACAAAAAATCCAAGATTTTTTGGATCAAGATTAAATCAGCAAGATTAAAATAACAATTTTTTTTTCCATAAATTCAACAGAGATGCTTTGTAACAGAAGGATCCTACAGAATAATGGAACAATTTTGAAGTCTTCCCTGGAAAAAAATACCACTGACCTCAGCCTTAATCACACAAGGTATTGGTATCATTTGAAATATTTAGGGAGGAAAATGCTGTTTAAAGACTCCCTTGGGACTCCCTTGTCCCAAAGACAATCCTTGGTAACACAACCATACTCCAGTCTTCAGAGTGAGCTGATGTTTATGTTCTTGTGCAAAGTTTGGGATGAGAAGTTAAGTGAAAAAATGCCCCAGCTCTGAGGCATGCTTTTATCCCGTTGCTTCTCTGATGATGGTACAGCAAAGTGTTGTTCTCTTCATGTAACTCAAAGCAAAATATAGAACATAATTATCTCTTGATAATTTATTATTTTGCTAGGCTTAAATTAGAAACTAGAAGCTTGCTTAAAAGCCAAGACTCCTGATCCCATGCTGATTTGTCTGTAGTAAAAATAGCATCCTTGTCTCCGAGAAAGAGATGAACTGGAATAACTTCTACCTGCCTGTACCTGAATGTAAAAGTTTTTGGTATGTTCTCTATCCAAAGAGTTACCAACCAAGACAACATTATAGACATTAATAAGTTCCGCTTATAATCAAAACTGAATAGTAATRCAGTATAGTAAAACAGAATAGTAATGAGTTCTGCAATATATAGTCCAACAGTCATTATCCCTATACTACTATATTTAAACTTTCTTTTGTTATCTAGTAACTGAATTTAGTATCTAGGAACTGAAGCACCAAAACAAAGAGAAACCCTGGAGGAAGAAAAATATGGCTTAAAATTTATTCGATAGATTCCACACAAAACATTTCCTCTTCTCACAGAATGTATTTTTTCTCCTACATATTGCTTACTTGTTGTCTTTATTTGAATGCAATGTAGACTGCTTTACCAGCTTCAGTTAAATGAAAAAAACTAATACRGAGAACAAAAGATTTCTGTATGGATAGCATTGATGCCATTTAAGCAGTRTTTAACTATTCAGGCTTTTGGGCTTCTCATGTTACTTTTGATATCAATTTAAAATTAAAGATCATATATGAATCCTAATCTTGTGCAGTCATGATTTTCCAGGCAAGATTATCTTTCATAGATGATTTTCTCATGTTCTCTTGCAATGGTTTATTACAGGAATAATTACAAAAGAGAATGGCTAATAAAATATCACCATGCTCCCACTGGCATTTCTGGCCTCATCAGAGGTGTCATTTTTTGCATAATAGATTGACTCACACTGCAAGTGTGAAGCAACACTTGAAATTATCCATGCACATACTGATACATGTCCATATGTTTTTCCATCATTCTTCAAACAAAAAGCCAAGGGCAAAAACAAAACAAAAACCCCTAGGAAACCTTCTAGAGTAATTCCTACATGTGGAACAAAGACTTGTTGGGATTTACATATCATTTAATATGAATAAATGATATGCAGCATCCAAAGAATATCCAGCAAACCATACTTAGCAGCTTATCGTTATATTTAAAAAGTGCCCAAACTGCAGTTAAAAGAAGTTAAGAAGTTAATAATTTTTCTCCTTATGCACTTTATGACATTTATAGGAATTAATAGGTATGTATTTTGTATTTTTTTTGCATTAAAAACAACAGGATGAAGAAGTCCTACAGGAAAAAGATTTCTACCCCATCACCTAACTCAGAAGGCTTTTAAAGGGCTACTTCAGCGCAGTAGTAGCTACCAAATTGCAATAGTGTATAATGGGAATGAGGAAAAAAGAAAATCCACTTCTTGCATCCACCCAATCCCACACATGACAGATAATTTAAGTGAAATATTTAATGATCCAGCAATAAACACGCCAAAAAACTCACTTCTAATATTCATTTACCAAAGGAATACCTGACAGTACAATATCATGAACACCGTCATAAACACAATACTTGAAATGTATATGATTTTAATTCAGAGTATTTCATTTCAAAGGAACAGAGGCAACCCAACACTAAAATTAAGCAGTAAATTAAAAGTTGAGGATATGGCCCATATATCACTGTCCTGTTTAGTAATTAGGGCAATTCATTTACTCATAAGAGGTCTTGCAACCGATTATAAYGCTGCCTTAATCACATTGCTCAGACTGGTTTTATGGAACTGCATTTGCTAATTATAGTTCACAGCTCARCATCTTGGCTAGTTTTCCACAGGACCCCAAAACCCCGGGGCTAGCACGCTGCTCAAGGCACACGCTTCCACACAACAGATGTTATACTGAATATCCACTTTGAATATACAACTTGAAGGCAGCCAAGCTGCCCCAACAGGTCATGAGTGCAGGGAGAGCCTTTTACCCCACTTTTTCCTCTTTTTGCCCCTTCCTTGTTCCTTGCTTTCTTGCAGCCAGCCCAGGATACTCAAGGCATCCCAAGCCAAGTATTCGCAGCTCCTCCTTAATTAACTAGGAACCACACATCTACCTCACATGACAAGACACAAAGAATAAGTTCCTCTCTAAAACATTCGGAAAGGCTCATACTTAATTCTGTCTTTCCATTTTTACCCACAGAGCGGCTTTAATTTTGCAATCAGAAAAGTGAAGAAAGTACAGCAGGTTTCTAAAGGTGTGGAGATTTCATGCTAGTTAAACGTATAAGTCTGTTGTGCCCTGTGGCCTGTCAAGGTATTTTCACCTTCTCCAAGGCCTTCTCACCCTATATTAAGCTCCCAATTGCACCTTATCTCCTCTGTTAAATTCATTCTCTAGAACACTGACCCCGGTAAATTGAAATTTCCCCTTTGCTAGGACTATAGATCCCACCCAGCAGTATGGGCTCCATATTCTTCACCATGTGGAAGCAGCTGCAGTTGCTACAGGAGCCAAAAAGCCTTTTGTAGAGCAGAAGTCATTGCAAAAGGATAAAAATCGCAGTGTTTTAAGGTTACTATGAACTAGGTCAGAAATTAGGGGGGATTGAGGTGAGAAGGTATCGATGTTTAAAGCCTAGAAATGGAAACATCTGGGGAAAAAAATCTTTATCTCACCAGAACAGATTGCTCAAAGCAAGAATGATGATTTAGGAGAATTTTTATTTCTTCAAGCTGTTTGTCCATTTCTGCTCAGTTATTTCTCAAGGAAAGAACCTCCTACTACCAAAGATACAAATAAAATGGTTCATATCCTACGGCTGGAAATATTCACCATGGTTCTTAGATATGGTTCTGGTGTGCAGCTGTGCAGTTGCAACACTAAATGGGGAAAAGAAGGAAAAAATAAAGTGAAAGTGAAGGGATAAAATACACAGAAGACTTTTCTACTCACATCAGAAATGGCAGCAGCAATATCCCTTGAACTGCTGACTAAATCATAAGGAACTACACAGCCTTTGTGAAAAATGCTAGCCCTTTATATTTCAGATGGACTACATCTGAATAGTCAAATAGCCATTTACTGGAAAGCTGTCAGCCCTGATTCAAGAGTTTCCAGAAACTTACAGAGAACAGGTCATATAGAATACAAGGGTAAGAAAAAAGGAAATGAAATCATAAAGGAAAGTAGAAAACAGATGCCCAGTTTTCAGTAAGGCCACTTACTTAAAGCAACTCTTTACTGAGGAATACTTAAGAATAAAGCACAGCTCTGAACCATCAGAGTCTGTTTTTCAGATTCCTATACTCCACACACCCATCCTTATACTCTGAGCCTGGCATATATATTTCTGAAGGAAATAATAATCTCTCCTCAACTAACCAGATCAGCAAAGATGATGATGATGATGCAGGCCCTGCTAGCTAATAAAAGGCTTGTGAATCTTCACACGGGCCACAGAATACCATCTTTGCCAGGATCTAATACCACAGATAGTCAATGTTTTTGCTCCTATTAAAAGTGTATGAAGGGAAAGAAGGCAAAGTAGTCCTGCAAGTTAAAGATTATCTGAAATGGATAGTTTCTATATTGGGGTATTCTTATAATGCTTTTGGGAGAGCTGCACAAGTCCAGAAAAATTTGTACTGGATTTTCACAAAAAGAAATGCTCACACAGTCTAGTAATTCCCTGCTTAGGGACTTATATCAGTCACATGACTAGATTTCTCACCAGACTGCAGCTAGATATATTCATGTCTACTTAGGATTTCTGCTTCAATTTCATATTCTAAAATTATTTTTACTTTAGCTAAGATGGCAAAACCACGGCGGAACCAGAAACGAGTCATGTTTGGTTTAGGACAACACTGGTATGACTTAATTTATCTTTGGGCAGATCTGAATATGCGTATCGACTAAGGCATGCTCACATGCTCACGCTCACATGCATGTAAATTTCTGTTTTGCAAAGCATCTTCCCTATGTATATACCTTGTTACATATGTAAAGGAAGTATCTGAGCATGGACCTCTACCTGGCATTTAACAAGGCATGTACAGAAATATAACTTCAGCATAAGAACTACCTCACTGGATCAGTTCAATACATTGCCTCCCACCACAGATGATAAAAAGATTTTCTGCTATTACAAAATGCTTGTGTTATGCACATAGGAGCCTGGCTTCTTTTAAAGTCAAGGGAGACATTTAATGGGTGCTAAGGAGTGTAAGTTAATCTTACGCCACTGGACGTGTCCTTTTATCTCCATCATCTGGAAGTGAAACTTAGAGAACTAGCCCAGGCCTAGATAGCTAGATTGCAGACACCAAAAATTACATAGAGGCAACACACTCAAGACCCTGAAATATATTCCGTTTTAGAAAATATATTTTCGATCCCGCAGTGTATATTCAGGTTTGGTCATACTCTTTTCCCTGATGGTAAAGTACAAAATTAGTTTGTTTTAAATCCCCAGTGAGACTACAGTTACAAGTAATTAAAGCTCATGTTACAGTCTCATAAATGATAATGAACTTTGAAGGCCGAGGAAAATTAAGCAATATTGGGAATGCAATAATAAGGTTGCTTGTAAAATTTATGATATGGAAAAGAGAAACAGGCCATACTTTGGCATAGGGAATATTCATAAAATTGAAACATCCCAAATTATTTTGGGGAGGAGTTGAAAAGAAAGCTGGATTTTTAAGTAGCTCATTTTTCATCATGCAGCACTGAGCGAGCAGTGGACAGGAAAAATATGCTATTTCAGCATGCTGGGTCGGTGTAGTGCACTGCTCTCCCACAAGAGATAATTTAGAGGAAAGAATTATTTTTATAAAATGTCCAGGGTGGGTTTCATTATTATAAAATATTTAGGATGGGATTCCCCTCCTTCCTTTCTCCTCAAGCCTCTCTTAATTATTCATGACTTGGAAGRGCTGTGGGAGAGACAGCAATACTGTGAGGTGGGAGATCTCCAGGGTTACCTTCAGTTGAAGATATTATTGCACTGGGAGTTATCTTCAATATTTTAACCCTGGAAATTTTCCCACAACACTTTCTTTGGTTACAGCTTATTTAGTGCTTTTTTGTATAAGAATATATTGCTTGACAGGAGTCTTAGTGCCTTATGTTGGGTGCTATTATATATCTCATCAACTTCCTGTTCTCTTTCTCAGTCTCTAACACAGTGGCTTGCAACTGTGACTTGAGCATTTATCTACATACTWGCTTCTAGTGTGGATTAAAACATTTCAAATTTAAAATATATATGAAATTCTATTAAAAGTTTAATTTGTGGTGGTGGTGGTGAATACCACTTTTTCTTGGTAGGCCTTGGGATTGTTTGAACACACTATTGCAAAGGAAACTCTCTTTCTCCAGACAGTTCTTTTCTTRCTCCCTGCTTAAAGTCTGAGAATTCAGTCAAACACAGACCCTAATAAATATTTCTCAACTAAAGTTGACTGAGCAGAATTAGAAGAGCTAGCACTCAAGCTGAAAATAACTAAAGATACAAGCCTCATGGTTTTGCTTGACATCTATTTTTTAACCTTAGAAAGCAGATGTTGCAACTTCGATGAAAAGGATAAAGTACAGGTACTGTTAACTTTAATGGAAAAGAACAGAAGAAATGTGTTGTTAGTGAAAGGAAAAGTGAACTCTGTCATGTGTAGGTTTTAATATTTAATGAAACTATATGGACGCAATCCATTATGTGACAATTTAATTATATGACAAAAAGGTTTGATAAATAATATTGTGGTAAGACATCTAATTCATTATTTAACAAAAAAATCAATACTTTCATAAATCATACTTCTGCACACACACATTCACACACACACAAGCTTTTTCAAGTAGGCAAAAATCCAGATTCCATAAGCCATTTATTTTCTGGTCAGGACAAGTTCAAATTGAAGTTTAATCAGGCCTAGTTGGGCATAAATTTTTTATTTCTTTCTTCTTTAAAACTGTTGATAGATCAGCAAGGATCGCTGCTGGATTCCTTCCTCAGATAGCTTCCTGAAAGTGCTGTACAAATAGAACGATTACCTTTTGTATTTAAAAGACAAAGATGAAGAGCCAAATTGCACTACTCTTAATCACACAAAACTGCTGTTGAAGTCAATGGGATCACTGAGGCGAGTAGTCAAGCAGGCAAATAAGTGTTTTCAAGATTAGTGCTTGAGTTTAGACATAACATTACAATCAATAACAGGCAACAAAGGAAGCCCTCCTGAAGGAGCAACCGTGGTAATGATTTACAGTAAAGGATTGCCTCTTTCTCCACAAACCATTCAGATAAAAGCAAGGCCAAGGGAGCGACCCCCATGGTAAACACAGATTTTGTCATGAGAAAATGAAGGGGACCAGGAAGGCAGAGAGATGGAGCAGGAATGGGGTGGCAGGCACATGGTGAGGAGGAAGCAAAGCATCAGGCAGTCTGGGGAAGAAATCCAAGATCYTGCATGTAGAGTGGGTGGGATGAGGAAAGGAGTGAGGGGAGCACAGCAAAAGCAAATTTGGGGTTGAGACAGCTAGAGAAATGTTGGAAACTGGCTTCCAGCAGTTTTCTCAGATGAACGTTGGTGCTTCACGTCACATAGCTTATGAAGAGTTAAGATGGGGAAGAACTAACAGATGTTCCTCAGTCTTTCAAACTCTCCCCACGCTTCCCTGTGCCTCATACTGCTACACACCCATTTGTCACACCGTGCCTGGTGGGTTGTGAGGCCTGCCCACATGGCAGGAATTGTTTTTTGTTCAAATTTCTCATAAATTCCCTTTTAAAGCCTACAATGTTTTAAGTGACAGCAGAGAGAAGTCATTGGAAATTTGATACAGTGAACTCTTTACTTCATTAAGCACAGTTTTGTGTCTTGTACTGGTATTAGTTTGCTCTACCACACCTGATGGCTTGTGAGTCCTGCCCATATGGTACGACTCAAGGGCACAATGCTTTCAAGTTATTCAAAACAGTCATATCTCAATTAGGCAAAATGATAGCTTCTCTTTTTTTTTAACCACCTACCACAAYATACTTCTATTTGCAAGCCATCTTTACTTTTAGATACTAATAGTTCATTTTCTGATGTTTTTACCAGTTTGCCTACTAAACAAATCTCCCACAAGTATTAAAAAAAAAAAGAAAAAAAAAAAAGGCTATTTTCTTATAGATGTCCACTCAGCTATTTATGCCAAATATATTTAGTACCAAACTAAGCAGCCCTAAAGCTTCTTTTAATGTACTGATTTCTTTCATTCTGACATCATTAGCATTTTATTGCCTGTTTGTCACAGTGATTTTTTTTGTTTGCTTGCTTCAAAAGCACTTGCTACATAACACTTGATCTCGGGAGTTTATTTGCTCCTCATGAACTCATGTAATTATGTTTTCATTACTTTACATCTTTCCTTAGGCTGCTTAGGGCTGCAGGCTGTCTTTTGGTTTTAATTTTTTTTTTCTTGGAAATGAGTATCTGAGGAATTTGTCTGGGCCTACATAAAAACAAACCGATGAACAAATCTCTCCTCCACAGGGTTTTCCCAAGAAGCTATGAGAATGCTAAGTACATACATTAATATATATATATATACACACACATATCTCTGTATGTTTATAGTTCTCAGTACCAGAAGAGGACCAGAGAGCATTCACCATTGCTGAGTGCATGAATTCAGTATTTGATCTTCATAAGCAATGGAATCTCTGCTAAAGAAAATTTCACTGAAATCAAATTTGTTCCTATTCACCAGCGTATAGTCCAATTAATTCTTTTTTCTCTACTTCACTATTCTGAATTATCCATAAAGGCCTCTGCATTTTGAATTACTAAGCTCCTTCTGTAGAATACTGTATCACATTTGCCTAGAAGTATTCCAGCTGTAGTGCTACATTAGCCCTGTGAGAATTTTGAATTATTGCAGCAGGACTTACTGCTGCCTTGAGAAGGGTATCACAGTTGTGCGGAGAAGTTGCAGTTCGTCACARGTCTATCTGGAGGAAAGGCACATAGAAATGCTACAGTGATACCCGCTTCTGGTCAGCAACACCATTTCACCCTGCTGTACCTACACAGCCAATGCTGAAAGCTACCTAGGAGGTACTACTACTTGAAAACAAAGTCCATACYTGTTGATATAAATGCGTAAAATGTTAAATGAAAGGTTTGATAAAAATCAATTTTCTTTTTCTAAGTTGATCACAAGAAGGATAGGAAAACATTTTTTTCTATATTTGTTTGTGTCCTGGTTGGAATTTTTTAATTAAAAATGTATATTTTTAATATAAATTTTTGCTGAAAATGCTTATGCTAAGCAGTATAAATGCTTATGCTAAAACATAACACATATTTATGTAGACTTATTTCCTAAATATTTAGAAAAAATACCCCTGAATTTTTAGGCTCTTTTTTTTCTGTTGTTTCAGCATATTAAGCAAACTTTTAATTTGTTTTCATTTCATTATTTCATAGGATCCAAAGAGAATAGGATCCAAATTTCACAGGAGACAAAATCTATTGCATTTAGTTTGTCTAAATAAGTGGCATATTTGGAAAATTCTGTTTCTATGAATGAATCCATACATATACTGTGAAAATTAAGCAGGACAAAACTGGTTGTTTTACCCAGTTCTGTATCTGTGAGATGGGAATGAGGTACACTATTCTTCAAAAAGGAAACAGGAGAAGAATATGCCCAATAGGTAATTATGGAAATATGGCAATGTATTTAAATATGGCTGTTGCTGTCCTTAAACAATATGGCAGCAAGGAAAAGAAATAAGRAAAAGCAAGATTCATATTAATATTATTCAAAGGTAGTAATTCAAAACTATGGCTCATAGTTTGGTAGTCCATTTAGCATTAGCCCTCAGCAACTCCATATCATAGAGATGGTAATAAAAATGATAATGGTTTTGTTTCTGTTTAGCTTTTAAAGATTTTGGAATATAGATCTACTTTCCAACAGTGCCATGAAAATTCAGTAGTAATGAAATAAAGTATCTGATTAAAATTTTCAGTATGATCCTAGGACAGTCTATTTTGTTAATTTCTTTGAGGCTACTAGAGCAGAATTAGAAATGGTGAAAGCAACAGCGTTTAAATTAACTTCTCAGAGATTACAAAGAACACTAGATATTTAATTTGGGATTTCAGTCTTCTATGTGCAACTGACAAGCTGACCAATGTAAAGGCCTTTTATGAAAATTGCAATATGTATGAAAGTTGTAAATTATTCACATGAAGATATGAAATGATCAACAAAGCCACTGGATAATTAATGATGTTGTCATATATTTTGGACTAATAATAAAGTTCTCCTTGAACTTTAGTTCTCCATCAGTGATTCCTCTGCTATAATCACAAAAGCAGTTCTAGTCTATGTTCACATRCCAAAGGAATATAAATATCCTAACTTAAAAACATTTGGTTTAGTTTTGCAGATTGTTCAATGCTTTTATACAACTTCACACAATGGGCTGCACAACAACTCTCATGGTAYGTAGTACATGGAAAGTACATTTTTCTGATTTTTTTTTAAATCTTAGAAGAAGCAACAATAACAATGTTCTTATTTAGTACTATACATAGGACTACTGTAAGAAGATGAAATGATCTGTGTTTTTTTTATTCATTAAATTTTCTAGTGTTGGTTTAATCATAGGGCATCACAGTAATAACACTGTCCTGAATATATGAAGACAAAAGACATTAGCATAACACYGCAGAAAATCAGACACTGCAAAATAGCCCCTTTAGGATTCACCTACATCCAAGCCTCCCACATTTCCCCAGTTTTATTTCTGATAGCAATGTATCAGAGAGCAGGCTCCTTCAAATCTTTTGAAGAGTGACCTACTAAAAGCAATTTGCACCCTTAGGAGGAATCTTGACTGTCTGGCACAGAGGTTTAGTGTAAAAACRCCACCTTCTTAGCAGCATTTGGAGTAAGCTGGCTTAAAAAAAACAACGTATTTTTACATCTCCCCCAGATGCACGAACACTGATGATAGAAGAGCCTTAAGTTTTCTTTCCTTTCTTAGCACAGTAGATGCCAATTGAATTAGGAAGGCAATTTCTCTGTATTCTTAAATGCAWTAATTTTAAAATTTATTATAAAAATAGAGGCCTTGTCCTGGATATGGCAAATCAATAGGAATCAGAAACTTGATTTTGGTGTGTGTCTTCATAAAGCTGTATATGTTTACTTCACAAAATTCTACCACCTGTCGGAGTTCTTGGAATAAATTTCTGCTGGTAACCCAAACTTCTCTCAAAATAAAAGTGTAAAACACCCACTCGTTTAAATTTTGCTTTCTCTACCGTCTTATTTTAAGTTGTTATTCATAGTGTGATACCATGATGCCATTCAGAGTTCTGCTGTTTTCCAGTGGTCTAGATAGCATATACAGCGGGATAGTTTCAACYCTTCGCCTTGCATTAAAGTAAAAATCATCTCTCTGAGAAGTTTGACTGTTCTCTCATGTTGTCAAACTGCTGAGTGCATCTTTCCAACCAACCAATTGAGTAGTAGGGGGCAATACTGGTAGCACATGTGGAATATTCTATACTGGCATTCCTCCACACTTTGGAAAGCCACTCTTTGTCCACGCTCAGCCAGCAATGGAGTTTCACACACGTACCTGGACCAGCATCTATTTCTTGATCATTTTGTTCCTGGCTCTGTATGGTGATTAGCCACATCTGAGCAGATGCCTGCCCATCCGTGATTTCAGGTTTCCTGGCTCAGGTTTATGAAGAACCTCATCCCTAGAGGGCACTTGGTGTTTCCCATGCAGGAGGTACTTGGATCACATTCGCAATACTGGACAGCCACATGGTGCTGTTAAGAGGAAAGCACTCCCCAATGAGCTGAGCCCCAGAGCTGAGGGACATCTTCATCACAGGGAAGGAACCAAAGACAACAGCATCAGGGCTGAACCTGTCCTGCCCATTAAGAGCAAAACAGAATCTCCTTCGGGTGTGCCAGCCTGATTTGCAGTCACTGCAAGCTTCCTGTTACCCTCCTGATTGTAAGAGAAGGACACCACACAGAACTCAAACACCTCTGTAAGTCAAGCTCTATGTCTTTAAGCAGCAAAGAACTGAGAATTATTTCCAATGCTCGGTTAATTGGAGGTGGATCCATACATTCATGTAAAATCTGGAAGTGCTCTGGCATTCTTATTTCCATAATGGATGCATTTGTTGTTATAGGTAGAAGGATTTAGAGTGTAAAAGAAACAATTTCTAAATATTTCTCAAAATGAAAAAGATATAATTTGAAAAGTTTTTGTTCAAAGGTAGTTTGTTCTAAATGCAGTTTTATGGTTTTCTCGGTGATGAAAGTAGTGCCAAGATTTTAACTACCTACAGTAAAATAACTATGATGAAGCTATAACTATGGAGCTTCTCCATTATTCCAGAYGCTCTATATGCTGTCCCAGGAACATCTGCTACTTTCTTCTGGGTATAAGTATGTTGTTTGTAACGTGTCTTCTGTCTGCCCAAAGGCAGTGATGGTTTCGCATTCCCTTTTAACTCCTGCATGGCAGGATCCACAGCTTTTTCTAGTCCATGATGTAACTGAAACATACGCAGTCAATGTACTAAATGCGTGAGCAGTTCCASATCTCCATTAATCCAAGCACGGTTTACTGGTACTTTGTGCAGCAGAATACTAGGTAGGCTTTCTAAAGGAGTGCTCAGAAAATTTGCATATTTATGCAAAAAGAGAAATCCCAAACCCTTTCTGAGCCATCTTAAACTCAGYTTATAATGATGAATAGCTCTAAGCAGGAAGAGAAGAATCAAAGAAGCTACTACATACATGTGCATAATCATCTCCATGCTAGATCCCTAGGAATGCTTTGGGAATAGGCAGTAGGGATGCAGATACTTTCAGCTTCCTATCTATGCAGTTGCCATGTACAGATTGACAGATATTATCCAACTGTTCCAAAACAGGTAATACAAGCAAATTCTACAGCTGCTTTATAGAGAGGCTTCCTTTTCCTCAGAGTATCCACTCAGTTTCTATTCATGCTTTGGGATCTGCATCTGGGGCCTTGGARTGAGCTGACTGTTAGATTCTACAGCAATGTAGACTTTTGTGTAGCTCTACTTTAAAATTGCTACAGGGTGCTTAAAGTTATGAAGATTATTCTCCTGAAACCTGAATATGCATATACGTGTATGCCTGTAGAGGAAAGTAGAAGAATCTCAGCAGCATCACATTGGTAGTTCTTTGTGCTATCTGGTTGTCTAATTGCAATTCAGGAACACAAAGAAAGCATCTTTTGCTYTGGTATTTCTTCAAGCCTATTTGTGAAAACGTAGTCTAAGTACGCACATTAAATGTGGTAACATGGCAACTGAATCTGCACCCATCTCATTTGGAGCCCAGATTTCACCATATCTTACACGCTGCTCTTATGAGAAGCCAAAGGCGGTGTTTTTGTCAAGCAAAGGGGAATGATATGCTCTGACACACAGTGTGGAGAGTGTACATCTGGCTTATGGTTTTGGAGGTAGATCGTGGCAAAGAGGGTATGGGGTTTGTTAAAAAAAAATGTAGAGGACAAACAAAACCTGCCATTTCAAGTTTTCTTTATTTCTTACAGATCATAATAATTTCCTGATTGTCATAAGACTGCATGATAAAGTGTGAAAAAACTGTAGCAGCTGTGGTGGCAACACATGTCATTGCTGCGCATACGCTGAGATTTTTCTCCTGAGACTCTTAAACATATGCAATRAAGCATTCAATACACACAGTTAATATCTAACAGCAATTTCTGCGTGTGTTTGTGTACTCTATCAGCAATGTCTGGAATAACTGCCAGCTTTTACAAATAAAAGATAGGTACGACAACATCCTGCTTAGATTGTTACATCCCATTTAAAATGGAGGACTGACTGAGTCGTGGTTTGGCATTCCTTAGAGAAGTAATTAACACAAACAGGCAAGAGTCTCAAAGCAGAAAAGAAGTATTTCAACTCAACAATCTCAGTAATTATAAAAAARAGCCTGAAATTCTCCTGCACCAGGCAAGTAAATACTAAACCTGAAAATAACGTGCTCGGACTAAACTGTCTTCTTTGTGATTTAAATTTATAAAAATCCAAGTATAGCATAAATACTTAACATGTTGTTTTGGTGCCAATCYGTTCACACCACTAGTCATTCATACACCTTGCTCACACATTTAGTATCCTTTACGGATACACATATTTCAAATGAATGCAAAAAAGGAGATACTGATATTAAAGGAACATCATGAGGTGGATGGTTGTGATGYAGAAAACTATACTCAATTGCTTTAATTGCTGCTTGAATACTGTTTGGCCCTAATCTTGCGACCAGGTCCATAAGCAGGATTTCATGCATCTGTTTTAAGAGTCACCAAAATGAGGTGGCTTTAAGAGTTACATGCAAACCTGACCATTTCTGGCAACCTAGGGTATAAGATTTTAGCATTCAGTGGTAAAATCACAGTGAGTACGATGATTATCAATACACTTATTTAATGMAAATTATGTTTCTTTTACAATCTAGCATTTCTGCCAGCCATTTGTGAATTGGTGAGGGTAAAAAGATGGAGAACTGAGTTGTCTATAAAAGGCCATTAATAAGGCCATAAAAATAATAGGCCAAATTATCTGCTTCTATCTGATTTTTGAAGGTTGAGAAGCTCCATTGGAGCTTCAGTGCAGCTAGACTAAATTTCATCTGCTGTACATCCATCACACATACAAACCTTCTGTTACACATCTGCATTTCTGTCTTTTAAATTTGAAATGTCTTAAAAAGCAAAACAGAATCCAAACAACAACARAAAAATCCTACTGAATTCTAATCTATTTTACACTTAAATCCATTTACCTTTAAAAATACAAATGCTCTTACAGATTTTTAAGATAAGGTTGGATTAGTATGACCATACATTTTGTCATAATATCTGTTTAAAATGATTTTTTTTAGAGGAGTCATAAAAATATTCATAAAAATATCGCATGTTTTCCATGCATTTCTGAGGGCATGGTGGGCAGTTATAGAATAAATAATATTCTTTATTTGCACTCCAGTCTTGAAAGGAAATAAAACATAAGGAGGCYAAAATAAATATCACAACTGAAGCCAATAGTGGTTTTACAATCACTGTGCATATTTTATTAGTACATTATATTTCTGAGAAGTTTGGGAAGAAAGCAGTGGGACAACAAACAGAACTCCATCTATGAAAAATCAATTATTTTGAYTGGATTTTTAAAAAGCATTTCGATATGGTACCACTACACATCACTTACAAGGTTTGAAATGCACTGGAGCAGAGCATTTCCCATTTAGCAAGCCAAGAATATACCTCACGGACTGGCAAAAAGTGTTTTGGTGCATATGCAACTGCAATTTTCAGCTAGGAGAAAGASGATATGATTCACAGCCATTTCCTTGGAATAATTCTACCCATAGCAAAAGAATCTTCCCCACATCTGAAATGATGACTGCACATCATCTGTAACTCACRTGAGTTCCCAAGCCAGGGCTGTAATTCTGCATACACATGCCTAACTGCTAATTTTCCTGTCAGCAACCCTATTGAGATAATTGATTTTGCATAGACATATTTTTTATTGGCATATGCTAGCTAAGATAAAACCCATGTACATTTTTGCAGGAACATGATAATGCTGTAAATAGTTTGCAGAGGGACTCATCTCCTTTGCAACAGGGATTTAAGATTAAGGTTGAGCCAAGACCACACAAAAACATGGGAGTGGGCTAATGAAGGTCAAGCTCTGAAATACCCAGTCTGAAGAATATGTATTAACTGAAACAAGAAGATATGTCACAGACGACATTTGATTATCAATAAAGGATAGTTTAGCATTCAGGTTCTGCAGTTCTCTCTTTCTGTCTCCTAGATTTTAGTGCAATAAATCTTATGAGTACTAAAATATATATAAACGTGATCTCTTCTTTTTCTTTTCCCTAGGTATTGCACACACTTCAAGTTCACTTTTTCTAGTTCAACATAAACATGGGAAGTCAGTAGTTACTGTAAGAATGGATTTTCACATTGTTACGAGCCCTTCCAGAGAGTTCAGGAAAATATCACGATCTGCAAGATTTGTGACAAAACCACTGGAACCTGGGATATGAAGAAAACTTGCAGAACAAAGTCCAATCCCTTGTTATTGCAGGTGGCCATATCAGAGAATGGATTCAAAAATAGGATTAATCTCAATCTTAAAGCTAATTAACTTTTATCCCCTCATGATTCCCAGTTGGAAGGCTCCAACTTCCAGAATCTCAAGGCTCTTCCAGTTAAAGATTTCTTTGTTTTCTGGTTGTAGATAAGAGKTATCTACAGCCATCCTATCTAATCCCCTACCTTTTTTTTTTTCTTTTCTTTTCTGGCTGCAGCAGTTATAGACAGTACTACAATAACCTCTTTCTTTCCTCTCGCTCTCTTACAATAATCATTATCCCTAGGCACTCTAAGAGCTTTACTCTGCATCTCTCCTAGTCTGAGTTTGCCTTTTCCTAAAAATGGGAGAGGGAACACTGAATTCCATGGAGGATTCTACTGGTGTCATGTGTAATACCTGTTTCTGCCAGATTTCTGTTTCTGTTAGTATGACACCTAGTGATATCCTARGGTTTCTCATATTTTTGCACTCTCCATAACCTGAAGCTGCTCAGCAGAATCAGAGACTTCTCTGCCTCATCTATTTTCACTTTATCAAAGATCAGGCAATTCTCTCCATGCATTAGCTTTGTCAACAGCAGATTTGCCACTACCTTGCTGCATTTAATACTGAAAATATTAAAATATTAAAATATTAAATAACACTGTTTCTGATTCCTGAGAAAATCCACCAAGGAACTCAAGACTCTTCTTTCTAATTTATTTATCACTATTTGCTTTTTCTCCAGTTTTTAACTGCTTTATAGTTGCTCTAGTAATCCTACCTTTTCATGATTCACTAATTACATTGTGTTTTATGCTTTYCAGAAATTCAAATACAGGTTTGAAGCATGGAATAGGATTGTGAAAGCATTGCCCATAATGCTCGTTGTAGCATGCCAACATAACATTTATCACATTTTTCTCTTAAAGTTTTGTATTTATTTATTTTTCTAATCTTTATTTGGTCCAGAACCTTAATTATACTCAGTTGAGAACCAATAGCCGTGTGTACTTTCACACTGTTCCTATTCACCTCTTTGAACTTCACAGTTCCTCTGCTTTAAAACGTTAATTTTCTTCATTTTTCTTGGTTTTCCTCTCTGAAAATATTTTTTCTTCCATCTATTTTTAGCCAAATGAAATAATGGTTGCTGAGTTAGAGACTACAGAAGCAGCAGTTATAATAAAATCTGTAAAAAATAAAATCTATGGAATTGATGGAGTACTTAGTGAAGAAACCTGTTGCCTGTTGAATTCAGGAATAACTGAGTTATTATTACTTTTAATAGTAGTAGTATGCAATCTGTGCCTGGGAAATTAAAATATTTCACAGACGTATTGGGATGACAATTCCCRATATTTATTTTACTAAAAACATTACAATGATTGATGTCTGTATTCACATCTGTCCTGTGAAAAATAATAACTTTCCACCTGCCGTGGTTCCACCAAACCAACTTGATGTTACAGACTTGTTAAATGCTGTATTTTATCTACTCATCTTACTACTCTGCAATCAACACCTYCAACACCTTTCTTCCTGTCTTCCTTACGAGCACATACCATATCTTTATTTTCCCTCTCCCTGCCACACAGCAAGACTGGGGCACAGCTGACTTTTTCTGCTCTTTAGAGTAATAATGACTCCCTTTGCCAATTACCAACACAAGTCCATAATATCCCTACAATGTTGCCTGCTTTTCACAGGAAAGAAAAAAGAAGAAGAAGAAAGAGCAGCCCTGTAAGCAGTAGGATTCACAGAGTGCAGTTACCTATTGGTTTGTCTCTTCCCCTTGGCCCCCTTTGCCTGCTGTGCACCTCCTGAGGGCTGGAAACCTAAAATGAGGTAATAAAACTGACCCAGTTTTCTGGAGGGAATAGGCAGAGTGCTTCAGCTCTCCTCTTTATTTATCCAGCTACTGTCCTGGTAATTTTAGCACTTTTATCTATCATTTTCTCTTCATCACTACTAAACCAGACATAGAGMTTATGCAGCCACTACTGAAATTCTCCTCTAGTTCCTTAAACTAATGCTCATCAACATCACAGACCTTGGCAGCAATGCTAAATCTTTAGACATYCATCAGAAATTATCAAAATATCTTTGAAGAGAATATAGTGCCATTGAGATTTACCAGTAAGAATTAATTATATTAGAAATTGTGTTAAATGACATTGGGAGTCCTAAACTTTGTATTTCTACACTGAAAAAACAGCAAGACCAAAAGGTTCCYGTATTAAAAAAATCCTCAAGTGAATAAGGTAAGGAGAAACAGCAAGCTCAGAAATATGTTAGAAGTATATCTTCAGAAGAAAACATATTAGGAAGGACTCTTTCTCAAAGTTACTTTCTGAATGACCTCTGAAGCATGTTTGCTACTCAAAGTACACTTAAGTAAATGTCATCTAGAAAATGGAGCTATTACAAAAAGACATTACAGATACAGTGTGATAGATGCATATCAGGTGCTAATACCACACCTATTTATAGCTCTAGGGGTGAGAAGATCTCCCATGCAGAGTAAATGTGCCTCATCTTAGCTGAGTGCAGCAAGAACCTCTCATTTACCACAGGGATGTGTGAATGGCCTCTACAAAGACAGTCCCGTTGCTTGCACCAGCTTTTTACTGACACCTTCCCTCTGGGAGTTCTTTAGAATCACTAATTCAGAGGCCAGAAAGGAGCTATGCTAGATATCTCCTGAAGAAGGACAAATAAGTTGTTTAAATTGTGTCTCATTTAAAGTTTTTTATGCTTGCAGGCCCCAGGACTTGAACAAGGACTACAGAGTCACATGCTGTGCAGCTAATACGACCTTASTTTAATTCTCTAAAAAACAAGAACACTTACCAGCTCCTGATGAGTGCTCCTGTCTTGGAAGACATAGAGTGAGTACTAAATAGTTTTGGTAATTATGCAAAACATGGAAAGCAAGTTAAAAAGAAAATTGGGACTTTAATGCTGAAGCCYGTTTGGCTTATATATTTTGCAGATGAAATAAGGCTGCATAGTCCACACTGCGCTCAAAAGGTGAAACTGTAGTCAGGAATGRTTGTAAACGTGAAGAGATTTGTCCCTTAGAAGGCCTGCAGTCTATTTCAGGTCACTGCGGTATTTGAAGTTAGCGTGAGGATCGTGCAGCCTGTACCTCTTCAGGGACTTCTCCACACCCTGATGTATGTAGTATCATAGATGTATCATCTACCACATTCTGATTGCAAATTGCTTCTCTGTGTTTAAGCTGTTTAAGCTTGTACATGGCAAAAGAAAAAGTTATATGAAAAGTTCACAGACACATTCATTTTAATCTGCACACTGCTTACCAAGTGTTTTTGCTTTATGGAAGGAAGACATTTCCATTGTCTCTTTCAATATTCATATGTACTGCAAAATTGCTAAAGCARTGATAACAGAATTTTCTGTATTCAAGTGGCACAAAATGTCATAGAAGCAGAGATTGTTGGTATAAGATTGAAAATTCACTGACTTATCTCTGCATGTTTTGCTTGATTATACCGGATATGTTATGTGTGGAAGCCATCTTAAGCCATTGGGAACAAAAAAAGGAAAAGAAAAACAGGAAATATATAAATCAGTGTTTTAATATTGCAATATTAAAATGGAAAAAATAAAAATACATGGCCTGATTGTTGTATGGATAGCTTTTGCTCTGCTTTCCCGCAGGATAGCCCTGAAGTAATATATTTATTACAGACCAATCTTACTCACGTATTTGAGCAGAATTGTAGCTAAATTGTCCTGAGTTGTGGAAAATGCACCCTCTACTGGCCCTGAAAGTCATGTTAAAAAGGAAAAATCTGGAACCTTTCTAAAYTCGCTTCTCTGAAAACATGTACACTTCCTTCTCAATGACTTAATTCATTATCCAGAGTGGAGATGGAAAATAAATGACTTCATTTATAAAAATATGGTTTCCTTAAAAGAGTAATAGAGCATATGTTTTATACATTAGACTTTCTGAAAGGATGCTAAAAAGAAGAATGCATTTTAAGACTAAAATGAACATGTTTTAAATGAAGAATGGCCTATTTGTGCAACAGAATGTAACAGGTATCATATTGCCAATAAAGCCTAATGACAATGGTCAGGAATATAGATTGATAGAGAAATGTTTGCTCTGTCTACTGTAGGCAACAAAATTAGGTATGATCTGGGATTCCTAAACTGAGGCAGACAAATTATATAATCTAAGGAGAAAAATAAATATGTCTGATGTATCTAAACTGGATTCCTGAAAGCGTGGCTCTTCTGTGCTTTCCTATTTCGTCAGGAGTACACAATTYTTACGGGTAGTATGTCTCCATTTTTCTTCTCAGACCAATGCAAATTAGGATAACTGAACCACTTTCATTACCCATAAATAAGAGAGTAAAATATATATATTCCAGTTAAGAGCAGACTTGCTTTGTAACTGCAGGGTACAAAGGTACGTGTCCTCAAGCACAGCCACTTTGTACGTGCTCCATGTACCTTCCACACACCACACCAGGTGCCTGCAGCATTGCCTCTGCAGTCGGCCGCCTTGGCATGGGGCAGGGCTCTGACCCCTTTGCAGCACCCCTGCAGTGCAGCAGTAAACCTGCCAAGCAGAGTACCACAGCTYGTGTGGGGGTTCCTCTTTTCAGAGAAGAGCCCTGAGGCTTGTCCAAGAGCAACTCCCTCTACTTAAGGATAAGAAAGGAGGCCCAGAGGACGCAACAGAGACACAAGTAAGCTAACCCCTGCTGAAATAAATGGCCACATTGACTTATGTCACTCTAGAGAGATGTCATGTTTTAACAGTACCCTCCTCAATGGGTTGTGCAGTTAAAGATACTGTCTAATGATGTGTGTTACCACATAACGATAATGGTCTTCATGGAGCTTCTCTTTAATGATGTGTGTTACTTTATAATGATAATGGTCTTCTTGGAGATAGACTATAGCTTTAATATCACAACCCCACTGAGGAGGCTGTACTCAAAACATTACAGCTCTCGTCCATGACCTCTGTAAGCAGCCCATTAGTCAGCGGGTAGTCATCATAAGTCAGAAAAAGCCTTCAAAAGGAAAAATAAAATTAAAGTCAGGGAGCGCAAGTCCGCCAAGATGATGGAGAAAATATTATAYGGAAGGAATAACATATACACATAAAGGGAAAGAAAGAGAAAAAAAAAAAAAGAAAGAAGGGGAGAGAGAGAAATGTAGTGTATAACCTGTTTTTCCTCCACTATGCTTGCTTATTGTTCCTCACTAATTATTTGAGGAATCTATATCTTWTTCCTCTCCTCTCCTTTCATTTCTGCAAAAGCAACGCATCAGCTGGGAGATGAGAACAAATTGATATGAGCCTCCCAGGAAGCCTGACCTTTCGTTTGTCGAAAAATCATAAAGTGACTCAAGAGATCTTTTGTGCTGAGTTCTCTCCCCCCTTGCCCAATAAACATTTTTGCTACTTGTGGAGGAAGGCTCAATAGTTCCTAGGACTTCTGTATAGATTCCTAGCCTCAAAATGCATAAAATATTTGTTATTAACAGAACTCTTACCAGTATGATAATAAAATGGACTAATTCATGACGACTACCAAGCATGTTTAATTTAACATGATGAATGCCCTATCACTATGTGAAAAAAGTAATAAAAAAACACATAGAGAAAATCAAGGATAAAAATTAATAACCATTTAAGTCAGAATAGTTAGCTAGACAAACCAAAGAGTCTTGGAATTGAGCTTTTCTTATAAACCAAATTTAATTTTGAGATTCAAAGGTTCTAACCAGCTTCCCCTAATTATCAAATTGTTTTTATTTTCCAATGTTCTTAAATGTGTTGGCTTGGGTAACAAACTGGGCTCCAGTCATAATGCATGAGAGATTGTCTCATGGTATTTCTGTCCCAACCATARACATGAAGAAGCTGGACAATGTACTTTTAATCAATGATCTGAAGATAATGAACATAAGAAGTGACCTTAATTCTTGRCTCTACCACAACTTCCATCTAGTGTAGTCATCTAATCATGCATTGCTTCATTTGCATGGTAATGTTTCTCTGAGAAGGATATAATGATTATTTCTTCAGTATGCATAAATATCAATGGAATCATGCAGGTGATCTAACATCCTCCAGTTCAATCAGGACAATCTGAATATTTTTTCATGTTTCAGGTAACTTATCTACTTATTCTAAACAAACAGTATATCACCTTTTGTATAATTCTGTCTCTTACCATATAGAAAATATACCACAAGTTATTTTATTTTCAGAGAAAAAAATAACTTTGTTTCTCTTAAAGTAGATACTGTGCTGTGTTTTATTTAGAAATTAAGAAGACAGGTATTGGAAACTAATGAAATAGGCAAAGACATGGTTACTGAAGTAGGCATTTGAAGATTTTCAGGGAAAAAAATAATTAGACGTAATTCAAACACTATCTCCTTTCAGGGAAAGATCTTCCCTTTAATTTTGGACACAGTTTACTTGGATGGAATTTGTTTTTCTTAATTTTAGACATGTGCATTTTAGAYATTGACAACTCAACTAGTCATCTTCAGTTCCTTACTCAGTGGAGAGAAACAGTTTGCTATATATCTGAGATATCTCTGTAAGAACTACTCAAGTCCTCAATTGATAAACACAGGCTTCAGTGTCATAGGCAAGCAAAAAGAAAGGGAAATTATGTCATTAGTGCTTGGCAATCTTCATYTTCCAAGTGATTTACTTAGAAACCTCATCCAATTAACCCTCGTCAGTARACAAACATTGGAGTATATTCTCTTGCAATAGACATAGAGTTATGCAACACTAGTTCCTGGAGAAACCATGAAATCTAGAGCTTGGCATCATGCCTCTAACAAGATTAAGGTCACTGTGCAGAAGAAATTCCATATGGYATTTGCTTTTCCTCAAATGTCATCCAGATCCTCCAGCTTTGAYTTCCTGAAATACCCTACACCTGTTTTCTTGCATAGATGTCTGATTTCCTTCACTTAAATTTTGCCTTGCTTTGGATATCTCCAACTCTCATTCTACATCAGCTTCATCACCACCATTTGGCTTTCTTTCTCACAGAATCACAAAAAAAAGTTGGGATAGGAGGTACCTCTTGAGATTGTATGGTCTGACCACCTTGCCTAGGAAGGGTCACTTAGACCAGGACTGTGTTCAGTCAGGTTTTAAATATCTCCAAAGATGAAGACTACTTAATCTTTTTGGGCAATCTATTTCAGTGCTCAGTCATCCCGACAGAATATTTTTTTGTGTGTTTGGGTAGAATTTTCTGTGCACACTGCCCCTTGTCATGTCACTGTGCACCACTGAGAAGAGTCCAGCCACATTTTCTTAACATCCTCCCTTCTCTTATTTAAATACATTGATCAGATCACCTCTAAGACTTCTTTTCTCTAGGCTGAACAGTGCCACGTCTTACAGCTTCCCCTTGTATGAAAGATGCTTCAGGGCTTTTTAACCTCCATGGCCTTTGCTGGATTTGCTCAAGTAGCTCCACGTTCCTCTTGTACTGAGGAGACCAGCACTGGACCCARTACTCCAGATGCAGCCTCATCAGGGAAGAGTAGGATCACCTCCCTYGACCTGCTGGCACCACTCTGCCTAATGCAGCCCAGGATCCTGTTGTCCTCCTTGCCACAAGGGTTCATTGCTGGCTCACAGTCAGCTTGGTTTTTCACCAGAACCTCCAGATCCTCCTCTGCAAAGCTGCTTTCTAGTTACTTGGYTCCCAGACTGTATTGCTGCAAGGGTTTATTTCTCTGCAGGTGCAGGATTTTTTTTTTCCATTTCCCTTCGCTGAACTTCATTTTAAAATGTTTTAAATAATTTCTTTATTGTATCTGAACTCAAATGACCGTCCACAGCATATGCAAACTAATTAAGAAGTTCAGAAAAGAGAGAAAAAAAATCACTCTTTCCAAACTTAATCTAATTTAATGACAAGAAATTCAATGGTTACTTTGCCTTCTTTCCTGTCAATACTGAAAAACAAGTGAAAAGACACATATATTGCAAGACTTTTAAGAAAACTGCCTGTGTATGTTCTCAATAGACTTGAGGATGAAGCCCCAACTAGATCAAGATTTGTCTCAAGCTTATTAGATTTGACAGATAGAAAAAATATAGTGATGAACTGAGTCAATTCAGTAAGTAATTACTGATAAATAATAGCTACATATTATTTATTTTTTACATATTGACTCTTCAGAACTTAATAACATAATTTCATTCGTGATGCCAAAAATGAGACTGCATCATTTTGCACAGCTGGTGCCAAAGAAATTTCAGCAAAGTAAGAAATCCAGCATTTTTTTTTTCTAAAAGTTCAGTATTGCTGTAAAGTAGAAATTTTAACTGCGATATCCACATAAGCAAATAAGTCTATTTAATTTCCTCCCACTCCCGCTTTTGGTCTATTTTTTGTGGGAAAACTGAAATGCATAATCAAGTTCCTCTACCAAAGACTCTGCAATATTCAGTATAAACTATTCAGAAAATGAGCACTCTGAAGAGGATTTCATTATCTATAGTTTATTTTCTAAAATCTAACAAAATGCCATAATCAGTGGATAAGATATTGGGTTTCTAAACTGCACGTTAATTTTCAAGAACCATCATGACTGTGATTGAATGCCAAMTAATTTTGACAGATTTTAGAGAAGATTTTAACAGAAGACGTTAATCAGTTCTGCAAGATATAGCACATTTCCTGAACTTTGAAATAAGTCTCTGTTGCTGTAGGCAAATATCTTCTAAAATAAAGATTGGTGGAGCGAGAATTTTATGTCTCATCCCGTTGCCTCCTATAACTATTTTAAGGCACAGCACCAGAGGGAGCTACATTTTGTGAGATTTGTGGTGCTTTGACACTCTTTGAAATATAATCAGTGTCTCAKAATACTTCTTAGGTCTTTTGAGCAGGACAGAGGTTCAGTCTTGTACTCCGTAAGGTCAGAGTCAATATATGCTCAAGGATATGAGGGGCACAATGCCTTTTCAGGCAGTTTTCTTAAGGTTAGACAGACATCCATGTGGCAGTGATAATAGTTATTAGCACCATCAGYGAACACATCACACCTCAAAGGATGCCTTTTCCAAGTCAGTGGCGATCAGCTTTTCCAGCAAGTGAGCTAAGGCACTGTGAGGTTTTTGTTTTTAATGCTGCTGGGGGGGATGAGGAGACCTGCTTTGGGGCTGCCTGCTCTCCTTGCTACTCTCCTTGCTAACYGGCCCTCCTCACCTGCTGCTGCAGGACGTCAGAGAAGCTCTTCTGAAATGAGACACAGCAACAGCATTGGCATAGGTAAGATAAGGCAAGGCAGATAAGACACTGTGGACAAAAAAGTGGAGCAAAATTAGTTGCTTAGGAGCAGATGAGCCTACATGAAGCCTCCATTACACTGTTATTATTTCAGGCCACCAGGGCGGCTGAAAAAGTAAATGATTGTTTTGCCCAATTTATAATGGTTACACACAGCTTATCCCTGTAAAAGCAACACTAAATTTTGAATACCTTTCTTATCTTTATGCATTTGCTTATATGATGGTATAAAAAACACAATCATAAGCTGAAATAAATCCACACATTAGAGGCTGCAATTCCAATGTCAATAAGCATCTGCATAATTCAAGTCAAGGCTCTGATCCCCAGATTTTCCCAGCCTAGAGAATTTCTACTCAGATCTCAGCCTGCACACCATTTTTCTATTCCCAGATATCCATAATACTATGGGTATATATCCAGAATGATACATCTGTTGATAGCTTTATCCATATATACTACTGATGGAATTGCTACTAYATAAGTGCTCCTTAGCCCCCTCCTACTATTTCCTCCTTATGGCAATCAAGGAGTAYAAACGGGATATAATTTATCTGTAGACAGGCTTGTGTTGCTTGTTGGTTTACCCTCAGGTTTGATTAGATCCCATTAAATGTTGAGAAGGACCAATAAATTCTCTCYTGAATTCTGTCTGCACTAAATGTCACTGCACAGACATGGAGAAAACCTACTTATATACAAGAATTGAACCTTGCTTCACTAAAAAAATGCTTCTCCTTTTTTTTTTTCTATTTATGTTACAGTTTGTTTTCTTGATTTTTTTTTTAAGCATGTGGATGGTAGATAAGAATAAAATATGTAACTTATGTGAAATCAACAGAAATATACTAATACAAGATTGGCATGGAGCACCGAAAAATATAAATCTCATGAACAAATGAATTGTCKTCTGATACTCCAGAAACAAGTTCCAAAACAAATAAACAACTCCATATATTTCTGAATACTGCAGCCCTCAGGATCAAGGACGATCAAAGCTAGAATCCATCTTCTTTCAGCCCCTTTATATWATGTCTAGAGCAACTAATTGCATTCTCTACAAAAGACCAAAAGATATCTTAAAGTTTTAGCCATCAGAACAGCTCTGAAAAGCAATCTAAAGTAGACTTTTCTCTCTCCAGCTTCCTTCCCCTAAATAAGGAAGATAAACTATTCAGTAGATCCTGGTTTAGACACCATACTTGTTAGCTAGGACTTTGTGCACAGATTAGGAATAATGTYTGAAAACTGAGTTTCTTAACATCCTATAGTCATGATTACACAGTGCTACCCACACTTTTGAAKACTTCATTAAGCCATGAGCTTAATATAGAATATTAAGAATAAGAATATATAGAATATACAGGATAAGTATATACTAAGAAACAGCAAAACAAAAACGCTAGTAATAATTTTCTAAAAAGGCTCCTGAGAGAAAGTAACAGTTTTCATCAAAAATTTGCCATTCCACAAACATAGATGAGGCCTGCTTTTTCTTCCACAGATGGAAAGAATAAAAACAAGGAAATCAAACTAAGCCAACAATTAAAACAGCGTTAGCAGTAAATTAGCAGTTTGCTCTGTAATGAAAACCATCAATTGCCAACTGTAATGAAATGCATTATTAAAAACATAACGAGGGTGTAAATATACATTGTTGCACAGAGACAGAATATAAAGGAGCTACCCAGAGTGGAAAATAATTAACTTCCAGTGGCAGCAGCATACAAAACAAGTGAGACCCACCATTCTTTACCCATGATTTCTAGACCAGAGGAAATGGGAAACACATGCTGAACTTTTTACTGTATATTGTCCATATGAACCGAGGAAGCTGTATGCTTTGGATGGCTTGCAGGAAAGTGCATAGCCTAGCCACTATAGACAGTGAGTGGAAGATAATAGCTAAAGTTTTGTGACTGTGGTACAAAATGTGTGGCTGAGGCTTAGAAATAAGCATTTCACAGAAATTCTGAGCACTGAAGATCGCTCATTCCTCTAGTCTAGCTGAGTCCCAAAACTAGTCCCYTTTAGTTCAGGGACTAGCATATTCCCCACTGAGAAGGTTTCAGAAGCAGGGGGAACAGGAGCTGAGAACTTCTGTTTATCAGAACTCCTTAAAGTACAAATTCTCCTTCCTCTTCCATTCTCCACAGATTCCAACTAAATCATAGCAACAAAAAGCTTCTGAATTAAAGTGGATCACTGAATAGAGCTATACTAAACGCCATCCTAACCCTGTTGCTATAATAATGATTATGTTCAGGCCTGTGCCCTTTGTATAAGGAGGGGATGTTGAAGGCATATGCTGGGAGGGAGGTGGTGTGGGAGGTAGCACAATATTCTCATTTGCACAGAATACCTGAAAGAGTAACAATGTTAATTATGCTAAAAAGAGAAACAGAACACAAAAGATAGCCATGTAAAGTTCAAGAGAAGATGGGAGAGGGGAAAAAGAGTGGGACAGAAATCAGAAAAGTTGGCTGAAGTCATTGAAGAATGGTATTTCGTGGGGATGAAAGAAAAAGAGAGAGCAAATGAAAGAACCTTAAAAGGAGACACAGTGGATTTAAGATACTAATTTTGGTAAGCCAAAACAATCACAACTTTTAGTTGAATTCTCTAAATATGCAAATAGTAACTGTGAAAAAATGTGAAAGATATAATTAGAGAGCAGTTATGATTGCATGTTCTTATTAGTGAGGATAACTCACAGCCTGACCATACTGACCAACTGTCCTTAGGATGTACTGGTCTAGTTAAAGTCTAGTTTTGTAAGAGTCCTTTGCAAAACCAAACAGTGATGCATCACACTGAACCTATTTCCCACTGAAGAGCAAGTGCAAAGAGCAGCCTATAGCTAAGTTGGGCCTGAAATGGTCTCAGAGATAAAAGAAAAAAGGGAGGAGCGAGGAGAAGACCATGGAAGAACTTTAAAAAATATGCTATCCGTAACAGGGTTAAGAGGATGGTGTTACAAATTTAGTAAACAGGTTGTATCATTCAAATATTAGCAGCCTTTGCAAGGTGGGAGGAAACAGATTCTATGTGTGGCCTAACTCTGCCAGGGTCCCAAGTGCACAGTCTATCTTAAATGCGTATCATAAAAGACATGCTTTATATAAATAAGTAGTATAGTGCCCAAATAACCTTTTGTAAAGCAAGGTATTAACTGCTGTTCTCAGAGAGAACTGTAAGGTGGGTATTAACTATAAATTAACCCTGCTGACACAATCCTTATTAGCACCCGTGCAGAAGAGGTCGTATGATGCCATGGTGAGCGTGCTGGTGGCACTGGGGTCTGCAGCAGGAGGGAGGCAGTAAGAGAGGCAAGCAAGTGCACAGCCATTGCTGCTTGGGTCACTGTGAGAGRATATACCACCTGCATAAATTCTGATCCACACCTCTATGTGTTACCCTAGTAATTCCCTCCTTTCACAGAACACCTCAGCCTCCGTAATTTCCACYCCAAGAGACAAGGCTAGGGTTCAGGGTAGGAGGATATGTTCTAACACTTGTTTAAGCTGCAACTGGCAACTTGCCCACCTCAGAAGAGACATTAATAATCTATGACAATGAAAGGGTCATACTGTGTACCTTCAAAGGGGAGTATTTCAGAAATGCTTCATACTATTTATGCACAGATATAAACAAGCCACTAGTTAGTACAATTGTACAATTAATAATCCATGACAAGTTTGCTTTAAATGAATGGGATATCTAAATTCCACATTATTTATTAGGCAATGTGATTTTTTCCTAGGCATTTATCCATCAAACATGGCACTGTTATTGCACATGTATTATGCAAAGTGTCAAATTAAACTATTGCTTATAAAAATAAACATTAGTTACTGAAATGATCCAAATGCTAGCTTAGAATGCTATTTAGGATAGCTAATAAATATCTTTAACAAATCTTTTGCATAGAGAAAATAGGAAAGCACAGAAAAATATAATGGGGTCTCCTTCTCTTACTAATCCATTCTTAAACTAAACAATGGGAGACATAATTAAAATGGAAAGAAAAAAAATTCATGGGAGGCTAGAAACCAAACAACACATTAGATATTAAGGTATCTGTTTTACATTAGGAAAAAGCATGTAGGAAMAAGCACAGATAASCTCTGCAGCAATTACAGAGCAAAARGGCATGAATGGAGAATGGAGTAGCAACGTGGTTTGATTYCACTCTATTGTTGGAGTTGAATTTTGCCACTGTTTTCAGTTGGAGTCAACCCAGTCACCATAAGCGCACACTCACTAAGAACTCYGTACAAAATGCTGGGAATGATTCATCTTTGTGGGACTCAATAAGAAATGAATACAGTCTGTGACCTCTGGACTTTTCAGGGACAGTTTAGGATCAAASCTATGAAACAAGGGCTGGAGAAAATGGAAATACTGCATTTTTTTAGGTGCAAATTTACCTTCATATAAGCAAGACAATGTGGTATCTGTGTTTTTTGTCTTTCAAAGCTACAAATTCAAAATTAGATGTATATGTTCTTTAAACACTACAAATTGAGTTAAGCACCAGGGAAAAGAGAAAAGAAAGCAGAAACAAGGAGCGCTGAAGATAACAGCCGCTCTCCTGCCTCCTTGACCTAGTGGTGCTACTCAGTGGTGCTGATAACACAGTACTTGCCGCGGCTTCYCATGAAATAGTTAACTTTGCTCTATCATTGTAAAGGATACCAACCACTTCTGGGCTAAGTATCCTAATCCACAAGCCTAGAAGATGCTTTCAGCCTGGGTGCTTACCATGTAGTAGTTGAACATCTGTGCAGAAAAGGATATAAAACTTCTGGTTCAGAAGTCTGATGTGGAGGTGCTGTGAGTGTTAAAAAAAAAAAAAAAAAAGAGACACCTCCTAAATTATTATCTTGTTCTCAAAATTTCTGTGATGTTTCTTTTCCATGCTGGAAGAATTAACAGAATGAACAGAATAAATGAGGTAATGAACAGAAACAAAAGAGGTAATTGTGGATACAAGCTGAGGAATTTACACAGTGAGTTTGTTGCATATACACCATTTGCTACTGGAATGATTAAATATATTTATTTGTATTAGAACCAAACAAAAAACTTATCCTGGGAAACTGTACAGCTGGAAAAAATGTTTTTTCTTTGAAAGTACATAAGTTATAAAAATAATATGCACTTATTTTACTCAGTAAAAAAGATCAAATTATATGGCAGTAGGGAGATTTTTATTTAGCTAAGTTCCACTTTCCCAGAGATGTTTTCAGAGTATAATTGTATTTGAAATAAAATAATGGTATGTATGAATGACCACTGAGTTTTACAACAGAGGAAAAAGGAATATTCTATTACAAGGAGAGTTAGAAATAKCCTGCTGAAAACCAACAAAGTAGTAGACCATGTAATCTGAGATACTGCACCACCACCAGTATAGTCAGCTATGTGTGCAAAGCTTCAACAGTAAGAATTTTGTGACTGTTTCTAAGACAGTTTTCAAAATGCTGACTATCAGAATGTGATCTAGTATTATATTAGGACTGAAAATGTCCTGGCTTCAATTTTTAGAAATACTTTCACACCACATTTTAAATCTCTGCTTTCAATTGTTTTATGTGCAACCACACTAATTCAACAAGCAAATAAACCAGCCTTTCTTCTGTTGCAGAATTCCATAAACTTTTAAAATTACTTAAAGGACATAGTAGCACATACTAGACATGCCTGTGTACATATTAAGTAACAGATTTAATCAACATTTCAGGGCTAGTATCCCAAATTCCAGGAAAACATCTGGTCTACAGAAGATTACCTGGTACGCTGCTGCCCAGCTACTGTGCTGGTCTTTAGATTAAATAATTGCTTCTTAGACTGAAAATAAAAATAACCTTTGATTTCCTGGCATTTATCCTGTTTTACACATAATTGGGGAGTAGTTAATGAAGACACACATTTCATATTGATAGAAAGCCATATCAAAAAATCCAGAACACATTGAAAGACTCAATAGATATGCATATTTGAAACAGAGCACATTGATTTAGCCACAGTTCTCATTAAAATTAGCTGCAGGCAGGCTCCTAAAAATCATTGCATATTATAGGAAAATCACTGTAAATCACTCAGGCACAGCAAGGTCCTACAGTCAAATAGATATTCCCAAGATCACTAAATAAAACTAAATACTATTTTGAAAATTTGAGAAAGAGTAGCTCTATTGACAATGTAGTTCTATTGATTTTAGTGAACCTATGCTAATATTTTTTTCCCATGACAATGAGCTTCCTTTCCAGGAAGACAAGTGAGCACCTATATAAGGTTATGAATATATTATTAACATTCAAGTCAAATAAAATTTGATGAAGGTTAGGGATGAGGGATATTCTTTCTACAAACCAAAAAGGGCAGGGAACCTGCCTTATTATAATACAGTGAGAAATTGATTTCTGTGTTAAGTATTTCTCAGAGATTATTTCAAATCCTTGTTTTCATGCATATAGCTGCCAGGAAATCTGTGCTCCACCATTCTAGCCTTATTTATTCAACATAGCACAATGCAGAACGTTGTTACAGAGCTGGATTTTGTGTTTTAGAAATCCATGGGTAGTTCAACAGACACTCGACCCTCAATGAGAGTGCAAAGACTTTTCTGTATCTGAAAGGAGATGTGGACACAGAGGGGAGACTGAAGTAAGGGGCAGGAGGGTGAAGAGCAGAAATTRCTTTCATTCTACTTTGGAGGTTTATTATTTTAAAAAGATGTTATAAAATATTTCAAGATATCCACCAACAGTACAACAGTCATTTTTTTTTTCTGTTAAAGTTTTAGAGAAGATTAAGAAGCAAGATACTGATACTTCAAAGAGGCTGAAAAACATCAGCAAGATCCTAGTAACGCAATACACAAGGAATCATTAGTAATTCAAAAATTTTGCTTGACAATTTTACTTTTTTTCAAGCCAAGTTTATTTTATATGTGGATGCATTTCCTATGTACAATACCACAGAATATGCATTTTTTTCTAACAGTTTTAAAAGTAATAGATTGTCTGTAATTCAATAGTAAGGCAAAAAAGGGCTGGCAATATTTAGTGATCAATGGGAAATTGGTGAAAAAATATACTTATTGTTTGACAATGGCCATAAATAACCTCAAACTTGTTTAATTTCCCTTCAACTACTCATTTTCTCATCACAGAGTCCTTTCATTAAGCATGCATAGTCCTTTTTAAAATGAAGAAAGATAAAACTACAGTATTTTCCTTTTTCTTATCCATGGCAGCTGAAATTAAATCCTATCCTTTAATCTGCTCACCTAAGATGACACTTGACCATTTGAGTAAGCACTGCCCAGAACTGTTTGGAAGGATGTTAATAAACTGGATGACCTCATTTTACAAAAATCATTTACATGGTTTTAAATACTTTCCTTACAGAGAGAAAATTGGGACCTGATAGTTTTATATACTACAGTAACTTGGCTATATGGAAGGATGTTGGGCACTCCAGGAAATGTTTAATGGGGAAGAAAAATTTTAGCTATCCATTAGCTTGAGTGCTGTAGGAGAGGCTGAGCACAGGTAAGTCCAACTCTGGCTTATCTCTAGACCTTGATTAGTAACCACTCTCTTGCTTCCAACAGAAGGCTAGTTGCCAACCTATTTACAAATCCATTGTCCTGAATGGCATTTGTTCTGACTTTTGTGGTGCAGACCTGGAGGAAAACCTGATCTTTTGGGCTTGGCATTGAGATGACTTTATGATATTCTGATAGCAAATGTTTGCTCTAAATCCATCTTAACTTGCTTCAAGACTTYCTCTTCATTATAAGCAATATGGCAACACTACAGTAGTACTATCATTTCTAAGCATGCAATACCAAGCAATAAAATACTATCAGATACCAAAACTACCACKRAATTCCAAAATGTGACCCTGGCCTTTCTCAGTGCTCTACTTGGCCTAGCTGAGGAGCAAATCACCTTTCTCTGATGACTTCCCCTGCCCATGTTTGGGGAAGGTCATCTCCACGTCAGAAGGCTCCTCTGGCCTCCTCCATCTCCATAGCACTGCCCCAGAAGCTGAGCTTCCACATATATGAAATTCCTGAAGGAGGTAACTCCCAGAACTAGAGAATTCAAAAATTGAGTCAGCTGGAGCAGATAAATTGGATAAGCTGGAGTTTAAGGTTTGTGAGCCCCCATTCACAAGGATGATTAAAAGGTTTAATAGAGTAGAAGAGTAGAAGTAACAAAATAATATCTTTAGCACACCCTTTATGAGAGATTAAGAAAATATCACACAACATTAGACTTCATATCCTTCTGCGCCATAGACAGTAGGGGTCGACATTCACAGTGTCACTCTATTTTTCATGTAATCCCCAGATGCCAGTATAGCAGTCAAGAAAGGAGTAGTGTAAATCAGAGCAGCTTTAGTGCTGAAGAGCATTCCAAGGGCTGTATAAACCCAGAATGGTGCAAGCAATTTAGCAATTTTTTTTTTCATTCTTTATCTTCTCCCTTTATGTCTTTGAATTTTCACCCTGTAGTAAGTCTAACTCCTATTTCTATCACATGAGCAGTCTTCTTTTTATTATATTCTATCAGGTACGCAAGCAGCATTAGGAATTGCACAAACCTTCAGAGGGCAGTGCTTCTTTTGGTATAGGAAATATTATAGGAAGAGCATTATGCTTCCATTACCTGTTAGAAGTGAAAAAAATAAATTTCAAGGGGCAACAAAATTCCTTACCTTGTAGGCATGTAGAAGGGAATTCATGCATTATGTACCACACAGTGAATCTCCAAGTCCCACAATATTCATTACTCCTTATTATATTTTTATTTACTAAGCCTTTCATTTCAAAACACTTCTGGACTCTGTTCAGTTCCATTTATTCAGATGCCTCAGTTCATATTCAAGATCGCATCCACGGTTTTAGAAAGGAAATATTTCCCTAATAATTATGGGTTTATCCCTAGACACCCATCTCAAACTCAGAAGAGATTTTTTTCCTATAAAACTGAAATACTAAAAAAATGCTTTAACTAGTTTATTTAAAATAAAGCTTTCCAGCTATAATACATTGCAAAAAATGTAGAAAGCCTTGAAGGCCTAACTATCTTACTGTGAAATATTATTGATACATTAAAAATGTGGTGATTCAAATTTCAGGTTCTTATAGAATTTTGTTGCTTTACTGTAACTTCCTAACCTTGAGTTGTCTTACTAATACACTTCCTCTCTTACTCTCTACATTTGCWGATAGTAAAATAGAGTTGGAATTTTGAAGATCTAAAATTGCAGCCAGGCATTAATTAATAAAAGAATGAGGTAACTGCCTTAATGCCTTCTCTCCTCCCCCAAGTCCGTCCTGCCCACACACAGACTTTTAAAGGCACTTTATGTGCCTAAAAGTTATAAACTTGAGAAGTTATAAGCTTGAAAAATGGCCAGGTTTCTAACAATATTAAATTTGCCTATTATTTTGGCATTTATTTATTCTGGTCATAATCCTGGCATGATTATGCCAAAATTCTTCCTCATGCTGATACAAGGCATTAAGCCTTTATGCTTAGGTGTTAGATATGACCTTAAATACCTTCACAAAAATAACTGAAAAGACTAAGATGAACGTAAAGCAGGTTTCTATCTCACCTTCAACCTTTAGAGGGCAGTGCTTCCTTTAGTTACTTAAGGATGTTACAAGAAGGGCATCATGCTGCCATTACCTGTTAGAGGTACAAGCTAGAAATAAAAAAAGAAATTTCAAGGGACAAGAAAATTCCTCACTTTGCTGATATGTGGAAGGGAGCCATGCATCATGGCCCACACMGTGGGTGAACCCCTTACACTTTTGCAGGCACGCGGGACCCAAAGGTGTTGTCAGCGTGCTTTTGAGATTGCTGCTGCTCTACTGGCTGCTGGAGAAGAAGGACACTTATAGCTGAAAGGGCACAGGAAAGTAGTCATAAAAATGAAATGTATCATATTCATCAACTAGGTCAGTCTCATTTGTATGCACACATTAAAACCCTGTCAAGGGCAATATAGATTTTATTGGAGCTATCAGTAAGCCTCRGAGAATCAATACCCTGTATGGAGTTGCAGCTGCTTTTCCTCAGGGATTTGCAGATTTGCCAAAGCCTGCCTCAGAGTGCTAGGGAGGGCGACCGTGAGGCATGAGAAGTAGAACGAAGACCAAAATTCATCTATTGGATTTGACTGAAGTTATATCACATCACTCATATTGCAGAATTTTACTTATAGATGACACAGATTGTACCCTGCAGTCACTATGAATATGACTTTCAACAGAAYTCAGATAATACTACAGCCTTTCTCAGGTAATATCACAGAGCTGTCCCTTTTCCAGGTCTTTACACAAACTATAYGAAATACTTTATAGACAGAATAAGGTACCACAAACTCTGCTACTCAAATGTTCTTTTGATATCATTTGCTTCATTTCTTAAAGATGTCATAATTCTTTGTGACTTTCAGTSCCTGGCATTTCAGACTGTGTGGCATCCACAGTGTCTATATTGTGGTTGTCAACATCYAAGATGACCATTTAAATCTACATCATATCCACTGGAGAGAAGTAGGTACTTCTAGGGTGTCTATTCCAGGCCAAGATGAATTAGATGAGCAGGTGGTCAGTTATACCATGTGATGAGAGTGATTATTCTTCTCCTATGACTATAAAAACAGCACAAAGTGGTTAGTTCAAATGAAGACAAGTACTTTCTTTAGTCAGTTAATCAGATGAGATGAACTGCAACAGAAAGCATACAGAGTTCTGTAATGGGAATTTATAATGAGGAGATGGGAATAATAAGCCACAGGAAACCTGTTTAGAGAACAGAAGTTTTCCAAATCAGAAGATACAGAATTTTCTTGTATCCTACTCCACCAAATTGATTTCAAAACAGATTTATATTTGTTCCTTGTAAAAGCTGAGGCAATATTTGTTTGAAGATGTTAAGACTATATAACAGGAAAAGATATGTATGTTCACAACAGGAAAATATATGTATGTTCAATGGCAAGTGGATATTACAAGTAGTTTTGCAAAACAACTCTCTAGTATCTTAGAGGGAAATGTATCACCCAGGTTTTGCTTCATGCCAAAATTTTCATAGGATCATGTACAACAGTATACTTCATGTTCTTTATATATGGTTGCATATATTCTCTTTAATTGCTTTAACATTTTATATCTTCTTTTTCAGTACTCACCGATCATGATATTGTAAGTTTTAGAAGCATTATTCAACTACAATCCTCTCTTTTTTTTTTTATTGGTATACTGTATGACTCAGTAAATTCAACTTTATAAGTGAATATGGCAAGATATAAGTCTAAACCCAGTTAGCTTTTGGAAACCATTAAAAATTTCATGTGCTGTTCATTAGCTATTGTTGCTCATAACTCATGGCTTGAGCTTATACCTTTCAAGGTTAGCATCATAGAATAATGCAGGTTGGAAAGGACCTCAGAATATCACCTAGYCTGACCTCCTGCTCAAATCAGGGTGCTGTTACTGACAGCATATGCAGTGGCTTATCCAGATTACTTAGTAAGTAAGCATTAAACTCACCCTACTTACTGAAGGTGCCATCACAACCTTGATCCTAAAAGCATTTGTACTCTGATTGCTTTCACACCTGGACTGATGCCTCTGCTTTTTCAGAAATGCTCTGAATGTCCTTCCTGAGGTTAATAGCCATTCTGGGYGCTGTCTCAGTGATTCAAGCCAACAGCCATCACAGGAAAGCTATTTTGCTGGCATTACTTGTGGCCAAAGAGCTATTTTAATACAAAATCTTAAAAAGGTTCAAGTAATGCTTAACTGAATAWGCAACCACTATCTATAACCTAGTTCAGTCATAGAAATTAAAGCTTGAGATCAAAACATRTTTTTAATGAAAATCTGAATCATCACAATTAGATCTTTGTTTTCTATTGAAAGCATGAATTTTAACAGCCTTTGTAAAATGACCTATATTTTTAATACTCTATAAGATTTGCAGTTGTCACTTGCTACATATAAACAATCCATTTATTCATTATGGACTACCRAAAATAGCTTAGAAGTTTCTCTTTTGCTTCTATTCTTAGATTTCCTCATTTCACATTAGTCGCTTYTCTCAACACTGTGGCACCTTGCAAAACAAATTTACAGCAAGTCAAGCTTAGTGCACTCTCAAAATAAAAGTATAAACATAATACAAATATCACCCTGTAGCAAGCCCTAATGAGATTGGGGCATTTTAATACTTTGTACCATGCTCTGATATTTAGATTAGTACCATGATTGTTCAAGAAATTTCAAGCTGTAGCAATAGCATAGATGCATATTCAGATATGTGAAGACAAGAGTTATTTTAAGTATTTCTTGTTTAAATGTAATAGTTAGAAAGTCTTTGTTACTATTTTAAATTAACATGACAATAGTTGGATTTGGTTTGCTTAGTGTATTTCTTGATTGAGCCTCAGAGATGTATCAATTTATAAACTTTTGGGATTGCATTCCACAGTTAAATGACTGACACTTGAATAAGAGACTGAAATACTAAGCCATAGCAAAAATGATAACACTGACTTGCAGTATAAATCTTGTCCCCAGGGTCTCTTTGAAGAATATTGTAGTTATTGTCTTCTAAATTGTTTATTGAAGAGGTTTTATGGTAATATAACAAATGAAGTCCCATAGACAGCATTGCATTTGACACAGATACTGAAAAAAAAAAAAGATATGAAAATTTCCTGTGCCAGAGTTTATGGTGATCTTGTCCTGAATAAACTCATAAACACTTTATTCTGTCATTCAGTTTATATGTTGCTGTCTCACATTTGGATTGATGGTTGACAGCAATGATGTATAAATTATGCATGCCAATTTAGTGAACACCATTAAACCAAAAAAGTATGGATAATTTCAATAATTATACATATAAATAGTATTATTAGCTCTGTCAAACTCGGTACCTATATAGCATACCAGTATGTAATATCCACTAGGGATTTAAAAGGTTCAGGATTTTGCATGAGTTTGGTGGCTGAAGAGGTTCCATGTTCGACCTCTTTGCAGCTAGTATCTATCACCCACTACTAGGCATTAGGCTGAAGACTCAGAAAAACGTTCATATTTGGCTGATGTATCCAAATCCATGCTATATTTTAAGGTGGAAGAAGGCAGTAACTGAAAAATATGTACTTCCAATTAACATCATTCTGYATCAGTGGTACTTTGCTATACTGTCTATCCTGTTGTCAGGAAGCTGGATAACCATTTCTTCTCTTTTATTACAATTTCTTTCAGAAACTTCTCGTTTCCCAAAGCTCCTCTCAGGCACTATGCCTGGAAATAGATGCTTTCCAGACAGAGAGCAAAACCTCTGCTCTATCATTGTTTACTAGTTTTACCACTGGGCTGTGTAAGGGCCCCAGCACGGTAGATGTTGTACAAACACCCAGTAAGTGACAGCCAGGGAAAACTTCTAGTTTAAACCGTCAAGGCAGATATAGGATGGGACAAATGCCTGCCAACACCTGCAGCTCATCAGTGAGCTCAGCATTTGGCATCCTTTAGGTGCACTGCACAGAGCAGAAACAATATGCACACACACACCTTGACACGTCTTTGGGATTTCCAAGTGTCTGGCAGGTAAACAACTGGGAATSTGCTGTCAAAAGCAGTATGCTGCAAAAAATGAAGGAGAAATGGCAGCTTTGCCACATACTGGTTTAATTTTAGGAAWTAACAACCCAGTGAGATTAAGTGATTAATGTCTAACCCTGAGTGAATCTGGCTGGCCACTGGAGATAATGGTGCAAAGCAGATTTARGGTAAGTGATATTCTGATTATTAATCTCTGAGTTAACAAAATATGCATCCTATGCAGTCTTAAAGCTTGAGCAGCATTTTACAGACTGTAATCACATATTTACATAAAATACCTGTGCCTAGGCAGCATTCTAATTTTCTCTTTAAATTTCCATTAAACTAAATTTTTGCATTATTCCTTAAAAAGAGAAAATGCCTGCTTTTTWWTTTTTTTCTTTTTTTCCCCATTGCTATCAAGGCCTTAGCTGCTTCTTCATTCAATTTTAGGTAGGTAACAATTCAATGCAGGTAACAAAAATGACTCAGGAGCATAAAAAAAWGAGCATGAAAACCTGAAGTACACAAAACAGTGTAAAACATGGTCTATGAAGGGATGAAGGGAAGCCAAATATATTTTACAATATAATTGCAACAAACACAGTGTTACAGAAAACAGCCACATGGGAAAATAACCTGCATAACTTTCACACTCTTTCAGACTCAAGGGGCTCTTGCAGGAAAACATGGGGGAAATACAAGAAGTTTTSTTTTTGATCTATACTGCTTCTCCAGGACCCTTATGGAAAAATACAGGGGAYTGGATATCTCATGGGACCATAGGGTGAAAAACACAGCAGTCAAAGAAAATAACTCTCTTTCTCTTTGGCAACAGCCATTAGAAGTGATTTGGCATGTTTACTTAAGTTGTTCTTCAGTTATCCCATATATTGGGAGATTCAGGAAAACATAGAGCCTCACAAATTCCCTACATACAGTCCCTCTCTACTGCCACTTAGGCAGATAGTGTAATACTTCATCCTCACTGTTTTCTCTTCCTTTTTTTGTCATTATCTCACTAATTYTCTGGCTGGATTATACTGTCAGAAAGGGTATGTTAATGGATTAGAACAGAGCAAGTGTTACCACCTACTGTCAACTGATAGCAATCAGTTGTAATTACCACACCAAATGCCTTCATGCACCTGCGCCGTGGATATAACACTCACAGCTGAAGTGAATCAGCTAAAGCCTGCTGACGTAAGAGCTACACTGAACCGCAGTAGTCCAAGATTTGGCTCTGTTGCTGTGGATTTTGACCTAGCACATGTTCTGACCATGATTGCTTCCACTTGTAGAGCCATCTGTAAAATCTACTTTAGAAGGGTAGAACTCGTTTAAGGTCAAGAGATCTTCAGGATCTCTGTGCAATGTGCCAGAACACTCGGGGAGAAGCAGTTCCTCAAAATCATTCCCACCAAGCAGTGGGATGCTGCCTTTGGAAGGACAACTCTTACTATTTCAGTGGCCAGTAATCAGCTTCAGARGGTCACAGCTGTAATCAGAAACTACCACTGTCCTCCAGCTGCCAAATTCCTTGTTTAGAACTGCTGAAGGAAAAGAGAAATTTGGACAGATGTGCTGGAAGTTACACCTAAAAAAATTCTTGGTCCTTTCTGGTCATGAACCTTAACTATGGAGATATGAACTACTGCATGACAAGCAARGAGCTGAGGAATCAGACCCAGAGCCAAAAGATTCAAGGAATCAACAGGGTGATAAGTTTGTCCAACCACTATTAAAAGCCAGGGGGTAGTGATTGTTATTAGCAGCCTTTCACAATAAAAATAACTATATAAACACACCAAGAGCCAGGAACACAGCCAGACAAGCACAGCTGAACGTGGATGGGTGACAATTTACTCCCACCTCCCTAAATAACAGCTAGTAGCCTGGCTGTGGGTCACTGCCCATCCTGTCCTTCCACAGCATGTTCTCCAATGAAAATTGGATATTGCAGTCCCACACAGCAGTGTCTGGATGTGCATGTACCTGCTCAAAGGCAGGATCACTTTTATCTCAAACAGGGGTCAGCCAAGGCTAGGGCAAATAGATCAAGGAGGGTTTGTGACAGAGATACAAATTAATTATTATGCTATATAATCAGAAGCTGTAGGGAGGGTCGCATCATACATTCAGCATTCATTCCTCACTAGTTTGTAATTTTGGGCTACTACTTTACAATTTAGCAGCCATTATTCTCCAGAAATGTTCTTTTTGAAGCTGACTTAGAAGAATTTAACTCAGGAGAAAAACATTTTAACAACCATACACAGATCACTGGGAGTACCAGTCCTGTAGATACTCTAGGARTGCTCTCAAAACACACCCAAGTGTTCATGACCTTTGGCAGCCAGCCAAGAGGAAAAGTGACGGGACTGTTCTTTGGAAATGCTTGGTCTCCAGGATCTCCTGCTTTTCCAGCACTTCCTGACGTGCAAGGGGTGCTTTGGTATGAGCTGCTATTGGTTGCTTAACTGGTTGGATATTTTAGCYCTTTAGGATAAAGACCACAAGAGACAACACACTGAAGAGCATAACATTGGCTATGAGGTCCTAGCTGTGTCGGGTGCTGGAGTCCTATTCTAACTTAAATCCATGGCATCCTTGGCTGTCAACACTGTCAGAAATGAGGACACACAGCTGCTATACCTTGGCATGCAAAGGAGGGCAGCAGAAAGCCACAGATGCTCCCAGCCTAATACTGCAGGTGGACCCTCTTCCCACGCCACCCGCTGCAGAGATTCAAAACAAGCCCATAACCTGGGCAGATCATGTACTTGTTGAAGTTTCACATGCTTATAATGGTAATTTATATGTGTGTGTGTGTGTGTGTGTGTGTGTGTATACACACATATATGAAAGGTAAATAGATTTGGCTAAATATATGAGGTTTCTTTAGAAACATGAGAAACATGGTAATCAGCATGCATGGCTACAGCAACTAAACTTAAACTCTATCCAGTGGAAAAAAATGAATTTTAAAATTAATTACCCCTGATCACTTGTTAATTCCTGTTTGAAAGAGAATGGATTTGCTATAGAATTAGCATAAACCTGAATATTAACAATCATAAAACCATGTAAATATGAAAAAAAAAAAAAAGGAGGAGGGGAACAAAGAATKCATTTAGAAATATAAGGGAAACAGAAAAATCAATGACTCGGTAATACAAAGGAATAATTTGATAGGGACAAAAATATCTGCAGACTTCTAAAGATAGGATAAAAATCCAAAATTAAAGCTATAAAAATTGCTTAGTGTTGTGTTCTCAAACGTTCTGAAACATTGCAGAAGCTTAGCTCAGTTAATAAACTATTTAATTTAAGTAGGAAGTGAAGAGATTCAGTGACATTGTAAACTAAAAGAGCCAGTCAGCAATGAACAATAAGCAATAAACAAATATTAGCTCCCATTACTATAAAACATGCATACTTCACTTAACTTAATGGGGGTTTCCCTTGTCTAGGAGCTCTCAAGAACATGAAGTCCTAAGACAACTCAGTGTTTGTATCCTACTTCATTTGAGGAAAGCAAATGGGAATTTACATTATTGATGGGAATCACTTCCTCATTTATGTACTAAATTAAAATCCAATATAGTAAAAATKGTATTTTCCTTACKACAGCCTTTACTTTAAGGGTGGCAWTTTTTTACTATTCTTTGCAAATCACAGGTCAGATCCTTCTCTGAAATAAGATAGCTGAGCCCCATTGGCTGAAGAGCTATTCTGAGCTACATCTGTTCTAGATTTGGCCTTGTTTCTTGAATTTAATTTTTTAACATCAGGAGAACAGACTGATTTGTTTTCTGTCTTACTAAGAACCACTAGACTTTCTTTAGGTAAATCTTTAGGTAAATCTGCAGTAGAAAGGGAGAGAAAACATGCTTAAGAGAAATAGAAGAGAATAACCTTTCACTGAGGATTCCAAAAATGMTTTTCTACCAAAGCATGAACTAATATAAGTAGTGACAATCTCCAAATATTCTGAGAATGTCTTTGGATCTGTGTTTACCATAGAAGTAGTCCTGAGCCATCTAGTTGGACTTAGATCTAAATGTCAGTTAAACCCTGTCCTTGCACCTTGATAAAAATTTTTCTAACTGTGAKGGTTGGGTACAAACTGGAATTTTTCCAGCACAGAAAAAGCACTAACCTGAGAGATTTAATTTAGGATCCATTTGAATTGCAAGTATATTTCTAAAATCAGATGAGTGATCAAAATTTAAATAGCAAACACATTCAGAAAGCTTTTCACAAAGGTATTCTTTGTCATCWTATTCCAAATATTGTCTTGCAGTTCTCTGCAGTTTCCATAATTTAGTGGAAATCTAGATTTCACATGAGAAAAAGTGTTATTTGAGGTCTTATTGGTAAATAGGTAATTTCCCTTAAAATCAAGTGCAATGAAAAAGCAACAAATATTATAATAAATGAATTGTGAATGCCTGAAAGAACTGTCCTGCTTAAAAACTAAAAGCAAAGACCTGAATTATGCCTAGTTTACTAACTGAAAGCAAGTTAGCTCATGCTCAAATACAGTAAWTGCTATGACTACCTAACCCTCTCCTCTTCTGCCCTTTGATAACACCTCTCACTCATTCGATTCTGTGGTCTTCATCTCTGGAAAGTAGCCAACCCATGTCAAATCTTAAGCAAATGCAGGAACCCCAGGTTAGCACTGAGCTGACTGCTAATTTTTGCAGGAGGCAGCCTGTTTAACAGTAATGATACCTCTTTAACATGAGGTTGCCTCACTAAGCTGTTTGTGCTTTATTYCATCACTTCTATGCTTTCTGTTACCAGTGTCATGCCCTCCAGGGTCTATCARTCTGCTAGCTCCTTGCACAACCTTGCTATGCCATCTTTTACGATAAAACCTGATATTACCATCTGCTTGAGTTCATTTCCCATTCCTCTAGAAGACATTTCTAAAAATGTGCAATTTGTTGTACTCTTAGCCTTTGTCCTGGGAGAAACATGTGGCGCCCATCTCTTTCTGAACATCTGGAAGCACCCAGCATTGCACGAGCAGGCCATAAACAGCTAAGTGAATCATCACAACCGCCATCAGGAAGTCAAGGTGCTTTTCTTCCATTTCCACCCTCTGTGACCTTTCTGACACAACAGTATAACAAGAGTGACATAGATGCTTGTCCTCACCTTCCCCSCTGCTCACAGTCTCCGTGTACTGAAGGCTTCTGTTTAGCTGGGTGCTAAAAGGTGTGTCCTGTTCTGACACTTTTGATCTCAGCTATCAAACAATAAACAACAACAATAAACAAACAAACAAAAATGGCAAAAAAAGGAGTTATTTTTCCTTACTCAACTGTCTTTAAATAAAGGCAGTTACTGTGGTAGAAGCAGCCTTAAACATGCCTGGAACCCTACAAAATAAAAAAGCTTCCGAACAACAAGCCAGAGCCATCTGCAGGTACAATTACTTTATGCAATAAAGCCTGATGCACATGTTCAGAACTCTTCCCACAGCATCCCATACTGAACCTGATCTAAACAGGTAGGTAGGTTGCTAGCAAACCCTAGAAGTCAGTTCAATATCTTAGACAAAYGGATGAGCCCTCTACAGCAGCAGGTAAGCCAGGGGTTAAAGCTGCCTCCAATAGCCAGAAAACTGTGCTGGTTTATTAAGAATGGACAGACTGCACCAGGAAAAAGAACACATAYCTTCCACATGCCTTTACGCACATCCACATCCACACAGAAAGGTGGCCTTTAGTGAAAGGCAGCAAGACAATTTTACTGTACTATTGGTCTGCATCTGACTTGCATTTTTAGTTTCTTTCATTTTTACAATGCCATAATATTTGTCAGCTAGCATACCTCAAAAGATTGACATGTTGACAGTTACTTATTCTCTGCACAGAAATATGAAAGACTAACTACACTTGTCAATAAATGAACTGTACTAGATTTACCATTTTTGTTGTATTTACTGAATATTATTCCCCAAAGCATTTTTGAACACCTCTGACTGGGATATTTGCACACTCTATTTTACCAAGTGCAATGTTTTCTGGTGTACAAAACCAGCYAAAGAAAACAAATGAGAAACATTATAATAGCACCACTGACCCCAGCTGCCTTTTAGCCTCGAAAAAAAGGGACTCCAGTTGCAGCTCCAAAATACATTTAAGAAAGGCCTTACCACAGGTTCTTCAGATGTCCTCCTGCAGTCTTACACCTCAGAGCTATTTTTAACCGGTCTTCCATAATCCCTCTCATGGCACTTGTGAAAGGGAGGCAAGATAACTTACCCTTTTTTACTGAAGTCTATTTGAACTTCAACACCAAAAGAGAAGGAAAAGAAAAACCCACAAAAGGATAAACTTAGGAGAGGAAATGTCTAACATTTCCTAATGTTAGAAAGACTAACAGAAAAACTTGTTAGAATTTGGCAATAGGGACCAAAATTAACCCAAGGGAAAGCTTTTATCTGACCCTGAATGGTTGCACTTAATTTAGAAAAGAAACTGAAGCCCAGGTTGCACAAAGCACAAACCGCACYCTATGTGTTTATATCCTAAAAAAAGGGAAACCTTTTTCTAATGGAGCTAGAATCAATGTTGCATACTGCTATCCACCCAACATGCAGCTGACAAAGCAAGGAGCACGTAGCACACTGCACCTTTCTCCCCTACATCACCTCTCCCAGAAAATCTATAGCTTTGATTTAGTCCATGCAAGAACCTTTCACCTTTAGAAAAACAAGACTGCCTCCGGTTTCTTTTAGGAACTTGAGGCTTTCAAATTGTCTTCAGAAATGAAGGAAAAATGAAGAAGTTAAATAAGTAGGAAAACTTTTAAAGTGATTAAGCAAATCATTTTAGCTGCTCACTTTCAGGAAGCTTTTTCACCACACTTGAGAAGAACTTCCCATAGACACCAGTAAAACCTCTTGATTGCTTCATTAAATTCTGCCTTATAACTCACTTCTGCCATGAAAAGAGCGTARTCACTGCCTGTCCTGTTGCCTGGTATTATCCCACTCTTTCCTTTGGCTTCCTCTTTGATTATCTCGTCCTTATATTTATTGTTTGATCTTTTCTTTCAATCCTGCTCAAGGTACAAACAAAGGGTACACGCCCTTTGATTCTGTGTTACTGCAGATCTCAGCAAAATAATTTTCTGGGTCTTGACTATAGTGATTAAAAAACTACAGCAACACATTATTTACCCTCCAGTAATATAATACTCATGCCTAATTCCTAATTTTTCCCAACACGGTAAATAAACTCAGACATATTGCAAAATKGTCAACACTGTGGATTTTTATTGCTTTTTAAAATATTTTCATGAGCAGAGAGTCTGCGCCGAATAAAAGGCTTTTCTCAGATTCTCTCTCTGTCATCATGGAGAATGAATTTCACATTTCCAACAAGCTTCAATGGGGCACTATCAAGCCTCCAGCTTGATTTGACTGTGCAAGCTTACTCTGGTTAAAAGAGTTTTCTCAAATAATTCATTTTTCATTAYGCTTGTCAGCTATATTTTAACCAAATTTAGGCCACTGCATAGTTGTGATATTACACAGAAATAAGCAATATAAACTGTATTTGGGAAACTTAGTAGTTCTTGAAAGAATGCATGCAAAAACTAGCTTTGAAYATGCTTGGAGTGGCCCTGGTTTTACTTAGAACTCAGCTTTCAAGAATWTTCAGAGTTTAACGCAGAGCTTCCAGCCAGAGTAGGCAAGTCTCCCATCCCGAGAACGTGCCCTTTATTTGGCAGTCAACACCCTCAGGAGTAGATGTTCACCATTTAGCCTCCACAAGTCTTCCTAACCACCATGCACGCAGTGGTTGCTGCTTGCCTAGCTCCAGTCTCCTGGAGCAGCATCTAGTGTGTCTCCCCTTGACTCTGGAGAGGACTCTCTGTCCTCAGTGCAGGATTTTACATCACAAACTAGACAAAGAGAGTTGTCCTTACATAAATTTTGAGTATTTCTTAGGCAGGGTAATGTTTGTGACGCTACTTTTTATGACAAAGCACAGATGTAATTGCAGAGTAAATTTACAATAGATTAAGAGACCTTGTTATGAGTCTTGTGCCTTACCTCATACTGCAAGAAAATATTAATTGCTTTTCTTGCATCTGGTTATTTCTAAAGCATATTGATATTAGATATGAATTGTAATGTAATGTTACCACTTATATGGAATGAATCTAATCCATTTCATATATCAAACACAGCAACTGAGTTGCACAAGAGGAAGAGCCTGTACAACAACCATTTCTATGAGAAGAAAAATAAACACAAATGAGAAACACCTCATTGCTACCTACTAACCATAAATCCTTCGCTCTCCTTCTAATCTACAGTAAAAACCTGAACAACATAAAATCTGCTTCAGGRTTTTATGAGACTAGTGGCAGAGCATGACATGGCACCGCAGTAAAACTGATTCATCTTGACCTCTCCTTTCATGACTAGATATGAATATATTTTCTAATAATGCTCTAGCACATCCCCAAATTTATAATGCACACTTTCTGAAGCAATGCAGAGATACTTCAGATAGCTGCTAAAATGAGATTAAAACTGATATTTTGATTAGGTTTCAGGAGTATATGTGATCACATTCTTGAATCTTTTGGCTCTTCACATATCTTACATTAACATATTTATATTACTGATAAACTAATCTTTCACTCAAATACTCTTATGTATATTGCATGCAAAACAAGATCACTGTGCTTGTATACTCTTAAAACTGGAAGAGTACAGTGTCATGTTGATACCAACACAAGGACACATATCTCCCTAACTCTCATACACATATGATCAACAGATCAGTCTTCTTTGTTGATAACAGACTCTTTGCTTGGTTCTTGATTCATCCTCAAGGAGGAATGACATCTAGCAATGCCACTGCCCAGCATAGCCATGATCCTTATCTCAGCCTCAGGATCCAGCTTCTTCATACAACAGGTTTCTCTACTCCAGCTGAAAGTGAAGGCTAGAAATAGCAAATCTTTCATGCAGAACTAAATAAATTGTGAGCACAGCCCTCAGTGAAAGCTCAAAACACTAAGCTCGTTCCCATGTTTCTGTCTTCCCCCTTGCAGCTACTGAGCCATTTGGCTGCCACCTGCACAGCCTGCAGGAATCCACAGAACAGAGGCTGGGCAGAGCTTGAGGCTTTCATCCCTCCTCCTGGAGCAGCTCGAAGAGCTGGCTTGAGGAAGACTGACGTGAAGACTGCCAGTGGAGACGTGGAGAAAGGAGGTACTCTAAGCGTCAAATACCCACTCTCCCATCCACAGGATGGAAAGTGCACAAAAAACAAGAAAACACAAGTGGAATATAATAACCCACTATCAAAATGTCAAAGGAGTAGGTAAGGCTCTGACGACTTTATGTCAGATCATGCAGGCAACTTGGCAACCTAGAAATACCCTGGAAGGACAAAGGGAAAGGGAGTGCTATATACTCTACAAATTGTCACACAGTCTCAAGATACACTCACAGCTTCTTTTWTATAAAGAGAAGCTTTCTAATGTAATTGCAGACACTGCATGCCTGCTTTCTTCTTGCTCTGCATTAGACAGAAAGACARGATTTCAGAACAGCCTAAGTGTTCATGCCAGATATCTCACTTAACTCCTATCGTAACTTCATGCYATTCCTGCACTTAGAGCCAAAGGAGAGAGGAGCAAACCATATTTTCTACAGTGACTGGCTCAAAGTTAATCCATCTTTTCAACATATATCTACATATATTAGAAAAATAGTACACACACTATAATTCCCTATCATCAGGGCTCTAGCTRGGTTGCCATCATCCAATAATCCTCATTTACAGGCTTTGTGTGGCCTCATGGAAGCCTCTAAATCAAATGYTTTAGGCACTCAGTGGACTGCTCATTAGTTTTGCCTATGAATCRTTAGCTCTTCCACCTTTGTGGCTAYAGCACTGAATCAGGAAAGGCCAAACAACAATATCACAGAAAGAAAAGAACAGAGTGGGTTGGGAGAAAGAAAAGCAGWTTACATTTGGAAAACAGGTGCAAAGTATTCACCTGGAAGGATGTATAGATGACAGGCCAACATGGAGGGGAAAAAAAAAAGCTATAGCATGAAGAGAAAAGTTTGAAGTTGAACTGGTTTCTAATTCCTCTTTGGTGTTTTAATCCTGGTAAAGTGCACTCATAAGTTTAATTTTAAACAATGAGAATTGATTATAGAAATATTTGTAGGACAAGCCCATATTGTTCCCAGCTTTAAAATGACTTCCAAGGACTTTACACCATGTAACATGCAACTATTACAATCTAGAAATGTTCTGCTTTGAATAATACACRAAGATAAAAACCATACAGCTAGCATTCTGTGCAACAGCACGAGCTGTTTCTTCCCTGTGCCTGTGGAGTGTTCTGCTGTGAATACCGAATTTGGGGACGAAACGTGACCTCTGTCAAGGTCACACCTAGCACAAAGAGTAATGCTGTAAAGGGAGACAGGAAAAAAAATCGGTATCTTCAGAGAAATAGGGTCTTCCTCATCTCCTGATACTGTTTGAAGGCTTTAGTAACATGTACAAAAGACACTTTCCACTCTATGGAGAGAAGGTAAGAACAGGCCTGTCTTCCAGCTCCTGAAAACCATAAATCATAGGTCCTCCCAGCACCGCTTTCCTGTTCCTCACCGGGGCCCACATCAAGCTGGACCTGCAGGACCTGTTTAATTTTTGATCCTTTGCTGCAAGAGAACATTACCGGCTGACAGCTTTGGAGGAGCAGGTGCCTATTTGCGCACATCAGGAATGACATGGGGCGGAAAGCTGTTGTTCTCACAGCACAACACATTTCATAAGTTCTACATTTTAATTACCTCAAACCATTGAATTATGGAGTTAGTACGTTAGAGAGATCAACTGTTACGCAGTCAAGCTGTGCAAGCTTAAGGGGCTATGAAGATATATAAATTTTGTTAGRAAAAGTAGACTCCATGTGGGACTATGACAACACTCTATAAGCTATGCTATTTGGACCTGAAGTGATAAAACACATCAATGTTATGCATTGCAATTCTATTGTGCATTTTTTCTCTCTCTCTTATATCCTTACTCCCTAATCTGTACAAATCCTATTGAATTTTATCAGTCATTTGGATTGTTTGATCTTAAACTCATTTTATGTCACAAGCATATTTAAATTCTGCGCTTGATCCTGTCAAGAATCAATAATTTCTTCATAAGAAATGATAATGGACCTGAAACTAATCTTTATTAAGATCTTATTTAAGAAGGCCTCATTAATCGTAACGCTCTATCTCCTTTTGCCAAGATCTTTTTTGGTTTCCTTTCTTATTTTTCTTTTTTTCCAAGTATACACTACTTGCTCAATACGTACTTACTTCTTTAGGTACCATTAAGAATTTCTTCGGGAAGATATAAATATTGTCATCTGCATACTTTCAAATACAATGGAAATTAAAAATAGGTTGGTTTGGGTGGTGAGGCTCCTTTTATTATATTCTTTCCATTGCAAATATTTTTAAATTGTTTCTTTCGATACTGAAGCCAAACTAACTGACTAACAGATCCCTTTTTAGTTATCCCTCTTCTCAAGACAATCAGAAGTTATTCTTAGTGCATCATTCATTACACACTTAGCACAGAATCCCTTTCTCAAAAATAAGAGAGCATTAAAAAAAAAAAAGTTGTTTGAATTGTTGTTGGGGTTTTTTTTGGTTTTCTCTGKTAGGATTTAAATCTTTAAGGCTTCACAGAAACCTTCTGAAGTGAGAAAGGCTGCATGTGGCTATGAGTATTCTTCATATGGAGTTAATTTACATTGGCTTCTTTTAGAAAAATAACAGCTGTCTGATGGAAGAAATTTTGGAAGTGAATTAATAACCCTTTTCAAATTTTAACATTCTCCATGAACACCAGTTAGTAAATGAAATAGTTTAATGTCAATTTTCTACCATTTTGCCCTGAGATMGCTCCAAGGACTATGTCAAAAATACTGCGGCCACATAATGCAAAACTCATATTCAATACAAAAACACTTATTTGATAAAAATATTTTCAGACATCTAGAATCTTAACCRATTTGATTGAATTGATTTCATACGGTAGTATTCTCTGCTGTATGGCCTGGCAGAGCATTAGCATTTTTGAGAATGCTGCAGAAGCTCAAACCACCAGTACAACAAGACAAATCTCTTTGATGACCCCAGGGAAGAGACAAAACTTGTTAGATTCTCTGAGTCCAGGAAGACATTGCTTCCAGCAAGCCTGTATTTCCTTGTCTTACAGTTTCATGGAAATCAATGGTGCTGCACTGAACATAAGTTAAAGTTTGCTGTGATTTTTGGAAGTTATTTTTAACTTCTGCAAGCAATCTTGGTGGGCCATATTTATAGTTTCTTCTAATACACAGAAAGAGAGGCTTTGCAGGATAGACTACAAATAATGAGAAGAGCCTGTCATATCTGAACAACCACCAGCATGCAGTTACAAGGGTGTGCCTATTTTGACCACAGCTGTCATGTTGCACATGTACTCTTTATGATGAACTCCTTAAATCGTGTGCTTTCTTCTTTTTTCTTTTCCTTCTGTTTCTTTTCTTTCCTGCTGTGAAGTGTTCTTTATTCATTACTGGTGGCAGGTTTGTCTTTATTTTATTTTTTTTCTTCCTGCTGAGGTGCAGTAAAACAAATTACTTTAATACATTTTATAAAGACAGTTGATTTAATTTTCCCTTTGGTGTGTCTGAAGCTACAACTGCTTTGCTTTAATAAATTGGCTTTAAGATAGTTGGGTTTTAATGTTTCATGATTTCCTACCTGCTGTGGAGAACGCCAAGCACTTAAGTCAAATATCTCTAAAAGTGCTGGGATCATTTTTTTCTCCCCACACTGCTGCCCTGAAGATACATATTTGGCACACTAATGATTTAATTCTTGAAAATACAAGGAAATGGAGTAGCTTTGTTAGTTTGATTGCTTTGACTTTAAGCTGTTCAGAGCTCAGAAACAAATTTCAGCTAGGAAAAACATTCTATCGGAAATCAAGCTTTTCTCCTAAAAATATCTGTATCTACCTCTATTACTTTTTTTTTTTTTTTTAATTTTAGGAATGTTATATTCATCTAAATCAATGAAAGCCTGACACAAGGAAGCATGTCGGAATCCAAGGCCTACTTCAATGGAGATTTACTTCCTCAGAGCGTAAAAGCAAGCAATTCATATCCAAAACCTCTTTATTTATCTAGGCAAAATCTCTTAGTCAACCAGCTCTG